>OZ019973.1:3511461-3916461 GCA_963970395.1 Ephialtes manifestator
TGGGTTAGGATACACTGTGGAAGAAGCAGAGAAAGAAAAAGAAGAGGATGAAGGAAAGAAGCAGGTAGAGAAGAACCGAACAATAAGACGCGAGATTGCTGACGGGCCGCGAGAGGTTGGCGCCATCGCGTGATTACCAATTTGGAATTACTCCTTCTCACTCTCTCTCTCTCTTTCTTACTCCCACCCATTACCGTCTTGTGCCGTCCAGGACCCAGAGCGTTGGTGCCATGGGTGCGGACACTTGGATTATCAATCGTTGAAAATAATCGGTGGGTTTTGAGGAATACCTTCTTCGCAATTCGTGACAAATAACGAATTTATTGTAAATTTATAGCAAATTATTGTTATGTATTTTCCTTATATTTATTTCCTCTGGAAAAAATGCAGTTCATTTGAAGAAAAAAAAATGTGACAACAATCCGACTGTAAACAGTTGTGCTAAACAAGTATTTGTTCATTCATGTATTTATTTAGTGCGACAATTATTGATAGTTGTGATAATGATAACCATAAAAGAATTCATCATCAACATTAACCTAAATTCATCAATCGTTGGGTTTCGAGGAATATTTTCTTAGCAATTCCTGACAAGTAACAAATTTATTGAAAATAGTTAGGAAAATATTGTTAAGTATTTGTATTACCTTTTACCGGCTGGAGAAAATATACACCGAGAGAAAATGATGGTATTGGTAACTATAAAGTGACAACTATTCATTTTTAGTTCGTACGATCAATTTTTTAATAGTTGCCACAACTATCAAATAATTACTATAACTACCAAATAGTTACCATAAATATTTTCATGATTACCGTAACTATGAAAATAGTTGTATGGACTAAAAATGAATAGTTGTCATTTTATAGTTGACTGTACTATTACGATTTCTCTGAGTGTAGGCGCCCGGCTACTCACGCTGAAAAAAAAAATTGACAACAAACAGAATGTAAAAAATGTTATATGAATATTTGCTCGCACTAGTATTTATTTACTCCGACAATTATTCATTGTTGCAATAGTAATAGCCATAAAAGAGTTCTTTGTTTATTTCGAGTGCAGTAATAAATAAAGTTCTTGGAAAAGCATGCACAAGAGCTTTGCGAATTGATGCTTCTGTGTTCGCAAGAAGCATTTATAGTGCGTTTGCAATTGCTGGACATCTAGGATAAGATGTGTCTTTTATAGAGAAAACACTCACAATTTTTGTAGCTAGACTTTTCTGGTTTGTCATCACTAACACTTTATTGAATACCAACTATTTCTCATTACGAACGGGAAAACCAGACAACAACAAAAAACAGATTAACATTTTTTTTGGTTAAACGTATTGCTAACACTGAACTGCATTTTGTTAATTCAAAGTTGGAAAATAAGATTTTGAACATATTTTGTAAATAGAAGAATTTATGTTCTCGTTACTAAACAATAATGGTTCTTAGCCTCTTAATTATGGACTTCTTGATTTAAAGAATCGTGTCAATAATATAAAAAATTGAAGATCTCGTACAGAACAGCATACAAAAACCGTGAGATTAACCCCGAATTTTTTGTGCTCATCATAGTTGAAGTTCAATTTTTGTTCTATTTTGTATCTCTTCCTCTCACTGAGTTTCAAATACCCCATAACTCGATCCTACTTTTTGAAATACAAGCATAAAATTTTGCTATTTCCAGGAGTCTCGCAATTAACACTTTATTAATAGTCATGAATTGCAACACACTTACCACATTTAGTTATGGCCAAATATGCTTCAATAGAAAAGTTTTCCTGATTTTCGAAAATTGTCTCAATCAGTATTGTGTCTAAGGACATTGCTATTTGACGAAATTTCATTACATGAAACTCGTTTAAATATTTAAAAAAAATCAATTTCTGACTTTATGATATCTTCGTTTTGTTGAAGTAATAGGTAAAAAGTGCAACTTAAATGGGTGTCTTCTATATCTTCGAAAGTTTGGTCATTCCATAACTCAAGTTTCAATAAACTCGGTCAATATTTCGCGATTACTTTATACATATGATATATGACTTTATGGTAATTGCCCTATAGTCGACATCTTAAATACTATAAACTTTTCTTACCGGGTTTTACTGCTAAATGACATACCATCACTTTTTGGTAACAAAACGAGAAATCGGTTGACAAACCTTTTGTTATAAAATTCCAGTACGCCAAGATTAATATTCGATTGACAATACTGGAAGTAGGAACTTAAATGAGTGTCTTATATATCTCCTAAAGTTTAGCCATTCCATATGTCAGATTTGAATAAACTCGATCAATATTTCGCGATTGCTTTATACATATGATCCATGATTTTATGGTAATTACCCTATAGCGGATATATTAAGGGGAGGGAGTTAGGTACAAAAAAATTATTTTGGAAATTCAATATCATCCAAATCCTATTGCATATAAAAATACCCAATGCACTATATTGTTGGTACTCGATGAAAGGATTTTTTACTGTCGTCTGACTTGCATATGCTTTTCAATATTATCTCAAGCAAAGTTCTTAGGTTTTCCATTCTGCGCATGATTCAGATCAAACTACTAGACAGATTGGAATGGTTGACGTCTCATTTTCTTCTTCATGAAAAAATACATCGGCTAATTGGAGCAAATGTAAATAAAAGGTAATATTTTTTAAGTGACATAATTATTAATAAATAAAGTTTTTGCTATTTTCTAAATCAGTGATTAATTTTGCTTTCAGAATGAAAAAAAATAGTTTGCTCCATTTAGCCAGTGTATCTTTTCATGATGAAGAAAATGAGATGTCAACCATTCCAATCTGCCTAGTAGTTTGATCTGAATCATGCGCAGAATGGAAAACCTAAGAACTTTGTTTAAGATAATATTGAAAAGCATATGCAAGTCAGACGATAGTCAAAAATCCTTTCATCGAGTACCAACAATATAGTGCGTTGGGCATTTTTATATGCAATAGGATTTTGATGATATTGAATTTCCCTAATCAATTTTTCTGACCTGACTCCCTCCCCTTAAATACTATAGACTTTTATTACCAGATTTTGCCGCTAAATGACATTCCATCACTTTTTGGTAACAAAACGAGAAATCGGCTGACAAACCTTATGTTATAAAATTCCAGTACGCCAAGATTAATGTTTCATTGATAATACTGGAAGTAGATAATACCTGATCACGGTTGAATCGAAGATAGTCTGATCGAGAACCAATAGCTAATGTCATGACGGAATTCCTGGAACCATCGGTCGAACGATTCATCACAGGAGCTTCTTGAAGAGGTGCTTGAATTAATGTACAATACAGTGAGAAAGAGTGAGCGAGAGAGTGAATATCACGCACGTGCTAATATAAATGCTCGACGTAGTAGATGGTGGCAGCCATTCTGGCCTGGCAACCGAGAGGACTAACCAATACAAAGACAAAACACGAACGTATAGTGCAGCCAAGAGCTCGAGATACACGGTAGTGCCAAGACACTGATTGAATTGAAGTAATATCAGGAGCAGTGAGTAATGGTCGTTGAAGATTCAAATGTTGCTGCAGCGAGTTGCTGTTGCAGTTGCTGTCAGTGATATTTCCCGCGTGTGAGGGAGACTGTCCTTGTACGTGTGCACGAATCAGATAGTGTGTAGTCATGCCAGGTGATTATATCGCATTATATGAGAAGTCTGCTACTGTGTACCCAGCCCTCACCGGTACAGGCCTCTTCGCTCTCTCCATTCTATACTCCAAGCGTTCTCCCGTCGATGAATAACTTTTGACCGTTGACTTTACCATCAGTAACCGGTTGAGATTGAATCCCCCTTTTTTTTACTCGTTCGATTTTGATGCTTAATCAAACATTTCGAATTCATTCGAAAAATAGAATATTGTTCTAGGATTTGGTGAAATTTTTGCTGCCGCCGTTTTTCTCGATGTTTCAGACCATTTTGAGTGTACCAACATAAAAAAAGGAATTTTTTTTATGTTAGTACACGCAAAATGGTCTGAAATGGTTTAGATAAAATGTGTGGCTGTCACTCAAAATTCAAACTTACTTATCTCAAGAACTGCTTTAACAATCGGGCTGAAATTGAGCGTACATGTGAAGCAAGTTGACGCTTTTATTTGTGGTAATTTTCAAGAAAGTTAAAAAATATGTTTAAATTTTATTTGACTTTGCATTTTTCGAAAAATGTCTATATACTCTCTAGTATGCGAAAATTTTTAGCTATTGAGGTAAAATATTTTTTACGAATAAAGTACTATGTTAAAGGAAAATCGGTATTGAATTTGGGATAAATATGTAAAAAAATTTCGATTTTGATGGGATTTTTAATTTTTCAAAAAATATTCGATTTGATCTAACTCACGTCAAATCTTACCAAATCAACTAAAATTTTCCACAGATGAAAAATAACATTCAGCGCTGCTATCTACCAAATTTGGTCGTGATCGGTAAAGCGGTTTGGGTTTTACGCGATTTTTAATTTTTCAAGAACTATATAGATAACGAAAAAAGTTGCAATGTAGAAATTGCACATTGTTTCCTCATTAATTTTCAATTTTTACCAAACTTCCTCCCCGAGGAAGCAAAAATTAATAAATAAGCCTTACTAAAAGACATGGCTTCGTGAAAAATGAAAATCAATGAGGAAGCAATGTGCAAAATTCTACTTTGCAACTTTTTTTAAATATCGATGAGAGCCTAGAATTCATATCCATTTTAGTTATAACGTAACTACTTGTTATATCATTAATTCTGCCAGTTATAAAAATATATTATTTAATAATTACATTTACCCACATTCCAGAATGTCATGCAAATGCGTTTCAACGCTTTACGGGAATGAAAAAATTAGTATTATCTTCGTTACATTTTCCTTTTGGTCTTTATTACAATGCTACACTATCTAATACTCGAACTAAGGATAACCGATTTGAGTGGGCAGCGAGTTGTGCTTTATGCCAGGCGCGTATGGATGCTGCGATTCATCAGCACTCAGCTGCTGCCATATCGGAGTCAATAAGATTCCGGCCGGACGTAAGAGTGTACGGACTACCCGGGTGGTCCAGAAGTCCGGCGTCGGTGCGAGCATCGGACATATAGCTACCCGACAGAAGGCCCCAGAGGCTATGGTAGCAGCTAGCAGCACCAGCAGCAGCAGCAGCAGCAGCCATAACCACCATCGAAGTCCCTTTATCTCTGCATGACGCGAAAAACAATATGTTCGCCCTCGGCATCTGATTGATACGCGATACTATCCAGCACCTATCGCTACACCCAACCATGTCGAATCATATACCTGGTGGGCCGATTTTTTTCTTGATACACAGAAAGAAATAATTGTTTGAAGAGGCTCCAAACGAAAAAATTGGTTGGTACAATAAACTAATTGATTACAGAAACAAATCAGTTGGAACAAATTAATTGGTTGGCAACAAACGAATTGAGTGTCACAATCAACTAGTTTGTCGGTTTAACTAAAAAATTAACCTAGTGAAATTTGACGCTTGGAGCGTATTTAGTCACGCGACATTTTCTAAATATATATTTTTTTACTATCATTTTATAGTCGCGTTTTTCAATTTGAAATTGTTGTTACCGAATTACAAGTTCAAGCAAGGTATTCATAATTATTTAAATAATTTGGTTACCATGATTTATTCCGGAAGATTGTTTTTTCGACACCAAGTGTACAAGGCGCGACTGCGCTGGCCGTCAACCGTTTCAATGATATCTTGGACGTCTCGGGGTGATGATTTATTCGTTGTACGATGGCCGACTTGGGTTACCCGTGTGCGCGGGAGAAATCCCTTCCTCTCTCACCAAGCGTAAGTACTCTAAACAGAAGCTATTGTGAACGTCCAGCAGTGAAGAGATGGACGTTCCCCACGCACGCGGCATCAGTAGCAAGACGAACAGCGCCACACCGGCGAAAGGGAATCTGCCACCGATGCTTCTACTGTCAGAGTACAACTGAAGGATGTGCAACAACGCTTTCTTGACGCTTGAGATATCGTCGAAACGTCGCTTTATGTACGATACTATCGCGAAAAGGATATTTGCAATGCCATTCTCAGTCGAAAGAAAGAGCCAATTGGACAGGAGTTGATGTTACAAACGAGCAATTACAATATTAGACGTGAGAATACTTTTTGGTAGAAGATACGTTAAGAAATTTATTGAATACAACATTTGGCATTGTGTAATTGGATAACTTTAAAATTCCCATAACATATTCTTGATCTTAAGAATGTTGCATCAATTAGGTGTGTTCTCCCTTTCTCTTTGATCCAAGATTGAAATCTAAAGGATTACGAAGTATTTGATGATTATTGACTTGATTTTCTCTTTTATTCCAGAGCAGGTTAACATTTTAGTGATGTTTTATTAAACTAGAAAACTTCGGCGCGCTGCGCGCGCGAGTTGAGAGCGTGTGTCGCTGCAGCGATCTTATTTAATACACAGTATATATATAATCGGAATTCCCAAAAATTAAAAGATCTAACAAATTTTTCCAATAATTCCAAATCTTATCGAATCAGAAACTCTTTATAGATTTAACTCAAATTGATTACCAATTGTCCTTTAACATTCTTTCAATTATAAATTAGTATTTACCTTGATAACTTCAAATTTGCGAGGTCTGGAGAATTTCCAGATTTTAGAAAAAAATGTAAAGTCCCATCATTATATGGGGCTTTACATTTTTAGTAAAGCAGTACGACCTCTTTGTTCAATAAAATAAATACAGGATTTCCAATTCTGGAAATCTGGCATGGATTTTGCTAAAAGTAACAGTAAACAAAGAGGTCTGATTTACTTGTTTGCAGAATTTCAATTCTCCCCGATCTCTTCGCTTATCATCTTATTCACGATTGTTCTGTTGATCCGCATGCAGTGACTCCGCGTATGCCTGATTTTGTTGCTGCCATAGAGACTACGTCGCACTTTGTTGTTCAACATCTTAAGCCTAGTTTAATATTCGCAATTAACACATAATCCGGAAACCCCGAAATATTGTAAAGTCAACCAACTTGGGAATTCAAACCTCGCGCGCCCGATATGCTTGACAAAACTGTCACAATTGCAACTGTCAAACGTGTTAAACATGAACTCGGTCTCGGTCTCGATCTGATCTCGCGCCAATTTGGACCAATCACAGCGTGAATAACGTGACAACAATGGACCAGCTCGCAATTCGATAAAATCTCGCAACATACTTTTTAGAGTAGGTTACTTTTTAGAGAAGGACAAGACACACTTCACATCGTTCTTGGAATTAAATATTTATTTGAAGGAGAACAAGAGTATGACCTAATGTAGCTTACGTAACATATTTTCACGGTAAAGATGGTTTCGCAAATTCAAAATGCAACGTGTGCCCTGGCACATAATATAGTAATCAACATAATCACAGGACCATACAGAAATAAAACTGAGAGCATCCAAACTGCTGACAACGTCATGTAACTACTATCAACTCTACTCCTCAGCATTAAGAACCTCATGAAGATATTTCATTTATGTGCAGTATTCTAAAATATGTTAAATCACCATAACATAGAAGAAAACAATATAATAATAAATCACTGGTAAACTTCGTTTATCATGTAATATTTCAAGCCTCCTGATTTGAAGCGTTACATTCTTCATATTCCCACAGAGAGAAAAGGGATTGGTTAGGACAACCAACTCTAATGCGTATATCGATGTTAGAGGACTAATTGATTACATCAATCAAAACCTTCGGTAGACAATCAAATAGTTGGTTAATCGAATCAAGACATTTGGCAGGCAACCGAATACTTATTTAGTCCAACCAATACCTTTAGTAGGCAATGAAATACTTGGTTAGTCTAATCAAGACCTTTGATATGCCTCCGCTGAATACTTATCACAACCAAATACTTGGTAGCCTAACAAATACTTATTTGGACTAGTCAGTTAATCATCCGATGTATATATAACTATAATATATATAATTACTAGAGGTTATTGTGGCTCGCGTGCTCGCGTTGCCGATTTTGTTCATTGGTCTCATAAAGGACTTAGAAGAAATCGGGCCTTGGGGCCCCATTTGGAACTTGGAAAAATTCGGGTTTGGGGAGCCATTGAGGGATCTAGAAAAATCCGTGCTTGGGGGCCATAGCCCCAATAAATTTTTGACTGCGGTGTCATAGCCCCTGGTCAATTTGAGGTCTCATAGATCCCCGTCAATTTTTCTAATCCCTCGATTTATAACACAGCGGCGGCGGCGAAATCTTTTTATAATATAGAAAGATAATACTTGGGTGTCCCAATCAAGAATTTTTTCTTCGTTCCCAAAATGTAACGTACCAGAATGAATTGAATTGCACACCTGTCGTATATCGCTACCGTTTTTAATATCCAAACTCATAATTTCAACGTGTTGAAATCCATAACAACGCACGCAACAGTGCAATGTTCGCTTCAGTGTCTAACCACAACAATTACAAATCCCAAACCAAAGTTGGGTAGCATTATACAAAAACCGCCCAACCCTTCAGCCAATGAACCGGTTTAGCCACGCTTCCTTCCTTCCTCCATGGGCAACTTAGTGAAAATAAAAAAAAAACATAAGGTGAGCCCGGAAGCAGAGCTCAGCGCGGTTCCCCGCACTTAGATCGTACACGTGAGCCCCACGGCGGACCATACGGACCGGGTGCGTATACATATCTATATCTACAACAAATCGTATGGACGGGAAGGGCGCGCGGGTCGAACGATTGAACGTAAAGGCGAACATCGAACCCAAGGGCAAAATGAGCCTGGCACGATTCTTCCGGAGCTGGGATTCAATATAAAATAATTAGCCATCGAGAGGGGAAACCCGAATTTACTGTCGGCGTTGCCGAGCGTTGTGAGCGAGCAAATCCTCGCAGACCCGCGCGGTCTTTGCCGAAGTGAGCGCCAGCATGGGATATATATATACAACTATAATGATATGTGTGTATTTCCCATGCCGTGGCGCAGCTCGCGCCCATACGGGCCCTCGTCTCCCGCCGTGATTACACGGTATCGGTATCTCACAATGCGAAGAAGAGATATTCCCCTCGGTTCTTTCCAGGTCCCAAGTTCTTGATGTGGCTCTGGGACACGACCCTACCCTTTCCTTATTCTCTTGATCGTGCACACCCACATTGCACACCGGATCCTTTTTCCATTCCTCAAGGTTGTGTTGTCCTATAGAATCCACATGCATATGTACGTCTTCCTCTACGACGAATTAATAGGTGTATTGACGAGGAATACCTGCTGTATGGACAGGCGCGTCTTTACTTCCCGTACAGAAGACGACGAAAGAGACGAAGTGATCCCCCACCACCCCCCAAAGGGTGTGTCGCGAGGTATGGATGAATGGTCGGCTATCTTATTGAGCTATCAATGGCCCTGACACAACCCTTTGCCATGGGCCAATACACACATACAATTCTCTCTTTGATCTTCACCGACCGCCCGGTGCGCGGTTCGCGTAAATATATGTTGCGCATTATATGACTTGGTTGCACTTATTATTGCTCTCTTGCACTTGGCCTCTCCACCACCACTGTTACACGCTAGCCAGTGGTTCTCAGCAATTTCATTGATTCAGAGTATTTTCTTTCAATGTTGCGCATTCTTGATGTTTCCGGTGTAGTGTAATATCTGTCCTTGATTGGAGGACAAGGAGGAGACTCTTGTGTTCTTGATTTCTTTATGAAGATTTGGAGCATGAAACCTTTGTTTTCAGTGTATTGATGTGCCAGTACCTTGTGCCGGTCGAAATAATTTTTCATGTCGTAAATGATACCGATATTTCTTCTCTAAAGCACATTCACTCGATTTTTTGTATGGCTGACAGTTTTTTCGATTTTATTTCATAATTTTCTCACAAATGCATAGAAAAACATACCTGCAGAGTAGAATTTTGCAAATTACTTCCTGGTTGTTTTTTGCTTTTTACATAGCTGCCGCTATGAGAAAGTGTGTTCAATCGATTTTGGCTTCCGCATAGTGGAAGGTTTGTAAAAAGCGGAAAATAATGAGGAAGCAATTTGCAAAGTGTTCTCCTTTGCAGGCTTGTTTATGCTCTAGACATTTTTCTAAAAATTCAAAGTTTCGTAGAATGTCAACCATATAACTGATTTTTTCAAATTTGTACTAAAACCTTGTACGATGGTAGTTCATATATGGACCAAATTAGAACTATCTCGTAATATGCTCAAGCCAGCGCGAGAACGAGATTTTTTAAAAAATTCCAAATGCCACAAAATTTCAAAAATGTTTTTTTCTTTCATGACGGCATTTTTTTCTTTTTTATTCACCAAAATCGAAATACACCGGCATTCCGTTAGTTTCTTTGACTAAATTTTTCATTGATAATCAATAATCGCATAATCGCGGCCAAAATTGCAGCCGCATATTGAAAAATTTACAGGAGTTGAAGTCTTTGCAGACATTTAAATAAAAATTGAAATTGCAGTAAAATTAGGAACACTCTATCAATTGTCGACAAATTTTGTCATAGTTTGATGGTAGTCCATTTACGTACAAAATTTCAGGCCGATATCTCTCAATTTGCAAAAGTTATAGCGTGAAAACGATTTTTCCAAAATTTTCAAAATGCTGCAAAATTTGAATTGTTCAACCAATCCGCGTCCACTACAATCTCAAACGTTGTATGATGGCCCACTTGCGTGCCAAATTTAAAGAAGATACATCTAAAATTACAACAGTTATCGTGATTACAAGGAAATCTGCACTTACACACATTTTTTTCTAAACCACAAATCTCGATGCTTTGGACCATTCTAAGTGTCTTGACATGAAACTTTCGAAAAAATAAAAATTTCATGAAACAAATCTTCCTGTGTTTCCGTGTGTTTGAGTATTATTAATCAAGAAAGCAGATTTTGATGAATCTTAGTTTTATCCCGCGGATTCCCTAAAAATGTTGGTGAGTGTGGTATTTATAACTCTTAATGCTCCGCGCCGACAGGTAATCCGACGTCGACTCTCGTGAAAGAAGAGAATCCAAACTCTTGGGTAGTATATTTAAAAAAAAGTGCTTCGGGCAAAGAGCCGACCCGGAGGCCGAAATGTCCGAGATACACTGGCGCATCAAGCAGTGCACACCGACTCATAAACAAAGCCAATAAAATATTATGTACGCGTAGAATATAGCACGCGGGACGAGGGCCGCGAGGCTGGGGTGAGGGTCGACAGGAGCTAACATCCACCAAGCGAATATATATATATATATATATTCAAATCGCTGGAGGACGTTAGGACGTACGTTCCGCAGACTCAAACCCACTGCCGGACACAGTGTGGCTGTTGTTGAGCGTCTCGTGCTCGCACACCGAAGCCACCGTAATAACAGCCGCAACGCATAATTGCCAGAACGATTGAATTTCTATATTACCGCGAAGCTTGAGCGGCAAGACTTATGGCCTTTGGAAGAGTTCAGTCTCGCGGTAGTTTATATATATGCGTTTCAGCTGCGCTTCCACTATCATATTTCCCCCCCCTAACAGCGGATCTTTTGCTCCGCTCATCATGAAAAAAAAAATATATGTATGTATGGGTTTTTGAGAGATAACTGAAATGAAGCTGTAAAAATGTCAATTTTTAAAAGAAATTATGAAATTGAGTGTAAGTAGACTCATAATTTTTATAAATAATATAATATACATATAATATAGTATAATAAATATCCTAATTTTGGAACTGGTCGATAAATTGTTTACATACTAAGATATAATGTTGTAAAATTATATTTCTCACCTAACAGCGGATTTTTTGCTACGCTCATCATAAAATAAATATATATGTATATATTTTTCGGAGATAACTGAAATGAACCTGTAAAAGTGTCAATTTTTTAAAAGAAATTATGAACTTGAGTGAGGATAGACCCATAATTTTTACAAACTTCCTAATTTTGGAATTGGTCATTAAATTGTTTATATTCTCAGATCTAACAGCGGATCTTTTTCTCCGATCATCATTAGAAAATTAAAAAAATGTTTGTATGTATTTTTGACAGATAACTGAAATTAACCTGTAAAAATGTAATTTTTTTAATGAAATTATAAACTTTAGTGAAGGTAGATTATTTTTATAAACCTCTTAACTTTGGAACTGGTCAATAAATTGTTTACATTCTAAAATGCAATGTTGTGAAATATCGGGTGACTAAATGTCAAGGAAAAAAAAGTTACGACCGATTTCTCCAAGCTTGTAGTTTTCTGCTTCTAAAAAATTGTCCGCACAATTGGCCGACATAAAAGTTGGTACATATCTTCGAGAATATTTAACGCTATTTATCGAATTGAATAGGACTCATAAGTTAAGTATGTCTCTAAAAAATGTTAAGAGTCTTTGAATATCAGCCGATTTATTAGAGGTTACATCGATAATCGATTGACAAGTGAGATCGTTTAGTTGCTCCAACGTTGCGAACTTTAGTGACATTTGATATTGACAATTTTAATAGGATTGAGTAGTTAAAATTGCGATCTACATGATTGCAAGTAAATTATTTCAAATATACTCTTAAAAAGCTTTGTCTGTTATGCCCTAGCAATCACGATAACTTTCATTATTTCTAAAAAAAACTGTCAAAGTGACCATAAAAATAACGTTCAATAGAAGTTGTTTATCGCACAGAAAAAAATTTCGGAAATGGTCAAAATGACCTTCGAATAACCAAACCAAAAAATCTAAGAATTAGTTTTTTGTCACTGGAAACATGTCGGTGAACTTTGAAACGTTTCAAAGTTGAATCGGTATTCGACTGTTTCTGCCAGCGTCAGCGCCCAGCGCCAGCGATGCCAAAACGGTTACAGACATGGTTTTTAATTTATTACTTATAAAGGTCTTCCGCAGGGTCTATTGATTTGGTGGTGGTCTTAAAATGACCGAATTTTTCCTTCATAGTGAAAAAAATTGTTAAATCTGACAAACACTTCCGAGGGTGTGATTTTTCCCCGATATCAAGGTCTTCCGCAGGGCCTATCGATTTGGTAGTGGTCTTAAAATGACCGGAAGAATTTTTACCATCCGAAAACGTTTATCTTAATATGGACAAGTTCCCCCTTCATTAAATAATAAATTAAAAACCATGTCTGTAACCGTTTTGGCATCGCTGGCGCTGGCAGAAACAGTCGAATGCCATTTCAACTTCGAAACGTTTCAAACTTCACCGACATCTGGAAACAATAACTTACCGTCATAACGATTGACGGTAAATTATTGGTTCCAACGACGAAATAGTAACTACCAGATTCTTTTGGTTTGGTTATTTCAAAGATCATTTTGACCATTTCCGAAAGTTTCTTCTGTGCAAAAAACAACTTCTATTGAGCGTTACTTTTATGGTCATTTTGACAGTCGTCGTGCTAGGGTGCTAATTACTGTCATCCAGTTTCACACTGAAATAAAACATAGTTGCCATAACCAAAAAATGAGTTGACACAACCAATCGATTATTCTATTTCCCTTACAACTCAAATGGTAGTGCCACCAATTCGAATGGTAATAACGACGATTCGAATAGTAGTCCCAACGATTGGATTGGTTAACCTCACTAATCTCGCGAGAAATAATCGTGAATAGTTGAGGTTACTATTCGATATGGTTGAGGCAACTAATTTTTGAGACATTGTGTACAGCAAATTGGAAATGTAGTTGTCACAACCAAACATTTCTTTCCATGCAATGTGCCTGAAATCGTGGACCTTATTTTTGTCTGCTGTTCTGGTTGAAACGCCTTGAAATTACAGACATATTCGATAGGACGTTGATGCGCGAGGGCGTTAGCCAACCTCCATGCATGAACCGATCTGATGGATCCGAGCCAAGAGACAGAAAGAGAAAGAGAATTAGAAAGAGCGAGATGAGCTTTCGCGGACCACGGCAATGAGTTACCGGGCGGGGACTATAACGCATCCGGTGATATATTGCTGTATCTCGGTACCATTTGGCAGACGTAGATATATTACATGCATTCCGCGCGCGACGTGAATTTATTTATTCTATAATTATCGCGTACATCGGGTATACAATCGGTAATGTGCGCGAGCTCGTGCTTGCAATACAGATAATAAACCTGCTATGGCCTAGGTCTGAGTAACAGTCCGATTATTTGGCTTCACTTCTTGTAGAAAATAATTTATATTATTTATATTTTATTTTTTTATTTTATTGTATTTTTAATATCTTATAGAGTGGCAAACTTTAGAAAGAATCGGAGGAATACCTTCACATAGGGAATAATCAAAACTCTTAAGATGGCGCTTCCGGTTACTACATAATTTTCTACTCTCCTGGTGCATCAATTTTTCCGATTATTAGGCTTCTCTTCTTGTAGAAAATCATTTATTTCGTTTGTCTTTTATTATTTTGTTTTGTTATATTTTTTAAAAATATATAATAGAGTGGCCAATTTTAGAAAGTATTGGAGGAATAACTTCACATAGGGAATAATCAAAACTCATAAGGTAGCGCTTCCGGTTACTACATAATTTTCTAATCTCCTGGTGCATCAATATTTCCGATTATTAGGCTTCTCTTCTTGTAGAAAATAATATATTTCATTTGTCTTTTATTATTTTGTTTTGTTATATTTTTAATATTATAATAGAGTGGCAAATTTTAGAAAGTATTGGAGGAATACCTTCACATAGGGAATAATTAGAACTCGTATGATAGCGCTTATGATTACTACATAATTTTCTATCCTCCTGGTCCATCAATATTTCCGATTATTTGGCTTATCTTCTTATAGAAAAAAAAATTATTTTATATATTTTTATTATATTATTTTATTATATTTTTAATAAAGTGGCAAACTTTAGAATTCATCGGACGAATACCTTCACATAGGGAATAATTAGAACTCGTAAGATAGCGCTTATGATTACTACATAATTTTCTATCCTCCTGGTCCATCAAGATTTCCAATTATTTGGCTTTATTTTCTTGTAGAAAAAAAATGATTTTATATATCTTTTATTATTTTATTTTGTTACATTTTTAATATACAATAGACTGGCAAATTTTAGAAAGGATTGGAGGAATACCTTCACATAGGGAATAATCAGAACTCATAAGACGTATTGTATACGGTCACAACATGATTTTCTATTCTCCTGGTGCATCAATATTTCCGGAATTATAGCATTAAATTGCATTGTCTGGTCTTAAACACTTATCATCTTGGCTACGTGAAGATGTGAACAACTTTATTGCATGCTGTACTTTTTGGCTTCCAAATGAAGCGATTATTATACGTTTCGAGTGGAAATTGTTTGGAACGAAATGTGTTTTGATTCTTATAGTCCCATTTGTTTTAATAAACGTCACTGCAGTTGGCATTTGAATATTCTAATAATATTTACAACTGCATTCTTCGTCTTACCTATTTGGCATCTATAGTAGATTTTCGCAAATTCATAAAATGCAACGAACTTGGATTGCATAAAAATTCGGTAGAAAAAAAATCCTTGCACATTTTGCACGCATTCTTCAGATATCGAAATTTGAATTTTGTGAGCCTGATATCCAGATATTTTATCTAAACCACAATAAAGTTTATGTCGATTCTATAATCCTTGACTAGGTCCACATAAATGACATGATTAAAACTAAACGTGAATTATTTATAAATATAAAAATATATTTGTTCAATTCAACATATCACAAATGGACAAAAAACACTGTAACTGTAAATAATAATCACTAAGTTCAACGAATTCCAGTTTCAATATATGAGCGCGTATGAAAAATATCAAAAGATTTACTATCATCATCCATAAGACTTGTCCAATGAAAATTTTTAAAAAATTTTAATACAGCTCTGTAATTCCCATTACCACTCTAATTCAATTAATTACACATTGATTACCGTCAATATCCGGGATGTATCTATAGCCTTCAAGGGGAGGGAGTCAGGTCAAAAAAATTGATTTTGGAAATTCAATATCATCCAAATCCTATTGCATATAAAAATGCCCAACGCACTATATTGTTGGTGCTCGATGAAAGGATTTTTTACTGTCGTCTGACTTGCATATGCTTTTCAATATTATCTTAAGCAAAGTTCTTAGGTTTTCCATTCTGCGCATGATTCAGATCAAACTACTAGGCAGATTGGAATCATTGATGTCTCATTTTCTTCTTCATGAAAAGATACACCGGCTAAATGGAACAAACTATTTTTTTTCATTCTGAAAGCAAAGTTAATCACTGATTTACAAAATAGTATAAAATTTATTTATTAATAATTAGGTTACTTGAAAAATATTTCATTTTATTAACATTTGCTCCATTTAGCCGGTGTATCTTTTCATGAAGAAGAAAATGAGACGTCAATGATTTCAATCTGCCTAGTAGTTTGATCTGAATCATGCGCAGAATAGAAAACCTAAGAACTTTGCTTAAGATAATATTGAAAAGCATATGCAAGTCAGACGACAGTAAAAAATCCTTTCATCGAGCACCAACAATATAGTGCGTTGGACATTTTTATATGCAATAGGATTTAGATGATATTGAATTTCCAAAATCAATTTTTCTGACCTGACTTCCTCCCGTTAAATGTTTCCGTGGGTGTAGTTGGATTAAAATGGATGACAAAAAAAAAGACTTTGTTACGTAAGACTTGCAAATGTCTAGTCTCGTGGTATTAAAACATTCGTGCGTCTATAGTGGTGACCCCGAGGCGTTAGGAATACGGTACTCCATGCCAGTGCTGCGGTTGTACCATACTGTGAGCTAGTGTGTGAGCCGACACAGAAAGGGTTACGGAAGGCCGAAGAACCGGGACGAGAAGTGAGGTTTGAAGGAGTAATGGCATGGGGGTATGACCAATCAATTACTAGTAGTGCAGCGGCCCCACACACAGCACCAATATTACCAGGACCATTACCTTTCGCCCGCTACACCTTCCCGGCCATACTCGCCTGATGCACGCTTACAAATTCGACCGCCGACCGAGTACACAGACTTTCTTAGAACCTTAGCAAACTCGGATATTAATTTAAATTTACACGAAACTTAATACAAGATTTTCAGTAATAAATAATGATATAATATTTTTGTAAAAATATCAACGTTCCAACGAATTTTGTACTTGTATGATGTTGAACGTTTTCTCTAGTTCATGTTTTGTAAACTCTCCAGCGGAGGATCACCAACGTCGTTTCGCCCGCGGCACGTCCGATGCGTCCCGGGCGCGAGAGTTGAACCGAAGCTATCGAACGGAACAACCGGCCGAAGAGACCTCCCCTCTCTGCTCTCTGCACTTCTCTCCTCGACGATCTTCGCTCCAGCGAGTCAAGATATTTTAATTATCGTTCGCACGATCTGTGTTGCTTTGTTACTTAGTTGTCTTTCCTGTAATAAAAATGTCTTAAACTCGATGCATGGAATTGTGCATATAACGATCAATATCACGGAATGCCATAAATGTTGAGAACTCTACAACGAAATTATTACAATTTCATAAAAAGTTTTAAGAATAACTATTCCGCGCAAGAAAAAAATAGTCCGGGATGGAGAGCTAGAGGGATGTTCCGGATTATGTCCACGATAGAATCCCAGATGGAATCTGGGCACTGCGGGCGGAAGTTCCAGATGGACTCTCATATGAACTTCGGCTTTTAATTCGATACCGAAGTCTATTCTGAAGTCCATCACTCCATCCGGGACTCAATCTGGATTTCATCCAGGACTCAAAAGACATTCCCGGACTACATCCGGGATGCCACTCTCCTGGACTCCACCCTGTACGATCAGCGAATATCGGCGAATCAATCGCAGAGTCCATCCTGGTGTCCAGTTGGACTCTTGCCTGGACTAAGACTCCATCGCGGAATCTATCCTGGACCATCCACGAATCTCGCCGGTTCAATCGCAGAGTCCATTGTGGTGTACATTTTGGATTCTCCTCGGGATTGTCTTAGATTCCATTCCGAACTTTATCCTGGACCATCAGCGAATCTGCGCGAATCAATCGCAAAGTCCATCCTGGTGCCCATTTTGGATTAACGCCTGGACTGTCTTGGACTCCATCCCGGACTCTATCCTGGACCATCAGCGAATCTGGGCAAATCAATCGCAGAGTCCATCCTGGTACTTATTTTTGATTCTCGCCTGGACTGTCTTAGAATCCATCCCGGACTCTATCACGGATGATCAGCGAATCTGGGCAAATCAGTCGCAGAGTCCATTCTGGTACTTATTATTGATTCTCGCCTGGACTGTCTTAGAATCGATCCCGGACTCTATTCTGGACGATCTGCGAATCTCGACGGTTCAATCGCAGAGTCCATTCTGATGACCATTTTGAATTCTCGCCTTGACTGGGATCTATCTTGGATGAAATCTGGTCAGTCTCTGATTGAGTGTGAGCAGTCCTGGATGGAGTCTGGGTAGTCCAGGATGGAGTCTAGGCAGTCCAGAATGGAAAATGGGTAGTCCAGAATGGACAATGGAATTTGATCTGAGCCCACCGTCCCTCTCGGATTCCATTCTGATCAACCCGAATCCATCCTGAACTCCACGCTGAATTCTGCTGTGCCCCTCTTCTTTTTTAGACGGGTTGCTTGCATCAATTTCGGCATAAATATTCAATCACCACATTCTGAACACGGAATGAAATGTTTAGTTGTGACAACTACATTTCCAATTTGCTGTATACAAGGTCTTAAAAATGAGTTCCCCAACGTTATCGAGTAGTAACCTCAACTATATAAGATTAATTCTCGCAAGATTAGTAAGCGTACCCAATCCAATCGTTGGGACTACCATGCAAATCGTTGGGTCTACCATTTGGGTTATAAGGAAAATAAAACAATCAATTGGTTATGTCAACTCATTGTTTGCTTATAGAAACTAATCTTTTCTTTCTGTACAACATACTTTTGTACATTCTACACGGAAAGAAATTATTGGTTGTCCCAACTAAGTGCCATGGTTAAATACGCTCCAAGCGACAAAATTGGTTGGGGAACCAACTAATGGGTGTCACAACCAATCCATTGAATGTCACACACCCTATCGGTTGTTCGTGATGACTGATTGGTTGATTGTAACACCCAATAGTTGGTTCTCCCAACCAATTTTGTCGCTTGGAGGGTATTTAACCATGGCACTTTAGGTTCTTTGCACTTGGTTAGGGCGACCAATTATTCCTTTACGTGTACGATAGAATTATCGAATGTGTACTTACATAGCTTGTCAAAATATTGTTTTTGTAGCTTGAACCTTAACTCATTAGCATATGTATCCGATTAGTCTATCATTAATCTGCCAGTTTAGTAAGGGTGATCTGGAATTCGTAGTTCGAGTTTAAAACGTTATGTCAAATCTTGACCAGACGGACCAGAGAAGTTCGAGAACGAATCGTAAATCTATCATAATTTCATTCTCTCTCGCGGGATTCCTTTGTCGTTGTTCTTATTCGCGGGATATAGAGTACCGAAAAGTCGTTTGTAAGCTAGCTCCGGTACACCACTCGAAGTCACACACAAGGCGATTATAACCAACGTTTGTACCACCGGCAGGCGTTTAATCTATTTCGGTCATTTTTCATTGCGGCTTGCAATAGCGCCGATAAATCAAATTAAACATGATGTTAGTGCGTGTGCCTGGCCTGTGGCGAACGCGTGCGGCCACACTCCATATTATATACACTACTATATACTGTACGAACACTATGCCAGCGTGAGCAGCCCTTAAATCATTGGTAGGCACATAACGCATTGGGAGGATCAAAGGAACCTTAAGCTTTCTGCTTGCTTGCCCCGTTGATGCTCCGTCTTTCTGCTTTCTTTACTTTTTATTGTTCTTGCTATTCGCTTAAGACTCTACTTCCCACTCTTTCGCCAGGGCACTCAAGTCGTAATTATATATTTTTTTAGTGGTACTGTTTAGCTTACGAATGGTACAGCTGTGTTACAGCTCATCGAGAGAGCTTTTAAAATTCATACATGTCGGTGCACTTTTTTTAAAATCATTTTTACGACGTCCTGTATGTAATACAGCTCGACTTTTTAATAATATTTTCGTTCATATACTTTCAGTTGTATTGTGATCAAATCGTGAGACTGGCAAACTGATACAGCGATGAAAACCTTAATGTTTTACCGGTAAATCGACTATTTTGACGTTTCGTCGATAAACTGGAATGTTTTAGATAATTGACTCAAACTACTACAGATTACAAAAAGAAAATTTTTTGTTGTTGTTACGATTTTCACGTTCCTACCGCCAAAATATGTAACATAGAAATATTGCAAGTTCGGGAACTATAAACTTAATACTATTCATTACTAGTTCATGCATCTACCCATACGAAAATAAGGTAAATTTATATTGTATTTCAAATCTAAATTATAAATTTGGATGATATTTATAAGTTTCATTTAAAAATTGTGTATTCAATATTAAAGCTTTGAAGTGATAAAAAGTTCGCATCGGAACGTCGATTTTCGACGTTAAAAAATATTAGGGGATATGAGAAAGATACATGAAAACAGAAAATATATCCTAGACATACACACAATCCATTTCTATTATATAAACAGCTAAATGGTTCTATATGTCAGATATATTTTAGTGTATATTTTTTTACATTGGGTTAGATATGCTTTATCTTTTTTCATTGGTACAGACACTTATTGAGCATAATAACAACAGAAAACGTGATTACATTTTTTTAAATTTTTGTTCAATAATATCATGAAAACGGTAAATCGTATCAACATCTCTAAAAAGCGATAATGTGATGTTTTTTTATAACCTACAACAAGATTTTGTTTCGAAGATTCAGTGCAGTGACATCAAAACATATTTTATTACAAAATCGTGCAAAATATTATTTTAAATGGGAAAGACTCTCAATATTGTACATAGTTCAAATAAATCTCCAAAGCAGGACCACCCGGAGCTGGAACTCGCCTCGTTGATGTCTGGCATTGAGACTGCTACATTGCAGCTATCATAGGGATGCCATTCTCATAGAAGCCAAGACGTGATGCCGAGTGCGCTAAGAAAACGAGATCGCTAACAGTTGGAGTGCAACTATAGTACATACACTATCGTTCTCCACCTACTCGAACAGATTCCTCTGGCCACGTCCAGAAGAAGAAGAACAAGAAGAGGAATAAGCGTTCTCCACGGTTCTTCAATGTACGTCGCGCTTAAATAAGCAATAGCGATTCCATGGGGAATCGGGGGACGTTGGGTCGTGACATCGAGGCGCGGGTGTCGCATAGTGGACGCTGCCGACACTCCCGCATATCATATATATGAGGTATTCCTGGTCAACTCAACAAGCGCTCAACCCTGACCCCTTCCAATTTGCTGCATACGTACATGATTTTGTTTATGTCGATAAAAAAAGCTTCAACAAAATTCTAAAATAATTTTGCGGTGCGTGTAAAAAGCTTACGCAACAACCGACCATGAACTGCCATCTTGTTTCATTTTGTTTTTTATTTTTAACGGATTTTTTTTCGAAAAAATCGCTTGAAAAATCAACGCAAACGTTTGCCCACTCTGGGTCATAGCTCAAAAATTTTGATATCCCAGTAAACACGGTTATGTTACAGCAATGATACAGCAATGTAACCCAATGTAACAAGTAACATAACTTACATGTAATTTACATGTAACTTACATGTAAGTTATGTTACTGTAAGTTATTATTTCCCACTCAACAATGTTACGATGTTATGTAACATGCGTTACGTAACCGTTACATTTTAGTTACGTTGCCCGCACGTTGCGTAATGTAACTGCTATGTTGCACAATGTAACCGCAATTTAATAGCAATGTAACCGAAAGTTACCAGCAACATCACCTGTAATTTACATGTAAGTTATTATTTCCCACTCAACAATGTTACCATGTTATGTAGCATGCGTTACATAACCGTTACAATTCAGTTATGTTGTCTGTACTGTGCGTAATGTTACTGATTTTACATCAAGTAACATCAAGTAACGTAAAAGTTACGAAACCGCAACTTCGGAAGGTAACTTCACGTGAGGTTCTTTTGTCGACTGAAAGTCCACAAAAGTCCACGGGTTGCGAAATCGCTACCCTTAGAAGGTAAAAAAAATAGCTGCTACAATTAAAAGTAGAACAAGCTAATGGCGAATAATGCCAGCCAGTTAGGGCACCTCCGAAGGGTATCCCAATGTCTCTAGGGTCACAAATCGCTTGCGAGAAACTTTTAAGTCGTTAGCCACCTAGCGGACATAACATTCTATATGAATATGTGGCGTTCTTACAACGTTGCCACGTTACATAACTATAACATAACCGAACTATCGCCACAGTTACATTACAATCGTTACATACATGTTGCATTGTAGTTACACACTTTCGTTATATAACTGTAACGTAACTACGGCATATAACAGTTACATAACGTGGATGTTTACGATGTTACATAGTCACTGTAATATACATGTTACGTAAATGTTACATTCCCTTGCAACGTTTTTGCAATGTTGCCACGTTACATAACGGTAACATTGCCTTCCTGTCACAAAAGTGACGTCCCAATTGTTACTTGCACGTTGCGTTGCGGTTTCATACCTTTGTTATGCAACTGCAACGAGAATATGTCACATGACAGTAACATTACCTGCATATAACAAATGAAACATCACATGTTACTCCTACGTTATGCCGCAACATAATGCAAGCGTTACATTGTTACAATCACATGTAACTTCCAGGTTACATTGCTGTTCAATTATGTGTTTACTGGGATGTGATACCGGATTTATGCGAATAATTTCAAATTTTTTAATTGGGGCCCAGAATTTTTATTAAAAAAATTCATGAAAACAAAAGTTTCAGTAAAAAATATCTAAAAAAAAGTGTAATTTATTTATTCGATCATAACGCTTATTGAGTTGGCCAGGAATACCCCATATGTACAGCATGGGAATATATCTAGTGAACTAACGTTATAACAGACCTATGCAAAGTGTATGATACACATATGCAATACAGACACGAGGGCTGCTGTATGTTGCAAGAGGAAGGAGGAGACGGAACGATGTTTCGCTGATTTATAAGGCACGCACCTCCACGCGAGCGTAACCGAGAAGAAAAGTGAGAATAAAGTGAGTTGGTGGCTGAGAGGGGGAAAAGCAAGAGTACACACTGTCCCGATGCTGCGTGAATAGAGAAACCTTCCTCACGAAAGACTGAAAGGAGCCGAAGAACATCTCTCGAACGACATCATCTCGATGCGCGGACGGAACGAGCTGCCTCGTCCGTCGAGGTCTGAGAGATCACCGCAAATTCCAGGAAAGCGTCTTTGACGCTTGTGTCGTGTGCCACGCCGACGGGAGGACACAACCAAGAGAGACGATACAGGAGTATCATCTCCGGAGGCAAAACCCGCCAGAGATGAGCGGCTGCTCGACACCGAAAACACGAGAGGACCGAATGAGAGAAGTGTGCATAGAGAAGTAAATACAAAAATAAGAAAAAAATAACATTCGGATGAGAAAATATAGAGAATATTAAGCACGGTGAGCTGCAGCAGCATAGACTGCTGTGTCGTGGGTCAGAGATAGCGAGAGAAATGATTTGAGAATGGCTATGCGCCCGGGTGCGGTACGACTTGAAGCACAAGACCAAGAAAACACGAGTGCACATGCGTCGTTACGCGCGAATCGAGGAATGCGTGTGCGACGACACGACGGCCCGGGGCTACAAAGATGCGAGCACAAGCGTATGATGCTGGGGTGTGCATACATAGATGTATATTTGCTTGCTTTCTTGCGTGTCGGTGAAGAGATGAGCATGTAAGCGGGGGTGAGGAACTTGGAACGTCGACGGAGACGACGACGACGACGACGACGACGACGACGACGACGACGACGACGACGTTGCGAGGAAACGGCGAAGGGGAGAGGAAGAGACGTTGCGGTAGCAGCCAGATAGCCAAGGCTCTCTGCGACTCTAGGGATCGCCGCTTGGTCCACGAAGCGAGGCGCGAGTAAAGTACACGCCCGCACCTGCTTCTCGGTCCATCATGCCGCGTGTCACCCACGCTACTTTACTGCACTGCGAACCATGTTATGCATCTACCGAGGGACAAGGCACTCGGTCGGATCTGTGGTAGGATTCTAGCGGCAATCGAGAGATACCCGACGGTTTTCGGCCCAACGGTCCTCTCTCGTTGACTTGTTGCAGAGTTCGGGTACCACTCTGACTGCCTATTTATTTTCATTCACTTTCGTTTTGCTGACAGGCTGGCCAACCGAGACTGCAATTTCCTTCAGACACATTGCTACTTTCATCCTCACGATTAATGTCAATGTGGAGTCGAAATCAATGCATTATGACAAGAATTTAAGAACTTGATATTGTGCATGGTAGAAAATGATTTGTTGGGACGAACAACCCGTGCAGAAATTAGTTCGGGCAGCCGCGATTAAATAAGGGGCCTTTTTAGGTATAAACGTGGCATCCACAATAGGGAATGTACTCTAGAACCCTACTAGGCTCAACAGAGGCGGTCACGACGAACTTCGGGGCCTAATCAGGCTTAAATGTAGAACTCTCACGGAAAAAAATGTTTGGTTGTGGCAACTACGTTTTCCATTTGCTGTACACAATGTCTAAAAAATAAGTTGCCTCAACCATATCGAATAGTAACCTCAACTATTCACGATTAGTTCTCGCGAGATTAGTTAGGTTAACTAATCCAATCGTTGGAACTACCACTCTAATGGTTGGGACTACCATTCGAATCGTCGATATTACCATTCGAATCGTTGGTATTACCATTTGAGTTGTAAGGGAAATAGAATAATCGATTGGTTGTGTCAACTCATTTCTTGGTTATGGCAACTAATCTTTTTTTTCCGTGCTCACTAGGGTCGCCCATATTGAGCCTCTAAAGGCCCCGTACTTCAAGCGTGACTAGCCTAGAAGGGCCCCTAATAGAACTGGGGCAAATCAGAGCCCCTAATAGAAAGGGCCAAGTCAGAGCCCCAAGTATTTTTCTACACGGGAAGTTATTGTTTAAATAGTCGCAGGTCGATTGACTGGTTAGACCATGAATTTGATTGTCGTACATTATTTGTGTAACTACTTCATCATCTGGGATATATTTGACCAATAAATTGGTTGTCCCAACTGAAATGTTTCTGATATGGTGCAATTGCGAATCTTCGTACTATTCCAAGGACTTAAGATCGCAGAATTGGAAAAACAGGTTTCGGTGTATTTTCCATTATCACCAGAAAAGCCTAAATTTCATGTCAAAACTAACTGGTCAGTTGCGACAGTTGGTTAAATCGTCGCCACCCGATCGACCAACCATGAATTTGATTGTCGTAACTGATTCGTATGACTACTTCATGATTTGGGACATATTCAACCAATAAATTGGTTGTCCCAACTAAACTGTTTCTAATGTGGTACAATTGCATGTCGTCTCACTATTCCAAGAATTTAAGATCACAGAACTGGAAAAATGGGTTTCAGTGTATTTTCCTTCTTCATCAGAAAAGCTTAATTTTCATGTCAAAACGTACAGGTTAGTTGAGACAAGCAAGTTATCGGTTAAATAGTCGCCAACCGATTGACTGGTTAGACCAACCATGAATATGATTGTTGTTACTGATTGACATATCCCGTGCAGAAAAATAGTTCGGGCTCCAACTTACCCCTTTCTAGTTTGCCCCAATTCTATTAGGAGCCCAGTATGGAAATCTAAGTACGGGGCCTTTATAGATTTCCCTGTTAGGGCCTATAAAGGCTGCCCTATTAAGCCCCTACTAAAATAATAAAGAAAATTGATTGAAAAATATTAATTTTTGCTTATTAAATCGAGTAATCCTGCATTTTAAGTAGATATTACATCTTCCTCTACATGATGGTACATATTAATCACTGAAAAAACATATTAACATTTTTTGACATTGGCGGGAATCGAACCTGGGTCCCTCCGGATGATGTTGTTGCACTGCGCTTTAGCTCACTCGGCCATTCAGATCATATGATTATACAATTCTTTTTTGTCTATTTGAATATCGGTAATATCAAATATAAAATGAAATTCGTGTAATATAGTCCGAACTTTATAGATTTATATGATTGTGTCTGCTGTGGTAATAATAGAAGCACATTCAGTTATTTTTCACGGCCATCGGTTATATAAATGATACATTGTATCGTTTTTGTAATTTATAAACATATTCGACGAAGTTGCTTATTTCATTATTTGCGCGCAATAGTTCGTTAGTATTTGGGTGGACCCCAAATACTAACGAACGTCTGACTGACCTGAGGGTTAGTACTAGGGTGACCGCGTCGCTGACGAGTGATGGTCAATACTTAGATGGGTGATCGCTTTGCTAACTCTGACTGTCAGTACTAGTTTCGATAACCGCCTAGCCTGACGGTAATTACTTAGATGGATGACCGCGGGGCTGGCGACTGATGGTCAATACATAGATGGGTGACAGCTTAGCTGACACTGACCTTCAATAGTTAGATGGGTGATCACTTAGTTAACTTCGACGGGATTCAGTAAGGGAATAATTTGTCATACCTATTGCAGAATACGTATCGGAAATATTAAAAAATCAAGTTATAAAGGGCCTATAAAGTTGCCCATACAGTGCCTATACAGTTGTCTGTAAAGGGTACATTTGTAGGCAACGAAGAGGTTCAATATGGGTGACCCTAGTGAGGATTCCACATTTGAGCCTTATTAGGCCCCGAAGTGGACATTTTTTACTATATATTTTGTCGTGGCAGCCTGTATTGAGCCTAGTAGGGTTCTAGAGTGGATTCCCTATTGTGGATGCCACGTTTGTATCTAAGAAGGCCCCTTATTTAATCGCGGTTGCCCGAACTAATTTCTGCACGGGATTTAACCAATAAATTGGTTGTCTTAACTAAACTATTTTTCCGTGCGACTATATTATTTCTAATGTAGTGCAATCGCATATCGTCTTAATATTCCAACTGAAGGTCACAGAATTGGAAAAACAGTTTTCGGTGTATTTTCCTTCTTCATCAGAAAAACGTAATTTTCATGTCAAAACAGTCTCAAGTTACAAGAAGAGTGATGTAGAAAAAAATTTCTGGATGGATGTGTGCCATACTTGTAAAATTAAAACCTCTTTTACGAAACAGATTGCTTTGGAAGACCGAAAAATAATCATGTAACAATCGGGTATAAATGAAAATTGATGGACAAAAAATAATTCGTTTCATTAATACCGTTAGTTTCCACGTAAAATGATACTTAAAAAATAGCATGAAGTAACGATTTAATACAGATGTTTAAAAAAAAGTAAAGTAAGTTAGTAAAGATGTAAAAAAAAGTAATTAACTTCAGTGTCTTTCCTGGCACGAATTTCCATTCAAGTCGTTTCATCTTCCTGGACATTTTTGAAAATATAGTTAATTAAGAAATGTACAATGAATATGAGCATATCCTTGGTGGAGATTTGACGAAATCGGCTTGGATTTAGGAGTCCGGAATCAACCCAGTTGCAACGACGCATTTAGAGACATGTCCAGTATGCTTCAACGTACCAATGCGTATTTACTATTACTGTAACGCGACCGAGAAAGCAACTCTGGCCGGTGCAGACTCATACGCCTACTTACCGCCGCATAAATCAGAATTATTACGAAGCTATTAGCGTTCCGGAGTAACACCGGTACGTGTCCTTCGTATGCCGTTGCCGGTGCTCGGGTATATGCTGAGCAGCCCCGCGCGGTGTTGCTTCGCGGCTTCGGGCCATAGGCAATAATTAATCATTTTGCGCTAGGCACCCACGCCGGGTACGTATAGACTCGCACGCACATTGTCACACGATGCGAATCTCTCCGGCCCGGTACTGTGCACCTTCTCTGCACAGGAATATCTCACTATATAGGCTATATAATACATGTATATGCATACGAATATAACTCGAATACGAGTGTGTTATGTCAAACACGTACCCTATACTTAAGCGACATAGAATATGCATACGCCGAGAGCAGCTTGCGCGATAAGAGGACTGTGTACTTAGCACACTATGATTGTGCCATTACAAATATGGACAACTACAATATGTTACACAGCTTTCCCGCTGTATACGCGATAACATACTCAATGCTGTGTGCTAATATGCACCCAGAAAAACAGTCTAGTTAATGTGACTAAATTCATCTATTTTATTTGCATCTATTTGCATTTGCTAAAATTTGCTTCCAATAAAACATATATGTTTTGTTTAATTTATTTTGTATATATTTAATATATGTCACTAAATCCGCATGATTTATGTTTCATCGGGACCTGATTTGAAAGTAATGTATGGTATGGTCTGTCCGATAGTAACGCGATCAGGACCGGAATTGATATCGATGCGATTTACCAAATTTGGAACGGATCCAATTTCAATCCGTCTTGCCTGAACCGGCTCACTGCGTACTAGCCCGATCAGGGCAGGATCAGATATCAGTAACGTATACCCGATCAGACCTGGTTGATACCCGAGTAGAACTTTCGAGCGTTATATTAGATGTTAATCTCGTGGTGCTAAGGCCATG
The DNA here is from genome assembly GCA_963970395.1 of Ephialtes manifestator. NCBI lineage: Eukaryota > Metazoa > Arthropoda > Insecta > Hymenoptera > Ichneumonidae > Ephialtes > Ephialtes manifestator. The sequence goes on from OZ019973.1 coordinate 3,540,051, forward strand.
TCAGGTCTTTCTCATCGCCTGGTCAAGGCCTGATTTGTGCATGCTGTAAAGCTGAAAATTTCTGCTCGGGTATGAGCTAAATCTGGGCTAGATTGGACTTTGATAGAACTTGCCAAACTCGATCACGACCCGATCAGGATCCGACCAGAATTCGATCAGGATCCGACCAGAATTCGATCAGGATCCGATCAGAATTTGATCAGGGCCCGATCAGGACCCGATGACGCATCGGTAAGGTATGCCGGATCAGATCCGTATGATATTAGCCAGATCCGGCCGAGATCTAATTCTAATATGTTTTGCTGAACTAGATTCACTGCATACTACCCAGACACGGGCCGGATCAGGTATCTATTTGAGGTTATAAAATTGACTCCGTAACAGTTACGAATACATTGTTGTCATATTATTGATTGCTAAATAATAACAAAATTGGTATCAAAAACTATGCCCTCTGGAAACGAGGGCATAGTTCATTGAACAGTTTTAGTTCGTATATGAATCAATAGCCGCATTGAAATTCGCTATTCCCATCCTATTAGTACCTGAAGACGGTGATAATTCGCAGGGAAGTACAACATAAAATTTAATATCATCCAACCATATTAATTTCTTCAATCCACAATCTTATTCTGTACAATCATCCGGATAAGATCCGATGGTGACATTCATAGATTCCCATTCGGAGGGAACTGATCATAATGATCATTAGGACATTTCAATCTTTGCAGAATCTCATAAGTTCCTTTGATATACAGATTACCAACATTCACCGTTTTCCTATTTATAAAATGAACAATGGTCGTACCAACATTACAATACACGGAACGACATGGTTGGTTGTGACAACGACGTTTCCAATTTGCTGTAATCAAGCTCTCAAAAATTAGTTACCTCGATCATATCGAATAGTAACCTCAACTATTCACGATTAGTTCTCGCGAGATTAGTAAGCGTAACCATTCGAATTGTTGGGACAACCATTCGAATCGTTGGGCCAACTATTCGAATCGTTGGCACTATCTTTTGAGTTGTAAGGAAAATAGAATAATTGATTGCTTGCGTCAACTCATTTTATGGTTCTGGCAACTCATCTTTTCTTTCCGTGTAAGTTGATAAATCCGACAATGATCAAAGAATTTCAAGGTCCACAGATTTTTATCTGATTTGTTTACGCTCAAGTCGTGATTGATTGCATTTCAAGTCATAACAAAATACTTGTAAATACTAATGTTTAAAAATTCCAAAAATATATGTTGAAAAAAAGGATCTCGAGACTTCATTTAGCCAGATGTATACGAGCAAGTTGGCGAGGTATAGGTGACAGTGGCCTCATTCGAAAGAGGAAAGCCCACGTCGGGAAAGCTTGGCATCCTTCCTTCTATCGTTACCCAACTCATCCGCGCGGGAGAATCCGACTTAGGCAAATATACTAAGTATATGTATCACGTACCGACGGATGAGTTGATCCGGGTTTTAAGACCCTCGTGCTCGCGTTCGCTCACTCTGGACGAAGCTCGCTAGCTAGCTCAGCCCGTCAATGTCATCTCCTCGAGCTCAGTCCTTCCAGACTTATCGGACGTTGCACACCTAACGGACCGAACGCTCTTCCCTCCTCTTCCTCATCACTTCTGCTCACTTCTTCCTCCCTTTCTCTATATAGTCGCGGATTTCCACGTCGGGACGTCGCGGCGTCGCGACCAACACGTTGCGAAATTGCACCGTCCGCCTCTCTTACTGCTGCGATAAAACAGTCGTCAACATATTTCACACAAAATGATCTATACACAAAGAAATTAACGAGATTCATGTAGTAAATTCTACTAGACATGAATCTCCTATTTGCAATCCATTCGATATTAAATTTGAAATGTGAACTGTGCGGTCTGTGAAGTTTTAATGAATAAATTTCATTATCATAGAGCTTGATAAGCATATATTTTATATTGATTTGCAGTAATCTGATTTGTAAAAAAGTATGATGATTTTAAAAGCAATGTATGATGTCCTCGTCGCATTTGTGATTTGCGTAAAGTTGTCAAAATATTCGACTAAAGTTATGAACGACATAGATACAAATTTTGGGAGTGTCTAAAACTATCACTTTAGGCGAGATGGGGGCAAAACGGGCATCGTTTCAACTTTTTCGAACACGACTTTTTTCAATTTCCTGACATTTCTTACTTGAAAATTTCGGAAAATAATTGGAGATGTCAATAAAACAGGCAGGGAGGCAAAACAGGCACCTCGGCTAGATATAAATATCGGGGTCAAAATTGGCACCAAATCATAAAATGAGAATTTCGGTCTAATTGATTTCTTTATGATATACCGACTTTTTTCAAAGAATTAATTTGATTATACAATTTTTGAAAAATTCATTTAACTATATTTTTTTTCTTTTCTCAACAAAATATCGAAAAAAAGTTCTGAACGGATGGTTAAAAAAATGCTGATCTGATGAAGATTATCAATTTTTTTTCGTCACCAATTTGACGTATTTTTCGCACTTTCCTTATCTAAGGAACGTAAAAAACGGAGACAATTTGTTTTTACGAAAGTTGAGACGGTGCCCGTTTTGCCCCCAATCCCGATTTTTAATGGAGTTGCCCGTTTTGCCCCCATCTCCCCTATACGTAACTTTACTTACGATATTCGGAAGACTCGAACTTTAATCTCCTCGCTAAGCCGGCGACGTGCAAAAATAACCTACCTTACGTACTTGATACAAAATATATAATTTTAATAAATGCGACAAGATTCGTATCAGAGCTGGGAATCAAGTACATAGAGTAGTAAGTACTGCAAGTGCCACAGACGACTAATGCTGTTAACTGACACGCTTAACCTTAGTTAACTATTTGTCAGTATAACATTCAATACAAACTTCCAATTACTATGTAGGACTTAAAGTACTTAGTACTTAGTACTGTAAGTTCTTGATGCTCAGCTCTGATTCATATTTAATTTGATGTACTCTTTTTGTAACTGATATATATCTTTTTAATTTCATTTGGAATACAAAATAAGCTTAAGGTTCTGCTGTATTCGCCTGGAATTCTGTCTACAAATCCCAGAGCGAATCACAACTAATTTGATATCAATCTGTGAACCGAAAACATCCATATTTTTGTGATTTTTTTTTCCATCCAAATTTCGACCAATGGAATTGCACCATTCGACGTCACGTGGGGCAAGCTACACGGTATTATACTGATTATTTTTTCAACTCCAATTTCGACCAATCAGAGCGCGGTATTCAACATCACGTGGTACAGCTAGGGTAAAATTATATCGATAATTTTTCGAAAATTTCCCGGCTCGGTTGCTAAGCGATAAACAATAATTTTTTTGACACTTGTAACCTCTGCGAATCTTTAAAACGTCAAGGTACTATTAACGGTCGTCAATATGAGTGAGTCAAAAAAGCGATTTGGTGATGAATCGCTTCAGAACATCGCTAAAAAAATAAAACAAAATGTCCCGGCAAATACAGAAAAGAGTAAAAAATCGATTTGGGCGCAATTCACTGCATTTTGTGCAGAGAGAAAATATGTGTTGGATGCAACATAGGTTTTTGTTCTGATTATGAAATTTCCTTGTCAGAATGATAATTTTTGTCTCATGGTGCAATTCCATTTGTCGCAATTTGAATAGAAAAAATAATCCCCCGAATACCACTCGAGCTTCGAAATTAATCTGATATTTCCCTCCAGGTTCCCTGCAAACAAATAAACTCGTCAAGTTTTCCAGAAAAATCACTCGCGCTACGCGCTCGTGATTTTTTAACCTGGAAAACTTGACTCGTTCATTTGTTTGCAACGAACCTGTCAGGAAATATCCGATAATTTCAAAGCTCTTGTGGTATTACAAGTGATAATTTTTTGATAATTTTGCGTGTTGGTTATATATATAAAACAAAAAAATCATTTAGCCGCGTCAATCATCTGTCAAACTGACAGATTGAATTTTGTTGTGGCAGTCAAAGGATTTTTATTCGATATGAGTAGGTTTGGAGTTGAATCCTTGCAAACTATTTATGAAAAAATAAAGGGAAATGTCCCTGTTAAAACGATTAAATCGAAAACCTCAGTCTGGAATCAATATACAAATCTATAACAATTGTGTATTTAACTGCAATACTTTAAACATGAATTAAAAGATTTTTGTTCTGATTATGAAATTTCCTTCTCAGAATGATAATTTTTGTCTCATGGTGCAATTCCATTTGTCGCAATTTGAATAGAAAAAATAATCCCCCGAATACCACTCGAGCTTCGAAATTAATCTGACATTTCCCTCCAGGTTCCCTGCAAACAAATAAACTCGTCAAGTTTTCCAGAAAAATCACTCGCGCCACGCGCTCGTGATTTTTTAACCTGGAAAACTTCACTCGTTCATTTGTTTGCAACGAACCTGTCAGGAAATATCCGATAATTTCAAAGCTCTTGTGACATTACAAGTGAAAATGCATTATGCCAATGCCCATTTAAAAAAATTGTATCTTGTGTTACAAGGAAGAGAAGTGCGTAATTTTCATTGAGGATTCAGTTTGTTTCTCTCCCCTGAAGTATAATACACCATTTTTTTAAATCAACACCGGCATCATGTATTTATCCACACTAGAAAACTTCCGCGCGCTGCGCGTGCGAGTAGAGATCGTGTGTCGGTGCAGCGATCTTATTTAATACATATAATATATATAATCAGAATTCCCAAAAATTAAGAGATCTAACAAATTTTTCTAATACTTCCAAATCTTATCGAATCGGAAACTCTTTATAGATTTGACTCAAATTGATTACCAATTTTCCTTTAACATTCTTTCAATTATAAATTAGTATTTACCTTGATAACTTCAAATTTGCGAGGTCTGGAGCATTTCCAGGCTTTAGAAAAAAATGTAAAGTCCCATCATTATATGGGGCTTTACATTTTTAGTAAAGCCGTACGATCTCTTTGCTCAATGAAATAAATACAGCATTTCCAATTCTGGAAACCTGGCATGGATTTTGCTAAAAGTAACAGTGAACAAAGAGGTCTGATTTACTTGACTGCAGAATTTCAATTCTCCCCGATCTCTTCGCTTATCATCTTATTCACGATTGTTCTGTTGATCCGCATGTAGTGACTCCGCGTACGTCTGATTTTGTTGCTGCCATAGAGACTACGTCGCACTTTATCATTCAACATCTTAAGCCTAGTTTAATATTCGTAATTAACAGATAATCCGGAAACCCCGAAATTTTGTAAAGTCAACCAACTTGGGAATTCAAACCTCGCGCGCCCGATATGCTTGACAAAACTGTCAGAATTGCAACTGTCAAACGTATTAAACACGAACTCGGTCTCGGTCTTGATCTGATCTCGCGCCAATTTGAACCAATCACAGCACGAATAACGTGACAATAATGGACCAACTCGCAATTCGATAAAATCTCGGAACATACTTTTTAGAGAAGAAATCTGAACGTTAATGGCTTTATTGCAATACTCTGTCTTTTTACAGATTTTCTACATGATGAAAAAGCAATAGCTAACATATCAAATAAAATTTTCTAATTTCTCAACCTCATCTTACGAAATATCATACGTATACAAATATAGAATCTTGTGGCATTCGGCCCTAAATTTTAATTATCTAACCTAGGATGATATGTCTACTGTGCTATCCTGTACCAGAAATATCGCGTGCACGCATGAACCGAAGAGCAATAATTGTCATCCATAGACATGTAAATTACGCGTGCAGATATAAATGTCAATATGATAGGCGGCTGCATGGCCAGGAGTGTATCCCTGTCCGTCGAAGCACGGTATTACGTACAGAATGGGAGGAGTAACTGAAAGACAAAGATGAAGAAGGGCTCAACAGCGCGAGGCCGTTTCTGGTGGCCTCTCTTCTTTGCAGTATATATACAACGGGCGCGGGCCGGTCGCGGCTAACCAAAGTGAAATCATTAGTTTGCTTAAATCAATGCGCGCGTAAACGTCCGAGTTATTTATGCCCCGTCATTACGGAGACGTCTCCTCCTCACCTCTGCTGCAACCTCTTTCCCTTCTCGTCCATATCCTCGTCTCACTGTGTCTCGCGAGATCTTACAGTTCCTGTACTCTGTCTGCAAAACGATATTTCCCGTGTGTGTGCTACTCTTCTCGTGTTAGGTACCCGAGACTTTTGTGTGTACCCGCGGAGACTGAAGGGTACGCCCTCGGCCTCGGAAGGTTATGACCTCGGCTCACTTCAAGATCTCGTGGCGAGAGCTCCATGAACATATTATCCGAGCAATCGTCGGCAGCAAAGTACTATTTTGTATCTTTCCAGTATCCAGGAAATGCAGTTGTCATTTTCTTAGGGAATGTCGGTTTATGATAATTTTATATTGTCCTGTTCGTTACTTCGGAAAGGTACGGATTTTGTCACTTGGAGATACATACAAACAATTGACCGGCGCCATAAGGCGTGGGTTGAAAGGAGCTATCGCGTATATGGAGAGAAATAATTGATTGCCCCAACCAACTCACATGGCTAAATATGCTCTAAGTGACTAAGGTGGTTAGGTTAACCAATTTTTTGGTTGGACCGACAAACTACCCACATGGAAATAGAAATATATGCACGATATATTCGACGTACAGAACTTTTTGGCGCTAAACGTATATGAAATATATTTTACATATATTCCATATATTTTGAATATATTTACATATATATTTTTCTATGTGGGTAGTTGGTTGTGACACCCAATTTCTTGGTTGCCAGGTAATTAATTTGCTGGATTGTCCAACTGATTTGTTTCTGTACCCAGTTAGTTTATTGTCCCAATCAATTTTATAGCTTGACGTCTATTCAAAGAATTATTTTTTTCCGTGTATTGTTGTAAGGCTTGTGCTGTCCAATATTTATGATTTTTTCGTAAATGGACCACTGATGTTGTCATGAGTGGACAATTGATTCATGGATTTAAGATATATTGACGGAATCGTATTGTGACTTTTATGATTTCTCTTGAATTTAAGTCGTTATTTCTGTACTTTTAATAATTAAGATTCTAGGTTAACTTATGCGTTAATTTTTCTTCGTTCAAGATATTTGCGTTAATTATTTTAACAATAGATTTCCCAATAATTGGAAGTGCAGATGTCGAGGGTTCTAGTTTGTAAAGATGTAGGCGTTGGATGCCGAGGAAACAAATTGGTCATCATTCGAATGGGATGATTGGAGTCGAAATCTTGGTTGATTAAAAGCGATATTGCTGAATGAAATTCTTTATAAAAAGCCTAAGAAAAACGCTGTAAAGCAAAAGACACTTTTAGAAGTACCGATTTAAAAAAAAAGTTGCACCTCCACTGAATGACATCGTGGTCACGCTTTACTTTTACGAGTTCGGCTCCAAGCTGGATTTTTGTTGGCCCTTACGAACATCGGCAAGAAATAAAAATTAGTTGTATGCCCATTATGCACGAGTTGATATTCTTGTGTGAAAATTGAGGAACTTGTAATGTTTCTAGTATAAATTCGTATTAGAATTAAAATCGAAATATTCTAATACGAATTTATACTAGAAACATTACGACAAGTTCCTCAATTTATACAGCTAACTAATCAAGAAAAGAATATTTCGACTTAAATTACGACTAATCATTATAATTCGACCGCAGCATTACAACATCAATCTTATCTTATCTTATTTTAATGTTTTTAAATCACCAACATTTTATCGTTCAAAACCAACGAATATCTATTAAAAAATTATAAACAATAGCTGTAAATATGAGAAAAGTTATTTGAACTTATATTGATAATACGGAGAAGTTGGTAACCCATTCAATAAAAATTGGTCCATTCATGACGTAATATGATTTCATGAATATATCCCTAGTGGGTGCAACTGAAGATGCTTGGATTGTCTAAAACAATTTCTATTGTTTTAGACAATCCAAATATCTTCAGTTGAGTGTTCCAAAAATGCCATCTCTCCACTAAAGTAAACTAATTGCACTCAGAGAAATTGTGGAAGTTCTGGCAACTACAAAGTGACAACTATTCATTTTTAATCCACGCCACTCTTTTTAGTAATTGCGCTGATCAAAAAATTGTTTTATCTATATTTTTATAGTTTCGACAACTATTTTATGGTTATCGTAACAACAAAAAACTAAATAGTCACATAGACTTAAAATTAATTGCTGTCACTTTATTGTTACTCACGTTAGAATTTTGGCTGCGTGTGAAATAAAAGTGATTCATGGTCATATTAAGATTTCAGCAAATGAAAAATCATTTTTTGATATAGTGACAGCAAACCTTACTTGTTCGTCTAGAAAATGTTTCTGCTGGCATAGTAAATATATTCCGGTCTAGCAAATTATTTTGCTGGCCTTGCAAACTTTTTTGCCAGTTTATCAAATCCTTTTCCTAAAGCTAGGAAATAAGGTTTGCTGTCACTATACTAGCAACTGATTTGCAGATGGACCAGAAGTTGTCTCCCCGTGCGTGGAGATGTGCGAAATTTTCCAAGTAACCTTGATAGTGACATTAAGTGACGGTTGTTGGACAAGAGCTACTCCTTGTTTCTCGTGAGTTTCACTCCTCGTCGGTGCTTCATCGTCCGATCAACCGATCGAAAAAACCGCGTCGAGATTGACACGATCTGTAATAGGATTGATCCCGTAGACTGGATTGCGGATCAAAGGTCTCATGCGTCCGAAGGAATGATCCGAGCCCCCGCCGAGATTTGTACGGAATCCTCCGAATAACCCGCCACTTAAACGTATCACGACAGGCGGCGTGATATAGGTCTGAATTTTCTATCCGATCTGTCGCATCGATTTCATCTTCACATGGAACTTGTATCGAAAAAGAGCGCCGATCCGTGAATGATAATCCTGTGCTATTTAAACGTTGGCCGTCTCCAGTGGAATTCAAAATATGTACTCGCGATTGATCGAGATTTGGAGTCGATCTTAAATACATTTTTTTTTAACGAAATTATAAAGAATATTAGAAGTATCAGACGACCCTTCATTTTAGTTTTACTCTTAACATATAAAAAAGCTATTCTATATTACAAACAAAACCGTGTTCCGCAAATTTCAGCCACTATCAATAAATACCAATCAATCACACATGTGGCAAACGAAGAAAAATAAAGTTTATGAAACTTTGATAAGCAATTAATTTTTGCTTTCTTAACACATATACGGAGTATGTAAAGAGAAATTAATTATTGCTCTCCACAGAAGAAAAAAAAAAGTTTCTTTGATTATGGTGGAAATACATGATTTTGACATATATGTTAAAAGGCTGCGGATCAAAGTGAAATTTGGGATTTGTTTTCAAGGTATAAAATGAAGTTTTGGTATTGAAACCAAATAAAAAATACTCACTCGTTGCGATCCTTTACGTGTGATATGATTTTTATTTCATATTTATTTTCTGCATCACAGGCTAATTTGGAAGTAATTATGCTATTGTGTAAAACATACAAACAGAATTACTGGCAAATAGACAGTGAATCGGTACAGCGAAGAGTTCATTATCTAAATCAGTTACTTCAATGAGACTTCTGACAAAAAACCGTTATGAAAACCTTCTATCGAGTAAAATACAGATGTTGTTGCAGCTGTGTTGAATTCGAGTTTATAAATGCGATGTTAACAAATTATGGCGGCAAGTGTAGATTACAATTAATTTAACACTAATATCATGATAATAATTTCACGACAGTTGAATACGCCAACAGCAACATTTCCTTCAATATCTTTCTGACATAATTGTTTATAACCAATAATTCTAGTATCTTGAGTAAGCATAAATCTCTTTTTGTAACTCATGCACGTAATGTCGCACATTTCGTACCTGCAAAGCGTACGTGAGATCGCGTATTATGCTCATGTAAACATAGATAATTTCACGTACGCCATCTGGTGCATGAAGTTATCTAGATTTCTGTAGATAACTTCACGCACACATTGGCGTGTGTGAAACTATCTGTGCGACATCACGTTGACATTCGTTACAAAAAGTGGTATATTATACTTGTGCGACAAAGCGGCCGTCCCGCGGAGGTTAGGAAGCGGTGCACTCGCCTCCTCTCGTGCTACAAACAACACTCGGCTTCGCCTCGTGTCGTTGTAGCACTCGATTTGGCGAGTGCGCCGCTTCCTAACCTCCGCGCGTAACGGCCGCTTTCTCGCACTAGTATCACAATCTACTATTTTGTAATAGTGTGCGTAAAATTCGATTTTACACCTCGATATTCCGGGTGTATAGTGCTACTTTTTTCAACACTGTGCGTTAAAATCGATTTTACAACTTGCGGGCGTAAAATGAAAAATTGGGTTTTTTGCGTTTAAACGGGTCCAAAAATGCGGGCGTGAAATGAAAAACTCGGATTTTTGTGTTTAAATATCCGATTCATACAAAGAAAAAGAAAACGAGAGGGTCCTTATCATACTTCGGATGCTTCAAATTCTACCTTGCCGATTCTACCGATAATATCCGATATATAATTTTGTTAGATTTCGGTTCTTATAATTATAATTCTTATAATTATTATTATAATTATTCATATTGAACAATACTTTTGTTCCTGTGTCACTTATATATTTTGATATAATCTAATATGAAATAAAAAATATATTTTTGCGGATGCTTCAAATTCTACCTTGCCGATTCTACCGATAATATCCGATATATAATTTTGTTAGATTTCGATTCTTATAATTATAATTCTTATAATTATTATTATAATTATTTATATTGAACAATACTTTTGTTCCTGTATCACTTATATATTTTGATATAATCTAATATGAAATAAAAAATATATTTTTGCCGTTAAAAGCTAATATTTGTTTTTTTTTCGAACAACAAAGTCAGCACACCCCTGGGGCCGGCACCGCCGGCCCGAGGGCGGCGTGATCATCGCGCGGGCGTAAAACCATCCTTTACGCCCGTGTTACATAATATACTATTTCTTCACACTTTTCAGCTTTCCCGATGAAGTCATATTGCAATCCAACAAAACTTTTGCATGGGGATGTATATGTAATGCATCTCTAACATCTCTTGATTCAGAGTGCAAATGCTATGTTCATCATATCCGTAGTTCCATGTTTCTTTTTTTTAAAATGTTTTCAAGAAGCAATGTAGTCAAGGCCACTTGGTCATCGCGTAGAAGATCAGTAATAGTAGCAGCAATGGTGTTTCTCTCCGAGTCTTGGTCGTCGCAGTATCATCTCTTTACATTCCGTGAAAGGGTTGAAAACAGCAGAAGCAGCACCACAGCCAGGAACGTATGGCACGATAATCAGGACGTAGGAATGGCAGGATGTCAGGATAGCATTCAGCGAGTTCGAGTCACGTACGTAACAAATGATTACGCGCGCGGACTCTTTGGTTGATGCTGTTGCTGTTGCTGCTGCTGCTGCTACTGACCCTGCTGAGATCGTAGTAGGCATCGTACTTATACCAACACCGACTACTACCAGTAGAAGACATAAGAAGTGTGCGAGTCCGAGTGAAACACACCGAAGCCATGAGCGCCGAGAATCCCTTGGTGGTCCGGGGCTTCGCACTCAACATCGTTTGTCAAGTCGTCGATACGCCGATCCCGCGGCACGATTACCATATTTTAACGCCAGCGTTATTGGCTTGGCACCCGGCTACCGGAATCTTAAAAGCACACCACACGCCGTGTATTCCAACACACTTTATATATTACACCACTACAAAATTGTGTGTTGATGTGTCCAACGCAACACGCTTCGAGTGGCACCGATGCAGCGTCTCGTTAACTATCGACTCGATACGCACCAAAGTCGTTATTAATAAGACCGAGCAATCGGTCACAGCTATCGCGAGCCGTAGGGTATAACCGGGTATACTTCTTTGCGTCGTTTCTTCTTGGTAAAGTGGCGCAACGATCGATTCATACCGATATATTATATGAATGCAAAACCTCTGCGTATACACTGTAAGTCGTTACAGATCGATTAAAGAGATTCATCGTATAGTTGAAAAAAAACCTTCTTCTGCTCACAGCACACGAGTTGATATGTAGACCCTTCAAACACAATTTGCTGAATCAAAATGGGTAAAATATGCCACTTTTAAAAGTTCATACATACCTAATTGGAGGTCTAGATATACAAATCTTAGACCAAGGTTTTCTGCGTTCACTCTTAATGGGTAATATCTGCCATTTCGCTCGCACAAAAATGCAAATATGAAAAGTGTATTTTTTTTAAATATTCAAAGAGCCTTGGATTATGTATACTAAGGCTAAGAATAAAATCCCGCCGAAATAAAAAAAATTATTAAAATACATTTGAAAACAGTGCAAAAAGTTAAAAGCCTTAAGTATAATCTAAAGGGTATTAGATTGAATTATTAGTTTTCGGTGTCCAGGTCGTAATTTCCATGGTTTTCGGTGTCTAGGTCAAAGTTCCATGATTTTAGGTGTCCATGTTAATATCTCCATGATTTTCGATGTCCAGGTTAATATTTCCATCGTTTTCGGTATCCAGGTCGATATTTCCACGGATTCCGGTGTTCAAGTCAGTCTCGATATAAAAAAGACATGGCGGAGTATATGTGGAGACCGAAATCTGTGGAGACATTATCCTGTATATCAAAAACTATGGAGATATTAATTTGAACACCGAACACCGTGAACACATCGAGCTGGCACCTAAAACTTTGGAGCGATGAATCTAGCCAACTACAACTATAGAGCGATCGACTTCAAGACCAAAAACCATGGAGATATCGATTTGGGTACCGAAAGTCATGGAGATATCGATTTGGACCCCGAAAACCATGGAGATATCGATTTGGGTACCGAAAACCATGAAGATATTGACCTGGATACCGAAAACCATGGAGATATCGACCTAGACATTGAAATTTGACTTGGGCTTTATCAGGAGTCGCGGTAGCGACTCGACGCCAAATTAAAATAGAAATGAATGTTGCCTTCATTAGGGCTGTTCAAAAAAACATAATTTCTTTATAATCGGTTACTCCTGAAATGCTGTACTGATTATTACAAAAAAAATGTTTTCGCGAAAGCTGGGCGTTGTGCGATGATATTAAGTACTGCCGCATCAAGGCCAAAATTCATTAAAAACGGCGATTTTTGGAATTTTTTTTTTTATCGTCTTAAAGCGTTCATGGAGATTGTGGTTGCTTTCGATAGACTATCAAATTGTGTAAAGCCAGAAACATGTTCGATAATATTTAGTACTGCCGCATCGACATTGAAGTTAACAAAATAAAAAATGAAATCCTATAAAACATTGAAATATTCATCTGCTCATTGACTATTTCGCGCGTTTTCAAATGACAAAATGGCTCATGAAACGGGAGTCCTGTATGATCAAATTTAGTACTGCCGCATCGATATCGCAGTTTCCCAAAATTCAAAAATCGCTTATCATCATCATGATTATGATCATACATGACTCCCAATTCAAGAGCCATTTTTTCATTTGAAATCGCACGAAATAGTCGACGAGCAGACGAATATATCAATGTTTTAAAGGATTTAATTTTTTGTTGGTGTTAACTTCAATGTCGATGCGGCAGTACTAAACATTATTGAACATGTTTCTGCCTTTGCACAATTTTATAGTCTATCGAAAGCAACCACAATCTCCATGTCCGCTTCACCACGTCAAAAAAAAATTTCTAAAAATCGCCGCTTTTCAAGAATTTTGGCCTTGATGTGGCAGTACTTAATATCATCGCACAACTCCCAACTTTCGCAAAAACATTTTTCTTGTGATAATCAATACAGCATTTTAGGAGCAACCGATTATAAGAAAATTATGTTTTTTTGAACAGCTCTAGCCTTCATACGATATAATAATAATTTGGTCTAACCCACTTTCGATATATTCAGTCCAATAGATCATACTCTTTACACTATTTTCAATATGGTTTCAATACTTTATTTTGGGCGGAATATTATTCGGTATGTCTTATTCCAATACGCCAGCCTTGGCACACATAATCCAAGACACTTTTAATATTTAAAAAATATTGTTTTCATAGTTCCGTTTTTGCTAGGGACCGGAGGTTCATGACCCTCGACTTACTCCGTGGGACTGCAACTTTTAGGTTTCGAACTGGGTCTAAATTTTAATTCCGGATTTTTTTTTAAATCTCGGTATAAAGTTTTCCGGTTGAATATTTCATCAAATGGAAAAAAAAGCCAGGAGCAGTGTTGGCATTTCTACGATCGGCAGCATCAGGGATGAGTAGTCAATTTCCTTTCAGCAACACCGGTGACATCGACAGTGAGAGGTAGGCTAAAAACCATTTATAACCGGATGCCTAATAGATGCTGTGCAAGGGCGCCTTAAGCCAGGGTGCTGGACCGTTTTACAGGTTTTCCGTCAACATCGGAATAGATCAGAGACCTAGGACCTCGACTCGATCTCGCACAACATAACACACCATACGTAGTATACGTGTAGTATAACGTCCTAGCGGGCGTCGAAACTAATGGTTGCCTCGACACCACCACGTCGACCTCCTCTTCGCTTTCCAGTAACACGTCGTTCAAAAACCCCTCCGATGCTCACGGCCCACGATTCCTCAACCACAGTCCTCTTGACGCCTTGGCTATAGACCGACCATTCGAGAATCGTCACGTTTGATTAATTGTCGATGTAGAAAAAATTTGTCAAAGTCGTCGCTCGCGCCTTGACGACAAGTCTTTACCGCATCAGCATTAAAGCCCTAAAAGGCTGCGATGTGTCGTGTCCGATGTTTCGATCAAAGACGAAAGTCGCTTACGAAAATCGATTTGAAAATCATTAGAGCGACAATAACAAAAACTCGGACCCGCCATTCAAGAAAGCACTTTTTATTTTTTAGGCTTAATCATGATACAAAAAATCTTCTGTAGGTATATTTACGAGACTGAGGCTAGTGTAGAATGAATTAGGATATAGTGAATTTTAGTAATTGGAGGAAACTAATATTTAACATGGTCTTTCTGAAAAAAAAATCTCATAAATGCCCCAGTCGATGATTTTTTAGGACTATCTAATAAAAAGTGTTCTTAATAGGAACGGATAGACCAGTTTTTATTTGTAACTTTTTACTTCGTTGTGATGTGGTTTCTTAATCTACTAAACCGACTATCAGTTATTTTCGCGGTAAAAACTTTTTATTACGATTAAGAAAATAGTATCCATAATCGTCACCTTTGATAAATTGTCGATGTAGAAAAAAATTGTCAAAGTCGTCGCCTGCGCCTTAACGACAAGTTCTTACCGCAGCAACATTAAAGATATTGTGATCAAAGACACCTCGAAAATTGATTTGAAAATCATTAGGACGACGTTAAAAAAACTCGGACTTGCTATTCAAGAAAGCACGTAAATCTATTTGCATATTTAGTTTTGTCTTTTTAGGCTTAATCAGAAAGCAAAAAATTGCTGCGCTCTGAAAATGTGTAATGCAAACGATTAAATATGAATTCATATACTAAAGATGATTTTTTTAAAATTGTATGCGATCAATCCAAATATTATAAAGAAAGGTTAGCTAAATATTTTACTTTGAACCCATTTTGTAGATTCTCCAGAGGCTGAGCACTTGATGTATCGTGATACGTCGATATTCAAGAGGCAAACGAAGGCAGGACGAGTCTCAAGTAGTTGAAGGTGAATCTATAATTCTTGCGTTGTACAGTAGTACTTCTTTATAACATCCAGCATCGGCATCTACTGCGCAGAGGGTCGATTGCTGGAGAGCCTACGCAAAACGAGGAAGAGAGAAAGATACACTGGATCGAGTAAGATGAAAGACACAACAGCAACAGTCTTCCCTTCGACTTCTCGTATTCGTCTGGTCACCTTTGGTGGTCCGAAATTCTTTCCACTCGAAATTGCTTCCACTCGTTGGTATGAAGTGGAAATCGGTCGGGGCATAGCTCTCTCCGGTTCTCACCAGCAATCATAAGTCCCTCTTGAGCATCTTTCGTCTTCTCATCCGCCTCTTTCCACTATCGATTATACGATCGATAATATCGATGCTAGGCAAATTTAATGACGGACCTGATCCCTTTTGGCTGTGCAGCAATATATTTAGTCATTTGGTTCTAAACGAGAAATACGATCCCGCTTGGAATCTGTTTCGATAAATAAAGAAATGAACTTGTTTAAAATCTGTTTCAATAAAAAAGAATTGAACTTGCTTGGAATCGGTTTCAACAAAACAAGAATTGATCTTACTTGGAAACGTGTTCAAAACAAAAAGAATTAAACTTGCTTGAAATCTATTCCTTCCCTAAAAAGTATGTTGCGAGATTTTATCGAATTGCAAGTTGGTCCATTGTTGTCACGTTATTCGCGCTGTGATTGGTCCAAATTGGGGCGAGATCAGATCGAGACCGAGACCGAGTTCGTGTTTAACACGTTTGACAGTTGCAATTCTGACAGTTTTATCAAACATATCGGGCGCGCGAGGTTTGAATTCCCAAGTTGGTTGACTTTACAATATTTCGGGGTTTTCGGATTATGTGTTAATTCCGAATATTAAACTAGGCTTAAGATGTTGAACGACAAAGTGCGACGTAGTATCTATGGCAGCAACAAAACCAGGCGTACGCGGAAACACTACATGCGGATCAACAGAACAATCGTGAATAAGATGCTAAGCGAAGAGATCGGGGAGAATTGAAATTCTGTAGTCAAGTAAATCAGACTTATTTGTTCACTGTTACTTTTAGCAAAATCAATGCCAGGTTTCCAGAATTGGAAATCCTGTATTTATTTCTTTGAGCAAAGAGGTCGTACGGCTTTACTAAAAATGTAAAGCCCCATATAATGATGGGACTTTACATTTTTTTCTAAAGTCTGGAAATGCTCCAGACCTCGCAAATTTGAAGTTATCAAGCTAAATACTAATTTATAATTGAAAGAATGTTGAAGGACAATTGGTAATCAATTTGAGTCAAATCTATAAAGAGTTTCCGATTCGATAAGATTTGGAATTATCACTTGTAATACCACAAGAGCTTTGAAATTATCGGATATTTCCTGACAGGTTCGTTGCAAACAAATGAACGAGTCAAGTTTTCCAGGTTAAAAAATCACGAGCGCGTAGCGCGAGTGATTTTTCTGGAAAACTTGACGAGTTTATTTGTTTGCAGGGAACCTGGAGGGAAATATCAGATTAATTTCGAAGCTCGAGTGGTATTCGGGGGATTATTTTTTCTATTCAAATTGCGACAAATGGAATTGCACCATGAGACAAAAATTATCATTCTGACAAGGAAATTTCATAATCAGAACAAAAACCTATGTTGCATCCAACACATATTTTCTCTCTGCACAAAATGCAGTGAATTGCGCCCAAATCGATTTTTTACTCTTTTCTGTATTTGCCGGGACATTTTGTTTTATTTTTTTAGCGATGTTCTGAAGCGATTCATCACCAAATCGCTTTTTTGACTCACTCATATTGACGACCGTTAATAGTACCTTGACGTTTTAAAGATTCGCAGAGGTTACAAGTGTCAAAAAAATGATTGTTTATCGCTTAGCAACCGAGCCGGGAAATTTTCGAAAAATTATCGATATAATTTTACCCTAGCTGTACCACGTGATGTTGAATACCGCGCTCTGATTGGTCGAAATTGGAGTTGAAAAAATAATCACTTGTAATACCACAAGAGCTTTGAAATTATCGGATATTTCCTGACAGGTTCGTTGCAAACAAATGAACGAGTCAAGTTTTCCAGGTTAAAAAATCACGAGCGCGTAGCGCGAGTGATTTTTCTGGAAAACTTGACGAGTTTATTTGTTTGCAGGGAACCTGGAGGGAAATATCAGATTAATTTCGAAGCTCGAGTGGTATTCGGGGGATTATTTTTTCTATTCAAATTGCGACAAATGGAATTGCACCATGAGACAAAAATTATCATTCTGACAAGGAAATTTCATAATCAGAACAAAAACCTATGTTGCATCCAACACATATTTTCTCTCTGCACAAAATGCAGTGAATTGCGCCCAAATCGATTTTTTACTCTTTTCTGTATTTGCCGGGACATTTTGTTTTATTTTTTTAGCGATGTTCTGAAGCGATTCATCACCAAATCGCTTTTTTGACTCACTCATATTGACGACCGTTAATAGTACCTTGACGTTTTAAAGATTCGCAGAGGTTACAAGTGTCAAAAAAATTATTGTTTATCGCTTAGCAACCGAGCCGGGAAATTTTCGAAAAATTATCGATATAATTTTACCCTAGCTGTACCACGTGATGTTGAATACCGCGCTCTGATTGGTCGAAATTGGAGTTGAAAAAATAATCGGAAAAATTTGTTAGATTTCTTAATTTTTGGGAATTCTGATTATATATATTATATATATTAAATAAGATCGCTGCACCGACACACGCACTCTACTCGCGCGCGTAGCGCGCGGATGTTTTGTAGTTTACTAAAAAAAAGAATTGAACTTGCTTGGAATTTGTTTCTACAACGGAAAATTCCATTGTTTTGCCTCGAATTTGTTTCTATTACAGAAAATTCCAACTTCCTTCGAATTTTGATTTATAATAGACAATTCGCACTTGCTTGGGATTTGTTTCTACAACAAAAAATTTGTAACTAGCTTTGAATTTGCTTCTACAACAACACAAATTCGTACTTTCGTGGAATATTATTTAAAACAGAAAAGTTGAACTTGCTTGGAATTTGTTTCTACAACAATAACAAAAAATTGACCATTATTCTTCGTTTCGATTATCCTTTGAATATATTTAGCAATATATTTACCTTTGAGTGCTCCTGTGGATTCTTCCATTGTCGAACTCACGAACAAATCACAAAAATAGTGCGGAGTCATTGAGGCTCTTCTGAATGAAAAGGGGCACACAGCATGTTTTGCTCAACACACAGGTATAGAATGACTGCTAAACGGTCGAGAAAAAGGCTACCGGCAATGACTGTCCGTGAAATCGTCAATTAACCACTCATAGGTATCGACAATTTTTCGCCCAATTTCACCCTCCATTAAGTCTTCATGTTCATTCGATTACTCAACTATTAGATGTTTCGCAACCCTGGAAAAAACATAGTCACGGCAAGTTAAATGCTGGGAGTGAGGACAAAATGGGCAGAGGTGAAAAACAAGCAACAAGGAAATAGGATCTTTGTTTCCTTAAAAATGTTTTTCGTCACAGTTTCTCGATATTATGAAAACCAGAAAAGTACAATATATATCAGTCAAATTTAATGAAAGCAATCTAGGGTAAATCGTATTTCAACATAACAATATAAAAGCATATATCGGTATGAACTTTCGGTCATAAACAGCCGTAGGTTCTGCACTTTTCAGTAGTTGATACTATTAATCATTTCTATAATTTATTTATATTCCAATAATGTATTTCATTTATTATTTTCTATTAAAAATACCATGTCCTCATTTCTTCGAGATCAAAATCTACATACGCAATTGTATTCCAACTTTTACAACTCTGATACAGGGTCGAGTCTGTATTGAGTTTTATGCTGCAGAACTATGACGTATTATAACAATTTTTAATGGTTTTAACAGACATTATAGCTTTTAAAAACGTAGGAAAACTATAAAAAGACGTTTTCAAGAATCATAAGATTTTTTTCCCCTCATTCCTTGTTTTTTTCCAATTCCCTTATATCGTCAACATCTTGAAGTACATCGAGAGATTCAAGAGATCGAAGCTACGAACAGGTCAACCGGAAGCGGAATGCTACCGCTATAGCCATCACAATATTATCCATCACCATTATCTATCATTACGATGATTACTGGACGGGCTACCGGTAAAATATGGGAATCGGCTATAGTGGCTCTCAAAAGAAATCCTTCTCCGTTGCCATGTGTGGTATTAGTGAGATACGCCCAGTATACCCGAAACTAATCGGCTTTCGATTGAAACAGCCTAAAGGCATCAGACCGAACCAGGGGAGTATTATAATTGCGTGTCTATAATCGAACCGTAATCATCGATAATGAGCACAGTGCTACCGTTCTTCACCGAATCTCCATCCAGTCGACACTTTCGACGTCGAAACTTTATGCTATAGGTTTATACCTATCGTCCGATGTCTTTTCCTTTTTTTCCTCTGATGCGCAGCATCTTTTTCATTGCGACCCTCCCGCTCTTCTTCCTTCATCATTCCACTTCCATTCATTCAGCAATCTCCGAGAACTTGAGATTCGAGACCGCGTACAACACTGTATGGTGATGCTAATGCTGCGTCACTATTTTATTTATTCCCTGTCACGAGCTCACCTATTCAGCATATCTTGGATATTTCTACTGTGAAACCCTGGAGCGTTGAACGATCACGATAGTAGTGTACGTGGGCGTAGAAAGGGATGAGGAAGTGGATGACTCGACTAATCGTTCGACGACCTACTCTTGACTCCTGACTTGATCGTTTACGCTCAAATAACCTCGGTTTCGACGACCCACCACAAGGCTCCCGATCATCGACTACGATATCGTTCCAGAGTATTATCTTAGCGATTGATAAACATTTTTCTGATTCAGGTTTGGCTTATGAGGCATAAGACTGATAATGTGCTCATTTTGCTTCCTCTGGAAGCTTTGTTTTCGTGCGAACATTTTTTTTTTTCGTTTTTTTGTGTCAGTACACTCAAAATGGTCCAAAACGTCGAGAAAAGTGGTTTAGAAAAAAATGTATGGATGGATGTGTGTGTTTAGCCGTCACTCAAAATTCAAACTTACAGATCTCAAGAACTGCCTTAACAATCGGGCTGAAATTTAGCAGACATGTGAAGCAGGTCGACGCCTTTATTTGTGGTCGTTTAAAAAAAAATGTAAAAATATGCTCAAATTTCATTTGACTGCAATTTTCGAAAAATGTCTGTACGCTCTCTAGCATCCGCAAATTTGTAGCTCTTGAGCTAAATAATTTTTTATGAATAAAGCTATGTTAAATGAGGATCGGTATTGAATTTGTAATGAATCTGTAAAAAAGTTCGGTTTTTATGGGATTTTGAATTTTTTTTACATATTCGTTTAGCTCTAACTCACGTAAAATCTCATCAAATCAACTGAAATTTTCTACAGATGAAAAATAACATTCGACGCTGCTACCTACCAAATTTAGTTGTGGTCGTTAAAGCGGTTTACATTTTACGTGATTTTGAATTTTTCAAGAACTATATAGGTAACGAAAAAAGTTGTAAAGTAGAACTTTGCACATTGTTTCTTCATTAATTTTCAATTTTTTACAAAGCTTCCTCTATGAGGAAGCCAAAATTAATAAATAAGCTTACTCATAGAGGTGGCTTTGTGTAAAAGGAAAATTAATGAGGAAGCAATGTGCAAATTTCTACTTTGCAACTTTTTAAATATTTCCCGATGGGGATTCTCTCTTACAGTGATTGTTCATTTGAGAAAGATAAAACACGGTCCTATCATTCAATTTACCGTCAATTCAATTCAATTATAGTTCCCGCAAACATTGATTTTATTTTCATGTGTCGGACTGCACGTACATGAAGGATTGCAAGTACCCGAACGAGGATCCATGACCTTACGCTTCCAGTCATCCAGGACAACGTACCATCTGGTAATAACATCGTCTTGAGCGTCTTGGGCTCTCGCATTGTCGCACTTAATGGCTCCGCAGGCTCTCGGTGGCTACCGTGCTCACCTCCTCCCAGCCTAATTATGATTTATAGTCCCCATCGTATACCATACGTACCTCTCTACCCTCATACCATAGCATCGAAGCATCGAAGGTCTTCACTGAACCGAACTTCTTCGGTTCTTACATGCAGTTCAATCTTATGGTATTCTTGAAGCCTTAAGATAGTTCATAATGAGATTGTACTGTCCGCATTTGATGTGTTTTCTTATTCATTCAGTGAACACCTGAAACTGTTTGATCTCCAAATGATCAGGTGTACAAATTAGGATTTATCCATAATTGAGAAATCACGTTCCAGTTTCAAAATTACCTATCCGAATATTAGAAAGTCTTATGCTGAATTTAAATTGAGACTCAATATGATATATCCATTCTTGATTTGACGACTGCACAAGTCCGTTTTTTGCTCTTTGCAGGCGAACCTTAGGATCTGATTAATAATCATATCATTGTACTCTATTTTATTGAAGACATTGAAAGGCATTTCGTCCAAAGAGTGTGGATCATTGTAGTCGTAACTTTCATGAGACAATATGTTATAAATATTTATAGTCAGACTGTGACGCGACTTCGCGAGGCGTGTCTCTTTCTCAGACAGAATCAGCAGTGCAGGGACTTTGGAAGAGGCAAAAGTCCTTTTGCTCTTCACTAGTGCGAAGGAGAGAAAGAGATTCAGAGTGGAGTCGCAAGAACACTCGTGGGGGAAAAGATTGTGTGCAGTTCAGTCAGCGCGTATTAGAGAAGACTGGGTCGCCCACGACGACAGTGTTCGTGTTCCTGTCGTGTAGGCATCATTAGTAGAGGATACGAGGTAC
Organism: Ephialtes manifestator; assembly: GCA_963970395.1. Taxonomy (NCBI): domain Eukaryota; kingdom Metazoa; phylum Arthropoda; class Insecta; order Hymenoptera; family Ichneumonidae; genus Ephialtes; species Ephialtes manifestator. The sequence continues at coordinate 3,562,567 of OZ019973.1, forward strand.
ACCGAAATCAAACGCCCGGATGGAGAAGACGCTCTGAGAATCTGCAAAGATACGTTCGTGTGGCAACGATATATATGCAAGCTGATGATGACACTAGTGGGCGACGGCGGGAAGAAGGAGAAGAAGAAGATGAAGGAGAAGGCGAAGAAGAAGATTCGGACGAATGCCTGGCAATGTTGTAGCTGGCGCTGAGGAACAGATACTCAAAACTGTCGAATCTCTCGAAGACTCTGAGGGTGGAGGTGACTTCCGGTCGGGCTCTTCGGTGCCCAAAGCCTCCGCACTATTATATTCATGATTGCTGTCTGGGTGTGACCAGCCACAACCCTACATGAATGACTCAAGCAAGGATTTCACTTCATGTATTACGACTTCACAAGAGTAAATATACGATATAAAGTAAGATTTGAATGTACGAAATTTTTAATAAAATTTACCATTCGAAAATCAAGCACGATAATCAGGCAATGGAAATAAAGGACTCGATCTCCGCGGACAATGATCATGGAGAAAGGTGCAATTCCTCGTGGAGGAATAAAAGCCTTAGTACATAGTAATACACACCGAACGGGAAAGAATGAGGAAAGGTGTATGTTGTTTCGCCAATTTCGACGTAGCCCATTCTCAAAGTGCTGTTCCACTCCGACAATGTACGCTCAAATAACCTTTATTTCGACGATCCATCGAAAGACCCTCGATCATCGAATACGCTATCGTTCCAGATTATTATCTTAGCGATTGATGACCATTTTTCCGATTCAATTTTGGATTATGAGGCATAGGTCTGATACAGCGCTCATTTTTAATATCACCCGATGGATGTGAATTCTTTCGTACAGAGATTGTTCATTTGAGAAAGATCAAACGCATCCTATCATTCAATTTACATTGCCACAACCCTACATGAATGACTCAAGGAAGGATTTCACTTCAAGTATTACAATTTCACAACAGTAAATATACAATATAAAGTAGGATTTGAATGTAAAAAATGCAACCACTCGAAAATCTAGCACGATAATAAGAAAATGGAAATAAAGAACTCAATCTCCGCGGACAATCATCATGGAGAAAGGTGCAATTCCTCGTGGAGGAATAAAAGCCTTGTTACATAGTAATACACACCGAACGGGAAAGAATGAGGAAAGGTTTACGTTGATTCACCAATTTGGACGTAGCCCATTTCCAAAGTGCGCTCATCCGATTATTGTACTTTTCGATGGATTCATATTCGATGCATGGTTGCTCGGGATTTCTAGTGAATTCAGATAGAGCATAATCATTTATAGTATATTACCAACCAGTAAAATACTGAGTGAGGCCGGTGTTGAGGGAACCGGTAAATTATTGATCATTGGAAAAATAACGCCATTTTAATTTTTTTTTTATTCGCGGTCAAACTTGAAATTTACAGCGGAATCTTCCCAGATATACACAGAAGTTTCAGTCAAATGAATAACAATCGTATTTAAAAAAAATAAATTGGTGATGCGCTTATGGAAGAAAAAAATATCTTTGTTTTAATTTTCAAATGCTGCTGAGTTTTTTTTTACGGATCACACGAAACGTTTTCGTTTGCAATACCATTACAAGAAGCAGTTCTAAAGTTTCCGGTCAGGTGAAAATTGACAAAAAACCAATTTCTGTATTTTGGTGAACAAAATAGTTAGAGATGTTACAATTTAAATGTTGAAATGAACATCAACAAAAAAATATATACACTGCCAAATCCACAGTTATTAATGTAAACCTCGAAATAGAATGTAGCATTTTAAGTATGACTTCACAACAGAAGTATACAATATAAAGTAAGATTTCTTTTGGATGTAATAAATTTCAAAAAAATTCAACCACTCGAAAATTCAGCACAATAATAAGGAAATGAAAATAAAGAACTCAATCTCCGCGGACAATCATCATGGAGAAAGGTGCAATTCCTCCCGACGGAATAAAAGCCTTGGTACATAGTAATACACACCGAACGAGAAAGAACGAGGAAAGGTTTCCGTTGATTCGCCAATTTCGTCGTAGCCCATTCTCAAAGTGCGCTTCCACGCCGACAACGCAGAGCATCGTGAGCGCATAACTGTGGAAGCGAGAGGGCGATATACCGCACGGCTAAATTTATGCCGGGCGATTTGATTACCGCGATATAAACTTGATGCGGACACGCGGACTCGGAAACAAGACGGGAACATACATCATGAGACTCGTTCGGTGGTTTGCCGGACGACAGTGCTTGGGGTCTTTTCGTTTCTATAGCTCGACCCGTCTGTCTATATCTTTCTCGGCCTCTTCATATGTTCCATCTCTTTTCATCCAACTCTTGCATCCACTCGGCGTAGTCTGGTCCGTTTCACGTCTTCGCATCCAGGATTGTACAGCGAGCAGCGCATCCTCGACGCAACCGCCCCACAGCCTCCCTCCTTTTCTTTCTTAGTTGCACGTTGTTGCACCGTGCACGCGTTTCCAGCCGAGCCATAGCCGTAAATGAGATAACGAGATCAAATTTATGGCGTCAGATCTCCAACGAAAATATGATAATCGCGGCTAATGCCGAACCACGCTTCGTCTTGGCAAGTGAGAGAAAAGAAAGCACGAAAAAAAGGGAAGCACCAGAAACCATGCTTTCGTTTGCGCTCTCTTTACAACCAAGTGTAAAAACTCAAATGTGCCGCCAGCATTTTGTTACATCGTATGCAGAGTCGTTTTCATTTTATTTATTTTATTTATTTTATTTATTTTATTTATTTTATTTATTTTATTTATTTTATTTATTTAATTTATTTTATTATTTTATTTTTTTTATTTATTTTATTTATTTTATTTATTTTATTTATTTTATTTATCTTGTTTATTTTATTTATTTTATTTATTTTATTTATTTTATTTATTTTATTTATTTTATTTATTTTATTTGTTTTATTTATTCTACAGTGAACGGGACAAGCCCCTTGAAAATAATGATGAAAATTGCATATTGAACATATGTTACATATTACACAATGAAACTAAATAATTTTTACAAGGAATCAAGCTACACGAACCGAGCTAAGAGGAGTCAATGAGTGTTATATATTGGCTTAAGGCGCACAAAAAAACAACGCAACAGTGGAAAAGCAGTGGAAACCTTCATCGAAAGATTCATCTGTATATCAATTACCTGACACCAAAATGGATTGATGTATCAATATACAAATATCAACGGTTTGCAATTACAATTGATATATTGTGGACAACTTTCCTATTTGTCGGCAAGATTTTTTTCTTTATTTTATCTACTTTATAGAAAAATGTCTTATTCTACTACGAACGTGAGATGTTTAGATTATCCGGCAATTGATTCTTCAAAAAATCTTGAAGATGTTATCAAACGAACCTCAATGATTCCGAGAAGATTTTGATGTTGCTTTTAGAAATCACGTACGGAAAATGATGAAACTTGGTTGCAGGGTGTTGTACGAAATCAAATAAATTGCTGAGAAAAGATTCCTCATATTTTCTGAATGAGCTCGTAAAAGCATTTCGTGCTGTACCGATGACGGTCACGAATGTATAACGTGGAAACTGAACGCAGACCATTTGCTGCGTTTAGTAACGCGCGCCTATTTCATCCTCGGGGATTTTATTATTCTAGTTCCTGTGGGCACTCGCGGCGGTGAAATCTTTATTTGGAATCATTCCAAGAACAATAACGAATCGTCTATCCTTCTCTCTCTCTCTCTCTCTCTTATTTCTTAGCCCGAATAAAAACTAAAGGTAACCCAGTTATTTTCTGTTTATTCTGACTTGCGCACAGCCGTGCGCCCGTTCGTTATTTCGTTAGTTCGTCGGCAGGTTTGTTGGTTGGTCGGTTCGTCAGGCCCGATTATACGAAAAGATATGGTGCGCTCGTTGGTAGTGCCGGCACGCGTGCATCATCGTGCATATAAATCAGTCTTCTTCGTGGATCAGATAGGATTTCAAAAATATAAAATACGCGCGACGATGATTTGTATAAGGTAAGAGCAAAAGGAGAATTAAGGAAGAAACGAAACGAGTCGGTGGGCATGGTGATATACACGTGTAAAGCAATATACGAGAAAGCCCCATGCTTCGGGAGTCAAGGGGGAACTTGCTGAAGGAACACATAGAAGAGCCGACTCGTTTCCGAAACGTGATCTTGCGATGATTGGTTGGACTCTCGACAGAGAAACATAGTATGTATTAAGGAGCGGCAACGAAATTTCGGCGAATTCGCAAAGCTGAAAAGGAGCGAGATGGACAATAAGACCGAGGATTTTTTACGAAATTCAGGTTGACCTCACAGAAAACAGTCTTATCACGAATTCTCAAGTATCCCATGTCTCAAACATTCTTCAACGTGCCCCTTTATTTGTTTTTTCAAACAATTTCCATGCTTTATGGGTAATTCAATTTTTACTTTTCATTTATTTGTAGTGCTTCAGTTATCAAACAACTTTATTTTATGATAATTGGAAATTTATTGTTATTAATAGCATATCATTTATGATGGAAGGAAGGCTTTATGTGACCATTTCATGATTTAGTTTTCCGAGAGAATTCTGTGGCAAAGCTTTCGTAATGGCATATTACTAGTTGTATATATATGTTCTGTCGAATATAATTAAGATATTCTGTAATGCTTCAAATGTATTCAGTATATTGAGAACAAATAGACTGGTTGAATAATAATACAATTTTGCCCACTAATGTGATCCGGATAATGGTCGGAAACATTCGGCTAACTTATCTTGATATTACGTTGGAACGATTATTTCACTTTTCGATGGGTTTATATTCAATGCGTGGTAGCTCGGAATTTATAGTGGACTCAGATATTGAGCATAATCATTTCTAGTATTTTACCTAACTGTAAATATAAAATACTGAGTGAGGCCGATGTTGAGGCTACGAGCAAATTGTTGATCACTCGAAAAACAACGCCATTTTTTTTTTTTTTTAAATTCGAGATCAAACTTGGTATTTTCAGCATAATTTTTACAGTTATACACAGAAGTTTCATTCAAATGAACAATTCGTGATGTTCTTAGGCTTTTGATAGGAAACAATTATTTTTTATTTTTATTTTTTTTATTTTCAAAGGCTGCTGAGTTTTTTTCGGAGCATACAAAAAGCTTTCATTTGCAATACCATTAGAAGAAGCAGCTCTGAAGCTTTTGGTGAAGCAGAAATTTAAAAACACCAATTTCTGTGTATTTTGGTGAATAAAATAGAGATGTTACATTCAGAATGTTACATCTTTTGTGGTAGTGCTGATGTCTAGATAAGTTCAAATAACAAAAAAAAAAATATGTACACTGTCAAATCCACAGTTATTATTATGTTCTTCGAAATAAAATGTAGTACATTACATATGTATGAAAAGAAACGAATTTCCATGCAATTCAATTTCATTAATATTTGACATCAAGAACCTACATCAACGTTTTATAATATGAACCTAACGAGGATCTTGATCGGCGCCGCCTTAATACGAAATAGAACCGTCCATTGTCGAAGTCCCCATCCTAATTTTCCAAATAAAATGACACAAGAAGTTAAGACTTAAAAGTCGAAAGAGTGAAGGGGTTTCGTTTGTTAGACCGACTTGCATGAAAATCAGAGGGAGCGGGTTTCACAATACAGAAGACAACGGAGCTGGTTGCAGGTCGAGGTTACTTGGTGGTCGACGGTGGGTGTAAAGTGGAAAGTAAAAACAATGTATAATATTGCAAGGGGCTAGTAGAACAGTGATGCTGTTCGCGAACAGAAGCCCAGGGTTGGTATAGTGGGTGGTCGTTGTACACAGTGAGTGAGAAAGAATGAGAAAGCGGTTAAGTGGGTGGGGGGGTGGGTTGGTGGTCGCGGGAGCACTCAATTCATCAAGGAGTCGACGGCACGTAATTTAAGACTGCTTTTAACTCTTGGGTGTCGCAATTTATGTGAGCTTCTTACGAAAGAATGGCTTCGCTTCGCTCTTCCCATACACGAGACACTGTACAGCGCGCCGCATCAACCCCCGCCGTTCCGCTCGCGGCTGCCGTCTTCTTTCCATCCCCGCCAACCTCTTTTTTCCCGTTTGTGCAGCCCCCATCCCAACCAAAGCTACCGCCCCCTTGTGGCGAGAGCTTCGCCCTCTTTTTCGCCCTCTTTCCTCTTTTGCGCTCGATGCTCTTCTTCGTCGTTCTTTCCAACATTTTTTTTTTCCTCTTGCCAATTTGTCACAGATTATGCGACGTATAAATTTCCCTTCTAATTTCACCTCAGATGCTTCAACAACTATCGTGATGCATGTTTATCCTGATACTTATCAATTACAACGACGCATATCAGAAAATTGTTTGTTTCAAAATTGCGCTCGATGCTCTTCTCCGTCGTTTTTTCCAACTTCTTTTTTTCCTCTTACCAAAACTCCTTTTTCCTCTTGGTCACAGATTATGCGAGGTATAAAGTTCCCTTGTAATTTCCCCTCAGATGCGTCAATAACTACCCTGATGCTTGTTTATCCTGATATTTTTCAATTACAACGAACCATGTCAGAAAATGGTTAGTTAAAAATTGCCTTCGATGGTCTCCTCCGTCGGTCTTTCCAACATTTTCTTTTCCTCTTGCCAATTTGTCACAGATTATGCAAGGTCTAAATTTCCCTTGTAATTTCACCTCAGATGCTTCAACAACTATCGTGATGCATGTTTATCCTGATACTTATCAATTACAACGACGCATGTCAGAAAATTGTTTGTTTAAAAATTGCATGTCAGAAAATTGTTTGTTTAAAAATTGCGCTCGATGCTCTTCTCCGTCGTTTTTTCCAACATTTTTTTTTCCTCTTACCAATTTGTCACAGATTATGCGAGGTATAAATTTCCCTTCTAATTTCGCCTCAGATGCTTCAACAACTATCGTGATGCATGTTTATCCTGATACTTATCAATTACAACGACGCATGTCAGAAAATTGTTTGTTTCAAAATTGCGCTCGATGCACTTCTCCGTCGTTTTTTCCAACTTCTTTTTTTTCCTCTTGCCAATTGGTCACAGATTATGCGAGGTGTAAATTATCCTTGTAATTTTCCCTCAGATGTTTCAACAACTATCGTGATATATGTTTATCCTGATACTTTTCGATTATAACCACACATTTCAGAAAATTGTTTGTTTAAAAATTGCGCTCGATGCTCTTCTCCGCCATTTTTTCCGACTTCTTTTATTCCTCTTGCTAATTGGTCACAGATTATGCGAGGTACAAAGTTCCCTTGTAATTTCCCCTCAGATGCTTCAACAACTATCCTGATGCTTATTTATCCTGGTACTTTTCAATTACAACGACGCATGTCAGGAAATTGTTTGTTGAAAAATTGGACCTAACATGCGAACGGAGATTTTATTCAACGTGGGTTTCTCAGACTCAGAACACAAAAGGGTTACAAAGATGTATTGCGATTAAACATGAAAATCCCTGAACCGAACGAATAATAATATTGCATATACCACAAGGCAATGTATATGCGCCGGTGCGGGACATTAGCGAAAATTAATTGGCTGTAATTCTTGCGAGTCGTACGCGTAATTAACGAGCGGATATTCCGCTGGGATATCGTCGGGCTTCGCGTAGAGAATCTCTTTCGCAGCATCCCTTCGCACTTCCATCTCTTTCTCTCTTCAGAATGTCCCTTCATACGAGGCTTTATGCTTCACGCACGCACTACACGGATGAAGCATACGACGTGGATTGGCCGGAACGGCAAGATCCCAGGACACGTCCTACCCCCATCTGTGCATTGCCGTGATGTTCTTACGAACTGCTGTTGTGCAGTAGCTCCCAATTCAATGCAACCTGACCACCTCTCTGGACGTTATCAAATCATCGTTTGTTCGCGCCTAATCTCTGAATTAATGATTAGGATACTACCCTTTCTCGTCGGCATGATGCGACAGATCTTAAAGTTCGCCAGGCACCATGATTATCCACCGGGTTCCCGAACCATTCTGATGGAACGAGAAAGGGACACTGACCAGCAGAGTAAACCTTAATACTGGGTGAGTCATTTGGAAATTGAATTTACAACAACGTATTCTATAAATATATAAATTGTCTTTCAAGTTTTAGGTTTCAAAAACAGTTGTTTTTTTTTTAATAAGCCCAACCATAGCAAAATTTCCTACACTTGGTAATGTTTTTCTCTTGTTGAAAATAAATATATATTGGAGATCATACGAGTAAACTTGAACAAATGAATAAAATATTTTGTGTTGTAGTTAGGCGTTGTAGAATAGTTATCAAGGCAAAACGAACCACCCGTTACATCCTTCAAACTTGGTAAGCGAAGTCTCATCCACAGTGGCCAGAATATATCCCCTTAATTATCCTATGTGTGCATTCTGAGTGTGAACTCTCCATTAATCATAGTAGAAGAGAAGAGAATTCATGAGAAGGATAGAGATGGTATAAGGGATGTGTAGGTAGCTCGTATCCCTGGACTCGGTGTGTATAGCCTCCGTCGGCGATTTTAATTCAGACTGGACCAGGGCTCTGCTGTGCTCCACATACATTCTATAGGGTGTGTACAGTGGCCACCATACGTGAGAGAAGATCATTAGTAACCTTAGGTGGACACCGACGTGTCGTTCTTCATTCTGATCATATGTCTTTCATCCGTTGGAGACACACTGATCTTTCCTCAGCCATTGGTCCGTAAGACTATCACTCTCGATAGATCCGAAAGAAGATTCTGAGCCCATTTGCGAGAACAGCTTCTCCGCAGACCTTAACAGTCTTACACTCTCGGTTATTCGAAATTGAACAGAAAATAATGCTTCGTGAGAGAAAAGGACAGACACATCGAACCAAGAATGAATGAAACAGCTCTGGTGACTACCGTGTGCACCAAGGATAGTAATTCTTTGTCCAAAGATCTCAAAGAACCATTGGATAAATCGTGTTGGAGAGTTACTCTTGCCTCGAAGACTCCTGCCACAAAAAACTGCCGTGTTCAAATTTAGACTCTCTTCGAAACCTATAATGAAAAAAAGGCTTAAGTCGGCCTACTAAGATTTTGGTTCAAAATTTTTTAGGCGCAACAAAGTTATTGGTTAGGCTGCTTGGTTGACTTACCAAATTCTTGGTTATGTTGACCAATCACTTGGTTGCGCTTACTAAGTTTTCTCGGTAATATTTTTAACCACGTTTTTGGTTGTTCTAACCAAGCCTTTTTCTCAGTTTAATAGTGGCAGTCCCGCCGAGTAAGTCGAGGGTCATGAACCTCCGCAGAACTTCTGGAAATGGCAGATATTACCCACTTGGAGTGAATGAAGCAACCCTTAGTTTAAAATTTGTATGTCTGGACCTCCAATTAGGTTCTGCAGAATGAGATGAGGTTCTTGGATCCGTGTATGAACCTTTAAAAGTGTCATATTTTACCCATTTTGATTCAGCGAAGGGTGTACATTTCAATTCGAGCTGTTTTTTCCACTTTCCCCTAGCAGATCCGGACACCGAACAAACCACCGTCGAAACCACCACTCTGAGATTTAAATCTCGGGGTGGTGGTTTAGGTAGTGGTTTTGTCAACATTCCAAGTGAATTTCTTGCTCAAAACCGCCATAGTAGATACGAGCGTGATTCTATGGTGGTTTGCCCGATGACCGGATCTGCCAGGGTCAATATGAATTTTTAATCTGTACACTCATAGCTGCCCATATCTTTATGGGTACGAATGATCGTGTTCTTGAAGAACGCAACGCGAACGCCTTGTCTCTGTTGAGTACGTGTTTCTATAGCCACGGAAGGTTTCATTTCCGAAGGAATTAAACGGACTAAAAAAAGTTCTCGATAGCAAATCTCATTATTAACCTTAGATGGACATCGATGTGTCGTTCTTCGTCCTAATCATATGTCTTTCTTCCCTTGGAGACACATTGATCGTTCCTCAGCCATTGGTCCGTAAGACTGATATATCCGAAAGAAGATGCTGAGCCCATTTGGGAGAACAGCTCGAGTTAAAATTTAGACCCTCTTCGAAACCTAAAAGTGGCAGTCCCGCCGAGTATGTCCAGGATCATAAACCTCTACCGAACCTCCAGAAATGGTAGATATTTGCCACTTAGAGTGAACGGAGAAGACCTTGATCAAAATTGTATGTTTGGACTTCCAATTATGTAGGTTCTGCAGAGTGAGATGAGATTCTTAGTCCTGTGTATCCACCTTTAAAAGATTCATTAGTAACGAAAAGTATTGTCATCGTTTTATTCGTCCTGTGATTGGTTGCTAGGAAAATCCGTGGTAAACAAGTTCAATTTGGTGTCAAGTTTGACATAAGAGGACGGGCGTTGCAGCGCCCGTAACCTTTTAAAGCTTTGTAAGAGCGCAGCAGCGCAAACGTTTGCCAGGCACGCGCACCAACGCGTGTGATTAGCCTCGTCAACCTTTAAAAGTGGCATATTCTACACATTTTGACTCAATGAAGGATGTTTGAAGGGTCTACATTTCAACTCGGGAGTTTCTCCGCATTATTCGAAATTGAACAGAAAATAATGCTTCGTGAAAGAAAAGGACAGACCCATCGACCCAAGAATGAATGAAACAGCTCTGGTGACTACCGTGTGCACCAAGGATAGTAATCCTTTGTGCGAAGAGCTCTAAGAACCACTGGATAAATCGTGTTGGAGAGTAGCTCGTGGCTCGAAGACTCCTGCCACAAAGAACTGTTTTTCCCACTCTCAGAACCTATGAATTTTTAATCTGTACACTCATAGCTGCCTACATCTTTATGGCTACGAATGATCGTGTTGCTTGAGAACACGACGCGAACGCCTTGTATCTGCTGTGCTCCTGTTTCTATAGCCGTGGAAGGTTTTATTTCTGAAGGAATTAAACGGATTAAAAAAAAGTTCTCGATAGCAAATCTTGTGTGTGTTTCAGTAGTTCCTCTAGTTATTTTCTTTCGCATGTTAGCTAGGCTGTGGCTATTGCGAGAGGAATAATAGTGCGTTATAGTATCTTGGTGCACCGCTCGAATGACCTCACTCCCCCGCGTAACGACCATTTCATGGGAAATAACGTATAAAATGAATTGGCCATAAAGCGAAAAGGCGACCCCCGCAAGCACAGCGACCGGATTGCGCCGTAGACTATAGAGTGCGGGGAGTTGTCCTCTTTGCGTGTACGTACATACTTCGGAAGCGATACGCGGGCGTATAACATGCCTTAGGATACCATAACTTGACACCCGCGCTTGGCACTCGCATGCTCCGGACTATCCCGGATGCTCAATAAAGCGTGCGAACTGTCGGCCGTGCGTGAACATATATCAGAATAATCTTACAGGCTGTCTCGGTACGGGTTAATGTTTGCAGTACAGCGTAGCTGAGCTCATCGTACGACAATCGACGGGATCGATTGTAATGATTTACACGGAGAAAAATATTGGATACCAAAAATAATGAACTTAGTTAAACAGTGGTATATAGTGCAAGAGATATTTTATTAATAAGTGCTAGATTAATTATAGGTGGCTAATCCTGAGAATTGATCCGACCGACCGACACGTAACCTTCACCACTACATGGAGAAAAGGGTGCAGTTGTAGGAACTACGGAATTGATATGTGCCAACCAACAGGCATGGTAAAATATGGCATAGCAAGTTATTGCGTATCAAAACCAACCGATTGGTAATGCCAACTAACCGGTTGATGTCAGCCAACCGATTGGTGACGCCAACCAACCGATTGGTGGCGCCACCAACCGATTGGTGGCGCCACCAACCGACTGGTAGTGCCAATCAACCGATTGGTAATGCCAACCAAACTATATCAGAGGCTCCAAGCATCAAAAGGTTAGTTTTTTCAACGAATCCGTTTTTTCCGTGTATGGACATTTAATCTAGTCCAAATAGCATTAACATTTTTTAGTTTCATTATAAATAATCAAATCACTCAATTGTTCGAAAAAATATAAAATATTATACATTCATTTTTCAAATTGAACATGGTAAGGCGGCAAAATTGCGATTTACAATAGATAGCAGTACCCTCCTCATATTTCGACTCAAGATGATCTTGCTGGATTAAAATGAGAAAACTACAAAATTTATTGATCATTGTTTTTCGATTATAATATTTTTATATACTATGGACATCGAAATCGAAGAGTGAGGGAGAGAGAAAGTTAATAATATTACTATTATTACTAACTAAGTTGGCTTGGAATGCCCCATATACATTCCTGGACAAAAGTTTGATGTAATTAGAATTCGAGTACCTCACCAGAAAAGAAAAAAACAATTTCAATACTCAATGCTATGGAAGATACTGAGAATAATTATTTAATAATAACAATAAGTTATTAATCAATACTTCAACAAAATTAATTCATCCAACTTGTAGAATACTCTGTTGTTTTCTTACAAAATGAATACGATGTTTTTACCAGCTATGGTTTTTTATGCAGCTTCTTAAAATTAAAAAAAATTCTCGCTTTTGAAGAAATTCAAGCTGTTTTATGAAACAGTACGTTTAATTGTGCTGAACATTTTCTCGTATAATGTGGAACTTTAGCCCTAAGAAATATAGAAAAATCTCTATATTTCACCTGAATTACTATACCCAAATAAAAGATTTAAGAATCGTGAAGAATTACATATCGGAAAAAAAAAATTTGTGGAACTATTTTTCTTTACTTCTCTTTACTACTTTTAGTGTTAATATAACTACTTAAAATCAATGCTCTTGGTGTCGCCAAAGATTTTTTTTTTCAGTTTTTCTCGTGCCCCAAAGTACTGAGATTCGAATCGTATCGATCTTTTGGTTTTGTATGTTTGTCTGATACATTCTTAAGTACATTTTTCAGCCACACTTTGGTCATGTTTATGCACTATCTGTTAGTAATTTCATATGTAATGGAGCATTTTTGCTCTCTAATCAAACAAAATTGACCCTACGCTAAAATACTATTGGTGAATGTCGACGTAGGGGATTGCGTTAACTGAGCGCGAGGTTAGCCTCAGCAGAATACTTAAACCCACAATGCGCGGATAATACAATAACCAATCTGAGAATCAGGGTTTGGTCTTCGGGGCATTGTATATTTCTACAATATGTGCAGGTCACGCCACGTTATATGCATCGGCGCCCGACAGCATTCACCGAATGCCAAACGGTCGAATTCGTGACTTTTTTAAAATGTTGCGATTACGTCACAGAGCGAATGTGAGAGCGAGATGTGAAGACCAGCGTCTCGGCAACAGTTCGCTCATTAGTCCACGGGACCGATACACCTCTTTGTTTCGTTCCTGCGAGACCGGGGCTGGAAAATAAAAGAAATGGTTGGACCCCTCTGAAACCTGTATGGATTCGCGAGCGGTGAGATCAAAAAACTTTCCGACTCTCTTTCTTACGCGTACTTTTGGAGGGAGCCGCGACTTTTACGCCTTGAAGAATCGTTCCGAGAACATCCAGCTCACTTTTTTCTCGCACGATGCTGAAAAGGAACCAGATGCATTGATCCAGGAGAGAGAGAGAAAGAGACAAATATTAGTTAACACTACTCTGATATCGATCAGTTGTCGGTGATCAATAATTGCATGAAAAACAAACTCTTACATTATGAACCAGCTGTAATAGCGATGATTTGCCGCAATAGTCGCAATAATTTAGAATACACAATAGCAGCTAGATTTATTTAAGTAAAATATTGACGGGTCAATTGACTTTTTTTTGTGCTTGAAATATATTAACGTCTGAGCTTATATAATTCGATTATCTAATTTCTTATCATTAATAGCAAAAGATAAAAATCCATATTAATGACAAAAAGACAGGAAGATAATTTTTAGTAGGGAGGAATACAAAACTAGAAATATTCAAATTTGCTACATATTTCTCTTAAGATTAATAATATTCTAGCATTTTTACAATTGTATTGAAGGGAAAGAACGAAAGATGTTAGAATTGGCTATACGAAAAAAATGGTTGAATAGGCTCCACGTGACAAAATTGGCCAGTAAAATAATTGCTTGCTAACTAATGTATTGGGTATTACAACCAACTAGTTTGTCGGACCAACCAAAAAGTAGGTTAATCTAATCAACTTAGGCACTTAGAGCATATTTAGTCATTAGTTATTTCACCATTTAGCCAATTGTTGCAACAATCAATTATTAGTCAAATGTTCGTTTTTCCTCTCGTTTTCAACATCACTCATCAAAGAAAAAAAAATGTTTAGTTCTACGCTAAAATTTATCAGTCAACTAACTATCCATAATTAATAATCTGTTAACCATTTCTAATAATTAATAATGACAAAAGATAAAAATCCTTATTAATGATGAATTCATAGAACAGTAAATGCAGTCTTAACATATATGTTTGTCGTAGATTGATGCACAGGAGATTGCAGTGTCTATAGAATTTTAAGCAGTCAAGAATCTCATTGAACCGAAGCGTCTCAAAGAAACGAGAAATATATAGCATCGTCGATGTTGGAACTTTGGATCTTCCGCTCGCTTTCAATGGGCTTCTGGCCGACCCTTTCGTATTGAGATTACTCATTCCTTCATTCCTGAACTCGTCAGTTCGTTCATGGTTCCAGCTTCAATGACATGACCGATTGGTCTACAGGAGATGTCGCTCGGACACCTTTGGATTTGTATAAACGTCTATAGATTTCACGAGATCTATTGTATTATCGTAATTGTGCAGCTACGTAACATTCGAAACTTTAGAGGTTCAATTACTCGAAGAATGAAGAGTGAAACACTTTGTTTGAAAAAAAAAGACGTTTGAGTGGTCAAGAATGACAAGACAAGACAACGAGGAGAGAAAGAGCAGCAAAATAGTCGACGAACTTGAGAACTCTGAGTGGAACGTGAAAATGCAGAGAGTGCGACGACCGCTGTTCATCTGCAAGTCTTGTATCCACGAGACCAGCGAAAGCGCACCAGCGGAATATCTATAATAATCGATTCTGATTGCATTGAAGCCCGGTAGTGGTAGCGTTGATTGGTGCATTCATAAATATCCATTAGCGGACAATGTCGGTAATGATCGGGGGGCCTGCGGGCTACGCCCTGCCCGATGCTTCTTCTTCGCCTCCTGGCGAAAGGGCCTTTGCGGTAGCCCAGCGAGATCCTTCCCCGCTTCCTCCTACAATCGTGGTAGCCTCGCGAAGGCGAGAAATAAGAAACTGTTTGGTGGTCGGTTGTGATGCTTCGCCTCTCACAATTTTGTCCATAGGTGAGATGCTGCACCATCTTCTATAGCTTCACAGTGAAAACGCATTTGCTGACATAGTGACAGCAAACTTTATTTGTTGTCAAGAAAATGTTTTTGCTGGCCCAGTAAAACTTTTTGCCGGTCTAGCAAATCTTTTCGCTGATCTAGCAAATTTTTTTATTGGCCTAACAAATCCTTTTTGTTAGGCTGGGAACTAAGGCTTGTTGTCAATATATTAGCAACTGATTTGCTGATGTTTTCTCTCGATGTTCCAGAAAAAGGTTCTTTGAAATTTCTTTGAATCAGGGAATAAGAAATATAATGTATAAATATGCAAGTAATTTCATTAAAATCCCAACCTACGAAACATTTCTTTGAAATCAATGAAATAATATACTTAAGCTAATATCATATTTTCTTTGAATGATCAGAAATTCAATGGAATGTCCTGATATTGAATTAATGAAAATTTTCCTTGAACTAAGGAGCGGTTTTTCATTGATTTAAAAGAAATCTCTCTTCGAGACACTATAAGAAAAACGTAACCTATAAAATTACATATCGCTAAAGAAATGAAAGCATGGCACTAAGTTGCTTTAAAAAAATGTTTTTCCATGCCGTACTAGAGGCAAAAAGATTATAGAAATAATTTATTTTAATAAACACCGAAATATGCCTATCCATTTTTTTCGTCTTTTCCCGACTAATGACTTAACTAACGCGACTGACGCGATCACGCTAACCGTTATCGGACTGGATGCCATCAAGGAAACTTTCTATGAATCAATGAAAGCCTTTCTTTACAATTCAAATGCACCATTTCATTGAAAGCAAAGAAACATTTTTTTAAAGTCAATCCAGCCATTTCTTTGGAATCAATGAAAAATTTATTCTCGGTGTGGATTCGAGTATTATTTCTCGTTCGATAGTCAACATCATCCGTTGTCCTTTTCTTTTTTAATATATCCATCTTTCTCGCAGGTCTGTTCACTTTTTTTTGTTGCTTTGGAATACCTGTCGGATGAGAAGACGTCCGATTTGGGTCAGGGGCTTCCATCGAAATTACCGACGATTGACGTCGGTCTCAATGGTAGACACTCGGCGTGAAGCGGAACAGAATTCGATCGAGTTCTTCGATGAAATATCTGTAGGCGATGTTTGCACATTAGGATGTTTTTTTGAGCGTAAGAATATACGATTAATTTTTTTAAAGCTACAATGTACTATAATGTAATGTATAATAATAATGTACCATAAGACCACTTATGGTACATTATTATCTATGGCTCACTGAGGGTATATTAAACAACGTTGAATGTGCATTATTACGCAATTTTCAATTAAAAAAAAACACAGTAGCATATTATAATAATGTAATGTTCCTCTATTAATTGCAAATCTACAAGCGATTTTTTTATTTTCTAATAATTCGTTTCGCAAATCCTGTAATTGTGAATAGTGAGTCGAAAAGTGAGAAAAAAGCGAGTGAAAAGTCAGACGAAAATATCAGTCACTATTTTTTAAGTAGCTGTAACGAAAAAAAAAAAAATTAGCTTGTCGCGTCCACTATTGCGGGTCAGACTTTGAAATTAAATTCAATATATCGGTTCATGCATAAAAAATTTCAACAAAATGATATTAGTGAATTTTTTTTACAATGTTCATGGAAACTGCGTACTATAAACTTCATCTGAAAAATAATAAAATGAAAATTACAATTCCATACGATGTTCTCGTATTGTCGAGCATAATCTCGTACATCCACAGATAAAACGTTGCGTAATTCCATAGCGTATGCATCGTGAAGGGAAACACGTGAATTCACGGATTTCCTCGTTGGCTTTTCCATCAACGAGATTTTCGGGTTGGATAGATCAGAACGGTAGAGACTTTCCTTGCGTTACAGTACATACAATCGACAACATCCATAGAACTCACCTTTTTCTCACCCAGTGGTGACATGTATTTCAAATACTTTCATGTCTAAATGATTAAGTATTATTAAACCTATTAAATATTAGAATTCATTGTAAAATAATAATATATTTACATTATTTATAATTATTGCAGAAATATGCAAATTTTGAGTTTTGCATACTAATAAATAATAGTTCAATATATCGGTTCAGGCCTAAAAACTTCCAACAAAAATATACTAATTTTCATAATGAAGTTTTTTTTTACAACGCTATAAACTTCATCCGAAAAATAATAAAATGAAAATTATAATTCCATAAGATATTCGCGTATTGTCGAGCATAATCTCGTACAGCCACAGACAAAACGTTGCGTAATTCCATAGCGTATGAAAAGCACGTAAATTCATGGATTTCCTTAGTGTTTTTTTGATCAACGAGTTTTTCAGGTTGGATAGGTCAGGACGGTATAGAGTTTCCTTGCGTTATAGCGCATACAATCGACTGCATCCACAGAACATACCTTTTTCTCACCCTGTGGTGACATGTATTTGAAATACTTTCATGACTAAATGATTAAGTATTATTAAACCTATCAAATATTAGAATTCATTGTAAAATAATAATACATTTACATTATTTATAATTATTGCAGAAATATGCACATTTCAAGTTTTGCATACTAATCAATCATAATTAAATATATCGATTCAGGCTTAAAAACTTCCGACAAAAATATACTAATTTTCATAATAAAAATATGTACAGTGTTCATTAAAACTGTGTACTATAAATCCCATCTGAAAAATAATAAAATGAAAATTACAATTCCATACGACGTTCCCAAATTTTCGAGCATAATCTCGTACATCCACAGACAAAACGTTGTGTAATTCC
Organism: Ephialtes manifestator; assembly: GCA_963970395.1. Taxonomy (NCBI): domain Eukaryota; kingdom Metazoa; phylum Arthropoda; class Insecta; order Hymenoptera; family Ichneumonidae; genus Ephialtes; species Ephialtes manifestator. Next base: position 3,580,594 of record OZ019973.1, read on the forward strand.
ATAGCGTATGCATCGTGAAGGGAAACACGTGAATTCACGGATTTCCTCGTTGGGTTTTTCATCAACGAGATTTTCGGGTTGGAGAACGGTAGAGACTTTCCTTGCGTTACAGTGCATACAATCGACAACATCCATAGAACTCACCTTTTTCTCACCCAGTGGTGACATGTATTTGAAATACATTCCATTCTAAATGATTAAGTATTATTAAACCTATCAAATATTATAATTCATTGTAAAATAATAATATATTTACATGATTTATAATTATTGCAGAAATATGCAAATTTCAAGTTTTGCATACTAATCAATCATAGTTCAATATATCGGTTCAGGCCTAAAAACTTCCGACTAAAATATACTAATTTTCATAATAAAAATGTGTACAGTGTTCATTAAGGGGAGGGAGTCAGGTCAAAATATTGATTTTGGAAATTCAATATCATCCAAATCCTATTGCATATAAAAATGCCCAATGCACTATATTGTTGGTACTCGATGAAAAGATTTTTTATTGTCGTCTGACTTGCATATGCTTTTCAATATTATATTAAGCAAAGTTCTTAGGTTTTCTATTCTGCGTATGGTTCAGATCAAACTACTAGGCAAATTGGAATGGTTGATGTCTCATTTTCTTCTTCATGAAAAGATACACCGGCTAAATGGAGCAAATGTTAATAAAAGGTAATATTTTTGAAGTGACATAATTATTAATAAATAAATTTTATGCTATTTTCTAAATCAGTGATTAACTTTGCTTTCAGACTGAAAAAAAATAGTTTGCTCCATTTAGCCGGTGTATCTTTTCATGAAGAAGAAAATGAGATGTCAACCATTTCAATCTGCCTAGTAGTTTGATATGAATCATGCGCAGAATGGAAAACCTAAGAACTTTGCTTAAGATAATATTGCAAAGCATATGGAAATCAGACGACAGTAAAAAATCCCTTCATCGAGTACCAACAATATAATGCGTTGGTCATTTTTATATGCAATACGATTTGGATGATATTGAATTTCCAAAATTAATTTTTTTTACCTGACTCCCTCCCCTTAAAACTGTCTACTATAAATCCCATCTGAAAAATAATAAAATGAAAATTACAATTCCATAATATATTCGCGTATTGTCGAGCATAATCTCGTACATCCACAGACAAAACGTTGCGTAATTCCATAGCGTATGCATCGTGAAGGGAAACACGTGAATTCATGGATTTCCTCGATGTTTTTTCGATCAGCGAGATTTTCAGGTTGGATAGATCAGAACGGTATAGAGTTTCCTTGCGTTACAGTGCATACAATCGACTACATCCATAGAACTCACCTTTTTCTCACCCTGTGGTGCACGCTGTCGAGGGATTTCCCTGTGGCATTGGCCTCCCTCCTCTTTTGATCTAACGGGGTTGGCTGAAAAGCCACACACGTACCCTCGTACGCAGGCAAAACGTACATATACCTATACAAACGCTTACGAGAAGGAGAGAGAGAGAAATTCGAGGCTTATACTTTCCCTACAGCGGGGAGTTACCTGTTGAGCACACATACAGGTGACACAACGCACCGTTCTATACTATAGCGTATCGTTTGTATTATGCTATCCTATATATCCGTTGCGTCGTATTTTATCGCTCGGAAAGTTTGATTTCTCGACCCTCTTTTATATGTGTAAAGCTTTGCCGACAATAAAAATCGAAACTCGCTCCCACGCCGATCAGCAGTCAAGTGATGCTGGATTACTTTAATAAATTTTCGTGCTTTCTCGCTTCATTTATCGGCGTGATCACGTCCCGTTGGAGGAAGAAGGGATGATGTTGTGTCTGTGTATGTGTGTGTGTGTGGGTGAGTGTGTGTGCGTGGGTTGCTCGAAAAGCCGGCGTTTCACCAATCTTCCTTCCTGTGCATTGTGTGCCAGTTTATACTGGGCGTCGGAACAACGAAGTCCGTTTGATAATATCATAAACGCGAGACAACATCCTGGGTTCTTTTCTCATATATTGTGTTGCTTTATTTTATTTTATTCACTCTGGTTATTTCTGTATGAAATTCATACGTCAATTTCCTGAACCAAAGTAAATGCATTTGTTTGGGTTTTGCATGTGAAAATAAACAGCCAAGACTGGAAAAATAATAAAGAGATAAAGACGGGGACTATGATTTAAAGAATTCGAATGTTGTTTTGTTACTATTCTGAAGAATGGTTTCTTTTTCTTTACTTCAGTACTGAGATTTAAATAAATAAATACGCATGGGAGGGAGGTGCAGCCGATGCTTGCGACCAAAATGTCGTCATCAATTCGTATCGATTTTACTATTGCTACCTCATAGAGGAAGCTTTGTTTTCATGAAAAAAAAAAAATTTCGAGATTTTTATGTCAGGACACTTAGAATTGTCCAAAACGTCCAGAAAAGTGATCTAGAAAAAATGTCCGTTTGTATGTATGTGTGTGCGTGTGTGTGTGTGTATGTATACAACTCCGAAAATTCGAACGCCGATAACTCAAGAACGGTTTTGTATGTCGCGCTCAAATTTGGCACACTAGTGTAGCAGCACACCCTCTTTAACTGTACCAATTTTCGACAAAATCTGTCCGAAAATTTCGATTTTATGCCGTTTTGAATTTTTTGAAAAAAGGACGTGGTCGCTCTAACTTTCGTAAAATTTAGTCTATTTTGCTAAATAGTTGGTTATAAGAGTAGGTGCACTCAATGCTGTTTGATATTGAATTTGGTTCGAATTGGTAAAGTGGTTCAGATTTTATGGAATTTTGAATTTTTCAAAAAATTGACATTATCACTCTATTGTAACTTTTGCAAAACTTGAAATAGCGAGCTCAAGTTTTGTATATAAATGAAACAATATTCAGCCATTATATATGTATAATTTAGTGACAAACGGTATGAGATTTGTGATTTTATGGAATGTTGAATTATTTTTAATAATATACGTTATCACATTTACTTTCGAAAACGCTTTACACTGAGAAAAATGCATGGGACAAACATATCAAGTATAGTGAGTTCTACTATACAAATAGTTATTCGTCTCATAATTTAGGCGTTGGGTACATTATTTATTGTTGCGGTAACCATAAAAACATTACCGTCTTCTCAGGGAAACATGTGTATAGTACAATTAACCATACTTTTTTCTCAGTGTAATAATAACGAAATAGAAAAAGCGAATTCACAACATGTTTATTTATCTAATTTAAAAAAGGATGCAAAGTAGAACCTTGCAAATTGCTTCCTCATTATTTTTCGTTTTTTACAAAGCATCCTCTATGAGGAAGCCAAAATTGAATAACATACTGCTTCCTCATAGAGGGAGCTTTGTAAAAACCGAAAAAAATGAGGATGCAATGTGCAAGTTTCTACTTTGCATCCTTTTTTAAATTTTTTATCTATGAGTTCAACAGAATCAGTATATATTTTTGTTAAACAGATTGAAATAAGTTCATATTTATGGGCAAGATTTATCTTTACGTAATCACGATTTTTTAATTCCATCATTTAATTTATTACATATTTGTCGTATAATTATAATATTACAATAAGTACACCGAGGTTAAAAACAGTAGTTGGGCCAACTTCTTTTTTATAAAAAAAAACTCGTATATGATTTTGCCATAAATAAGTTGTGACAATCATTTAGCTAGTTTCCGTAAATGAATAAATGGCTGTCACAACTAATTTTTAGCAAACTCATAAAAAATTCGTTGTACTAACTACGTTTTTTCTGCGGCTTTACTAAAAAATTGTTCAATTGTGAAAGCCAAAAAAACCCATATGTCCCTAAAAATTCAGAAGAACATGGGGATATACTTGATGATTAAATATTCCTTCATTCTCTCACACAATTTGTAGTACACCTATTCTTTACTGCAAACAATTTATCTCCGCTGTTATTCAAAAGTTAAAGCACTTTCTACAAGTACTACAGGTTATTATTACGAAACTAAACAAACGATAAATTTTTATTTAATAAAATTATATGGCCTTACAAAATTGTACATAATTTCTATATTCTTAAAATTCTATATGGAAAATCCCGGAAGTTGAGAAATATTCTTAGGAGCCCCATAAATCCACGCGGGTGGCATTTTCTATTTTTAGATTCTTGAAATTTTCTCCAAATACAAAGAACACTGACTCCCATCGATAACCGCTTGCATTCCTGTATATTTAGCATACGACTACTCACTCAGTGCACCGATATACTGCCAGAGGGGGTACATCCCAAGGGGGCAACCGGGCGCTTGCCCATATAAATTAGAATCGATCAACTGACGTTTCCAAAACTTTCTCCAGATTAGCATCATGTCCGGCGGGTTATAATTTGTGGGTGCCACCCGTTGCGTTAAGGAGCTGACGCTACCCAGTCAATGTGAGGTATATATATATATAGGCAAGGTACAGTGATGCCTGCATCGAGTTTGACTGCACCCTTGTCAATATCGATGCAACCACCGGTTGCCCTTCATCCTCAGCTCCCATGGCTCCCGGCAGATCGGTATTAACCCCATAGGCCTGATGGTGGCCTCTGCGGCCCATCACCGACAGCTACTATGTCCATAGTCTTATTATTCTTATTCCTCTTCTCCTTCAACCAGATCTCGGCGAGACTTCATCTCAGCGATGAAGCATCAGGCGAAGGATCATCCCATGCGAAGCAAATTAAACCCTGTCGGATAAATAACACGCACGTTACAGCGAGATCCTTTGTTCATGATTTGACGTTTCTGATTATTCGGCTCGTGGTGGTACGAGTAGGGACGAAAGGGGTGTGTATATATACTCCCCCGCCGTGACGTGTATTTCGATTTTCGTGTGCCGGTCCTTCTCTGCCTACGAGAAATACTGCAATTTTTAGTTAATTCTGATATTCATTCTTGTATTATAGAGATAGTATTATGGGAAATATTTATTGTTAAATAAAAGCACCAAATTATGTTACTTGGTTTTGGCATCGGTTGAATCAAATAAAGCACTATTTTTATTTACATGTTAGAAAGAATCGGCATCAATATATTATAACATTCTAAATATTCATATGCGAGACTATATTGAATTTAGAGTCTCATTAGAGCATGTGTTATTTCTTTATATAGTTTTCTTTTTTTTACTTTTTTTGGCTCAATTTCGCCTCATTACTCGATCACCATAAAAGAGAGGTTATAACTGACTCCTTATTTTTTTGTTTTAAGAACACTTAAAAAACCTCGTTCCGATATCGGTAAATCCTACTTTTTTCAGTGGTCATCGGGGAGCTAGAAATCTAATGAACAAAGTAAATAATTTAGGAGTATCTGATGGTTATTTAAATTGCGGAAACGCTAGTCAGCGTCACCTATGTTCACTCAGAACTACAAGCACTTCCGTTTTACCTCTTTTCCGGTATCTTCGTCATGGGCTCCATGTAAGACACATGTGTGTCATTATCAACTAGAATGAGTCTTCACCGAGAGAAAAAATTTCATTGACGCCAAAGAAATGGGTGGATTGATTTCTCGAAATATTTCGTTAATTTGAATGAAATAATGCATTTGAATTTCAAAGAGAACATTGCATTGCTTGCGAATAAAGATTTACTTAGTGAGCATATAATAAAGAAACAGTTTCATTGTTTTTAAAGACACGTTTTTATTGGTTCAAAGAAACGTTTTCATTGATCTTTCTCTCGCACCTAACCTCACTTTTTTGTTGTCCGGTTCTCCCGAACGAACGGCTTCGAATTTCGAGGAGCCCGAAGCTTAGCCTATTTCTGCCATACTTCCTTACATACTCACAAAATTTGAGCTTGATCTGCCGCGTACTTCAGGAAAAAACAGGTTTCGAAATTTTGAACTGGTAAGAAGAAAGTTTCATTGAATCAGAGACGATATCTTTGAAATCGATGAACAAGGTTCATTGGTTTAAAGAAATGTTTTTCCGAATCGATGTCACTACTTTTCATTGGGTTTGAGATAATTCAAAGAAAAGATAGTATTGAAATTCAAGTATTTCATTTCATTAGCAAAGATTTCCGTGAATCAATGAAACCTTTTCTTTCGGTGTTGGGATAAATCGCCTAAGGACCGAGCGATACGTAAATCATAACAAAAAAGGAGTAGGCAGAACTTAAAAAACTAGGCGGAGACGTATAGAGTAAGCAAAGAGAAAAGTCAAAAGTCCTGAATATTAAGAATAAGTAAGCTACTAATAATAAGCAAGAAAATTTAGTAAAATTAATTATATTGAAATACATCTTATCCAACTTAATATGTGTCAAAGAAGTTATTTCCAGAAAGCACTACAATTTTTTAAAATAATATACTGTTATCGTATATGAATTGTCAAATAATAGCGATCTCGTATTTCATATAGACGCTGTGCGAAATTCCTAATTTTGAAGTTGATTTTTTACGTACAAAAGTTCGTTAAAGTGAATTCAAACTTTGTTACACAAATAATACATGATGCTCAAGGATTAACATGTTATAAGTCCATACAATGCTCTACTATATGCGTAAGTACAATAACTACCTTAAAAAGCAAGCAGACCATTTCGGCTCGTGAGCTCGCTATTGCCTTTAAAATGTGAGCAAACATTTCAAGAACTTTCTTTTTTAACTCCCGACTGCCTCCTCCCCGGGGCAAAAAGACGGGATTTATGCATTTCACGGCAATGAGCGATTTCTTTCTCCGTTATGTTCTCGAGAACGGTAAAAAAATTACTTAACCAAATTTGACACATCGATTTTATGGTCGGCGGTCGATGTTCTTTTTAACAAATAATTATTTAAGTCATGGCTGCCTTGTTGAAAACGCTTGAAAAGTACTCATAGAAATAAATAGAAATTGATTACAAACCGCATAGATCCAAATAGAATTCTATCAGGATCTATGCGATTTTCATACATTTCTATCGGTTTTTATCAGTATTTTTCAATCTTTTTAATAGGGTAGTTTTAAACAAAACCCAAATTAATATTTCATTCAACGTTCATTTTGAATTTTTTAATATTCTAAATTACTGTCGAAATATGTTAGATTTTATTGGAATTGGAATTACAACCTTTAGCATACAGATGGTGAATTTTATAAATGTACCGAAGACTTTGTATAAAAAGTAGTAGCAATAAAAGTAATGTTATTGACAATACAGTACATTTGATCACGGATTTTCAAAGCGATAAATAAATGAGAGTAGAGCTTCAGTTTAAAATAGACGTGAACTAAAATGTCACAACTGTGTATCCGTTATAATCATTTTTAATAAAACTCTATAGGGTAAGCTCTTCCTTTTATATGGAGAGGATAAAGAATTTTTTTTAGCATATATTAAAAAATTATAGACGTGGCTAATATTTTAGCATAGTACTATGTATGCTGACAGAAGCAATGATCATATAATTTTATTTGCATGTACGATCAACATTAAAATGTTTCATAATTTAGTGAGACTTTGTATAGTAGCTCAAATTTTGTTGCCTGGTAGTTTTATAAAATATTTTCTATAAAATATTTCATCCTTATGAAATTTAAAATATTGACTTCGTTATTTATTTGAAAAAAAGTTAGTTAAAAAAATAACATTGAATGTGCATTATTACGCAATTTTCAATAAATAAAAAAACACAGTAGCATATTATAATAATGTAATGTTCTTCTGTTAATTGCAAATGTAAAAGTGGTTTTTTTTTTACTTTGTAATAATTTTTCTCGTAAATCCTGTAATTGTCGTGAAAAGTGAGTGAAAATGTTTAAGACGAAGAAGTCAGCAAGGAAAGTGCCCGAAGGCCGGGCCGTGATGAAGCGTATGCGAGAGACGAGCGAATGAAGAGGAGAGCGAAGAGTCGTTCGGGGGTGGATATAATGATAGCGCGATGTTGCGCGGTATCAGGCCCGAGGAATCTCCCGACCGACTCGAGAAATGCCGTAACATGCCCTTGAGGGACGTACTACTCTAACGTACTACCGAACGGCTTCAAGATTTCTGCTCCTTTCCACGCAGCAGTGTGTCAGTTCAAGAGTGTAAGTCTCCTGAAAATCAGGGTAACGTGTCAAACGCATTTCACTCCTTTCTCATCACGTGTTCGAGTTTAGCGGCTAAAATTTAGTCCTCCATTCTCTCAGCAAGATGCATCAATTCATATTGTATTATCAAAACAGGTCATGCATGGAAAAATTAAATTATCAAAAATAAAAAATGTAAATCCACTGATTAAAATTATATATGGATTATTATAAAAATAAAATTTTTTAGATTATTTAAATTTAACAAGAACCGATAAAATAAATTATTATTATCCCACGAATAATAATTATTATTAAAATAATAATATGAAAATATAATTATTAAATAATAAATAATAATTATAAATAATATATATAAATAAAAAATATAAAATATTATAAATAATATTAAATAATAATTATTATTAAAATAATAATTAATATTCCACGAATAATAATTTGAGAAATTTGAATTTGTAACACAATTTCTTTTTTATACCACTGATTCGATTATAGGTTGGAATTATCAAGTGTTGTAGGTGTGTTATTTATTTATAATTTTAGTTGTGCACTTGAAGACTTAATTGTCAATAATTTGAAATAATTCTTCTGTGCATGTACGTTGGAAATAATTTCAGAACGATTATACGATGGAAGACTGTTCTGCAGGAGCAATACTTGTGCCGTCTATGCTGAGGATGAACTTTTAAACAAGACTCAACTCATTTTCAAATAGTTTAATATCTTATGTATTATATATATCGTTCTCTCTCGTTTTCTAGTCTTCAACAGGCGAAGGAGTTAAGTCGGAACGGCTGGCTCAGTTCCGTCGTCCTCATCCTCGTTGTCGTCTCGTAGTGTTCATCGGTGAAGAAGACGAGGAGGCGGTGGATGGGGCGTCGTTGGATAGGCAGAGAATGAGCCTGGAAGCGAAGGATGCTCTGAGTGACGTGTAAAGACATCTCGGCGTCTCGAAGAATTTAACTAATTATAATACACGATAAACGGTTTACGTCTGCCTGAGCAACTTACTTCGCAACAGACGATATACCGATACTCGAGTGTGTATAAGCTCTCGCTCTTCGTTTACGTATATCACCATCGTGACTTAATGGCAGATGTTGCCAAAGTTCCGAGAGATTTCGGCCCTACAAGATATCCTCTCTGATACATCACAGATTTTCCATCTTAATGATTTCTATATCCTATGAATGCATCAGAAATTCCACTTAAGTATTTTTTTTTTTGGTGATATTCAGCTGATTAGTTTTCCCATCCAAATTTCGACCAATGGAATTGCACCATTCGACGTCACGTGGGGCAAGCTACACAGTATTATACTGATATTTTTTTGATTATTTTTCCCATCCAAATTTCGACCAATGGAATTGCACCATTCGACGTCACGTGGGGCAAGCTACACAGTATTATACTGATAATTTTTTGATAATTTTGCGTGTTGGTTATATATATAAAACAAAAAATCATTTAGCCGCGTCAACCATCTGTCAAACTGACAGATTGAATTTTATTGTGGCAGTCAAAGGATTTTTATTTGATATGAGTAGGTTTGGAGTTGAATCCTTGCAAACTATTGATGAAAAAGTAAAGGGAAATGTCCCTGTTAATACGATTAGATCGATAACCTCAGTCTGGAATCAATATACAAATGTCTATAACAATTGTGTATTTAACTGCAATCCTTTAAACATGAATTAAAAGGTTTTTGTTCTGATTATGAAATTTCCTTGTCGGAATGATAATTTTTGTCTCATGGTGCAATTCCATTTGTCGCAATTTGAATAGAAAAAATAATCCCCCAAATACCACTCGAGCTTCGAAATTAATCTGATATTTCCCTCCAGGTTCCCTGCAAACAAATAAACTCGTCAAGTTTTCCAGAAAAATCACTCGCGCTACGCGCTCGTGATTTTTTAACCTGGAAAACTTGACTCGTTCATTTGTTTGCAACGAACCTGTCAGGAAATATCCGATAATTTCAAAGCTCTTGTGGTATTACATGTGATAATTTTGCATGTTGGTTATATATATAAAACAAAAAATCATGTAACCGCGTCAACCATCTGTCAAACTGACAGATTGAATTTTATTGTGGCAGTCAAAGGATTTTTATTTGATATGAGTAGGTTTGGAGTTGAATCCTTGCAAACTATTGATGAAAAAGTAAAGGGAAATGTCCCTGTTAGTACGATTGAATCGAAAACCTCAGTCTGGAATCAATATACAAATGTCTATAACAATTGTGTATTTAACTGCAATCCTTTAAACATGAATTAAAAGGTTTTTGTTCTGATTATGAAATTTCCTTGTCGGAATGATAATTTTTGTCTCAGGGTGCAATTCCATTTGTCGCAATTTGAATAGAAAAAATAATCCCCCGAATACCACTCGAGCTTCGAAATTAATCTGATATTTCCCTCCAGGTTCCCTGCAAACAAATAAACTCGTCAAGTTTTCCAGAAAAATCACTTGCGCTACGCGCTCGTGATTTTTTAACCTGGAAAACTTGACTCGTTCATTTGTTTGCAACGAACCTGTCAGGAAATATCCGATAATTTCAAAGCTCTTGTGATATTACAAGTGAAAATTTGGAGTCTTTGAAAAGAAAATCCAAAAGCAATCGCTCATATTTCATAAAATAACGCTTCATTCAATAGGCTGTGATTTTTTGTTCATTTTTTAAACAGAGTTCTCTAATCGGACAATCAATTGTTGGTTATTTTTTCGAATTCATATAAATGGCACCATTATAAATGCTCATCGATGCGAAAAACTGTACATAAAACCGAAAATTATATCTTGACTTTCTTTTTTTGCTTCCTTGTAAAGCAAGCTTGATGTTCATGATTTTTTTCCAGATTTTTACGTCTAGGTACTTAAGTGTATTAAGGCGGCGCATGAACGCCCCTTCCTTTAGGATAATTCTTAAAACGGATTCAAATATTGGAAGTTTATCATAGTCACGCTAGCTACTGCAAATTTCAAGTCCCTTAACTAAACAGTTTATCAAAAGTAGAATAAGAACGAACTGGGAAAGACAGCGTTTAAAATTTCAGTAACACTTTTGAAAACTATAATATGTCTCGAATTCGCGCAACAGCTTAAGGAAGTATTGGATCACCAGATCAATGGGAACTTCGCCGCGAGAGCGACGCCGCCGAAGTTACGTTTATGGCGTATACCGTTAAATGGAACTTCTGTTGAGACAAGAAACAAATCTAATTCGTATCAATTCCGTTTGCAGTAAAAGTAACAGCCCTCTTGGCTTACAAAGAAGAGACGTCCTTTTGATGCAAGCCGAGCGATGGTTGTGTTGAATGTAGTTTGCTTTTCGGTGCAAGCGGATTTCATATTACGACAAAAATATTGTGGCTTTGACAAAAGAATAGTAAATTCTGTAATCAAACTCCGATCCATTTGTACCAAACGGATTTTATATTTAATTAAACGGTTCCGCAGGAAGTGGACTAGTCTATTTGCGGTAACTAGACGTAACTGATTTTTTAGAGTAAATGGCTGTAACAACCTACTAAAAGGAATTTTTCCTCGTGCAGCAAAATTCCTTTTGCAACAAGCGGAATTCATCTTGCTGCAGAATCCCTCTGACAACAAGCGAAATTCGTCTTGTTGCAAGATCCCGCTTGCGATAAGAGGAATTGTTTGTACCAATTGAATTTGGTACAAGTGGCTTATTTTCCTTAAGCGGCGCATCTTCAATAGCGCAGGATATCGATAATGAACAGCTCCTCACTATATCTATTCTACACGACGGACACATCCGAGGAGCCGGAAGGTTTTCACTCCTACAAAGAATGTCCAATTCGGTAAAGAAGAGAGCCAGGAAGTATCGGTGGAGATAATGAACAGCTCCGCATCTATTTGTATTCTACATTTTCATTCTTACGAAGGTTGTGAATTGTATTAACGAAGAGGGCTTGGAAATATCGGTGGAGATATGCGTAGGACATGAAACAGTTACACGCAAGTAGCAAATTCCGCATGCGACCAGATCCTCTCTATTTCTATTCTACACAACGAACACTTGCGGGAAGACTAAAGGTTTTCAGACCTACAACGAATGTCCAATGCAGTAACGAAGAGGAACTTGGAATTACCGGTGGAGATACGGCTAGTCATATGCAATTAGCAAAATTCCGCTAGTGACAACCGTAATCGTTCGTACCAATGGAATTTCCTATTGTAGCAAGCATATTCGCATCAAGTGGACCAGCCAATTTTCTATAACCAAAGCATTTCTAATACCGCAGTTTACTGATAATGAATAGCACCCCTCTATTTCTATTCTTCACAAGGGACACTTGCGAAGATCCGGATGGTTTTCACTTCTACAAAGGATGTCCAATGCCGTAACGAAGAGGAACTTAGAAGTATCGGTGGAGATATGCGTAGGACATGAAACAGTTATACGCAAGTCGCAAAATTCCGCTTGCGAAAATTGAATTTCTTCTTGTAGCAAGCATATTCGCATGAAGTGGACATGAATATTTTCCATAAGCAACGCATTTTGAATACCGCAGATTACCGATAATGAACAGCTCCGCTTCTATTTCTGTTCTGCACAACCAACACTTGCGGGGACACTAAAGGTTTTCACTCCTGCAACGAATGTCCAATGCAGTAACGAAGAGGAACTTGGAAATTTCGGTGGAGATACGCCTAGTCATATGCAATTAGCAAAATTCCGCTTGCGACAAGCGGAATCGTTCGTACCAATCAATTTTCCTCCTGTAGCAAGCATATTCGCATCAAGTGGACCTACCAATTTCCCATAAACAATGCATTTCTAATACCGCAGATTACCGATAATGAACATCACCTCTCTATTTCTATTCTCCCCAGCGGACACTTGCGAAGATCCGGATGGTTTTCACTTCTACAAAAGATGTCCAATGCAGTAACGAAGAGGAACTTGAAAGTATCGGTGGAGATACGCGTAGGGCATGAAACAGTTATATTCCAGCATATAGCGCGATAAACCGTCGTGAGATCCATATATTACGCGGATCGTAATCGTTCGTCGAGGCGTGTACCACCGGGCGGATATAACATTGGAGCGCAGACGTGATAGCTAAAGGACCGAGACACGCCGGCGGGCGGCGCCTTTCTAGTCCTCTGGTGATGCTGTTGCTCCTACCGGGTGGACCGATTGTTACAGATTTAACGATTCGACAGAAAGCCCCCCACGTGCCATTACGTAGTACGCAGTGTGAGCCCCAGATCTTGCTTGCGTTCAAGTTGCTTGGTGCGAGCTCAATGTTGCGATGAGCGTAACAGAAAAGACGCGCGTGCATAGGGCGATGGATATGCACCGGCACCGAGATGGCTATAGCCCGGCTGTGTGTGGCCGCGAAGGCATGTATAAATACGCGAGAAGAGCTGCGTATAACAAGTTATGGCAGATAAATTTATAGCATCTCCACTGAAACGCCATTACTTTAAATGCACCCCTCTCTACCTCTCTCTTACTCACTCACTCGTCTCTCTGTACCCGTTCACGGAGCTACTCTCCACTCTCTCTGTATATGCTCACTCGGGCCGGCTATTGGCTTTTACGGTTTTTAAATAGCCCCCGCGTACTTTTATGCTCCACCCCGCCTTCTCCGACATGCTACTCCGCGACCCCACTGCGCCTCCATCCCGCCGTTCTCTCGAAGCTATCACATGCAATTTCGAAAAAGTATTATATTCAACGATGCGATCCTTTACAAAATTGTATTTCACGAATTCCAGATGCTTCGTAACATCTACAGTCGAGAACATAGATCTGGACTGATCGAATTTTCTTCATCATCCTCTGAGAAAACAGATTTTGTTTCATTTTTTGTACGTCCAATTTGAATTATATCGAAATTTTTATCAAGACCTGTCTGATGAATATTGTGATCAATTTATATAAAATTAAATACATTTGGCTGATCCTTTATTGAATTTCAATTCAGGCTGACGTACAAACAAATTTTATAAAATTATTATTAAGTTGTTGAAGAGTTGTATGTTTGGAATTTTTTTCATATGTGCTTTGTAAAATTGGCGTTGCAGTCGAAGATCACAGGGGGAATTCCTTAAACCGGAAGCCGATTGACAGCCAAGCGAGAGCCGATCGACCTCTAAGAACGACAACGACGACGTTGTGCCCCGGTGGCGTGGTGGGCCCTGGTGTTGGCGCGCAGCCGTGCCACGGTGCGCGCCCTATAAGAAGTGATCGTTACTGCTCGCCGCCCTATAATCTACACGGGCTAATGACGTCCATTACGTTACGGGGCGCACGGCTCTCGTCCAAGCGTTCGACCGCTCGCGTCGTCCACTCGCTTGGCCACGGTCCTGATACGCGACTTCGCTCACTTCTATAGTCTTCTCCTCGCCATATACTCGCTTCTCCTGACGCTCTACGCTTGAACACTTGTATACAGTTGTTCTTGACCACACAGAACACACAGAAGGCGGCACACTCACTTCGGTGCAAGTGCGCTATATAGTACTTTACTGACAGCGATGGAAAATGAAGAAGAGAAACCGATAAGTTTATATAGCTGTACTACACGACGAACCCAGGTAAGTCCCTGGCTGACCGACGATACTGCGATTTTCAAGGAGCTCCGGTTGCTGCTACCTGATGTGGTCGAAATTATGACAAAGTCTTTACGGAAACCCAGTCACCAAAAAAAAAGTCATCAGAAAATATTTATTATTGATTATTCTATTGTTTCTAAAAATTGTACATTCAAACTTCATAAAGTATATATCAAATACTATGATGTGTGACGGCCCTACATTGCATATAAGAATACGATTCGAATGAGAGAAATATATAGGTGACATTAGCGCAGTGGTTAGCGCTCTTACTTAGTACCTGAATAATCCGTGTTCGATTCCCGGTGATCACCATATATTTTCTCTCTTCGATACTTCATCAGTCCATGCGCAATGGTAATATCTACACTTCCCCAAACTCTCCGCCTGGTCATTACATGGTGTCAGAAGTTACGGGCCCAAAAACGTCCTCAATTCCGCATTGTACCGATGGAGCACACACAGATTCCCGCCAATACAGGCCTGGCACTGAAGAGCTACACCGCGGGATTCAACACGGCCGAGGGAAGAGGTCCGACGTTGGATACAGGCTTCGCGTAGCATCTACGATAACTCCACTACAATCGCGTAACAGGAAACCTAACTCTGCACTGTCGACGAGGACGTCGAATACAGTGAAGGGGGGTGTGTGACGGCCCTACATTGCATATAAGAAGACGATTCGAATGAGAGAAATATATAGGTGACATTAGCGCAGTGGTTAGCGCTCTTACTTAGTACCTGAATAATCCGGGTTCGATTCCCGGTGATCACCATATATTTTCTCTCTTCGATACTTCGTCAGTCCATGCGCAATGGCAATATCTGCACTTCCCCAAACTCTCCGCCTGGTCATTACAGATGCACTGAAAGAAAAAAGTAGTTGGAAGAACCATCTCCAGCATATGCTGTACCGCTGAATAGTTGCAGCAACTAACTCGCTCCTGTAACCAATCGCAGTGCTGTTTTCACCAATACAATAGGTGGCGCAACCAACAGCGAGTTCCTATAACCAACCACAGCGGTTCGTATAACCAACGAGTAGTTGTCATAACCCACTTAGTAGTTGTCATAACCCACTGAGTAGTGACACTATTTCAACTCTTTCGAATGGTTGTCGGAACCCATTTATTGGTTTGTCCAACTACTTTTTTTCCGTGTGGTGCAGTTTTCTACAAACATATGGAACGCCAGAATGGTTTGCACTGAAAAAAAGATTAGTTGCCATAACCAAGAAATGAGTTGACACAACCAATCGATTATTCTATTTCCTTTACAACTCAAATGGTAGTGACAAATATTCGAATGGTACACCGAGAGAAAAAGTTTCATTGATTCACGAAAATCTTTGCCAATGAAATGAAATACTTGATTTCAATACTATCTTTTCTATGAATGATCTCAAACTCAATGAAAAGTAGTGACATTGATTCGAAGAAATATTTCTTTAAACCAATGAACCTTTTTCATTGATTTCAAAGATATCATCTTTGATTCAATGAAACCTTCTTCTTACCAGCTCAAAATTTCGAAACCTATTTTTTCCTGAACTACGCGGCAGATAAAGCTCAAATTTTGTGAGTATGTAAGGATGTACGGCAGAAATAGACTAAGCTTCTGGCTCCTCGAAACTCGAAGCCATTCGTTCGGGAGAACCGGAAAACAAAAAAGTGAGGTTAGGTGCGAGAGAGAGATCAATGAAAACGTTTCTTTGAACCAATGAAAACGTCTCTTTAAAACAATGAAACTGTTTCTTTATTATATGCACATTAAGTAAATCTTTATTTACAGGCAATGAAATGTTCTCTTTGAAATTCAAATGCACTATTTCATTGAAATCAAAGAAATATTTCGTTGAAATCAATGAAAAAAAAATCAATCCACCCATTTCTTTGGCGTCAATGAAATTTTTTCTCTCGGTGTAATACCGACGATTCGAATGGTAGTCCCAACTATTCGAGTGACTAACCTTACTAATCTCGCGAGAACTAATCGTGAATAGTTGAGGTTACTATTCGATATGGTTGAGGCAACTAAATTTTTAGACATTGTGTTCAGCAAATGAGAAACGTAGTCGTCTCAACCAAACATTTCTTTCCGTGTTAGGTGAAATGTAAAATGTGTCATTTTGCGTAGCTTTTCACGGAGAGAAATTTTTGTGTCATGACAACAAAAAACGGTGACAGTAAAAAAAATTGGTCAGCCCAGCAAAAAGATTTGTCGGCCGAAAAAAAAATGTATCAGCATAGCAAAACTGATTTGTCAGCCTAACGTAACGATTTTTGTTGTCAAGCTTTTATTTTATCATGACACATCAATTTCTCTCCGTGTTGAATCAAACCAGTGGACGGATTTGAATTTCCGATGTCTTATTTTTTTTGTAAGGGAGGTCATTCCGTAATAAGTATAGGGTTTTTTATTCCAGGTCTTTAAACCAAATTTATGAGTGTAAATGAATATTGAAATCTTTATTAAATGGAAACTTACTGGATAATGGACTGCGGTTAATCCAATTTCCACTGCATATTCAATCGCTATATTCATCACAGAATGATCTCCCTCATAAACAAAATAAGACATCGGAAGCTCAAATCTGATCACTGGATTTATTCAAAAGCTGCGCAAAGTGAATAATTTTAAGTCCCTAGCTGGTCGACGATACCGTAATTTTTAAGGACCTCCGGATGTTGCTAACTGATATAGTCGAAATTATGACAATGTCTTTAAAATGGCTCAATTCAAATATAGCTTCATTTATTATTCTTCCGCAGATGAAAAATGGCAAGGTTATCCAAAAGTGTAATAAAATGGTTTAGGGTAATATGTCTGTATGGTCAGGCTGTATTTGTGTATGTGTGATGTATATTGTTGAGCTTGATTTAAGTTTAGAAGGGAGTAACATTCAGTACCAACCGGGATTGAATTTGGCGAGAATAGGTCACATGGTAAACATTTTATGAAATGTTGAATGCTAAAAAATATTCGTTTGAATTTTAGTTTACGTATATTTGCAGATATCGTACTGAAACTTTTCACACAAGCGGACCACCTTAAGGGGAAGGAGTCAAATAAAAAAAATTGATTGTGGAAATTCAATATCATCCAATCTACACTGAGAGAAAATTGTGGTATTTGTAACTGTAAAGTGACAACTATTCATTTTTAGTTCATACAAGCAATTTTTTAATAGTTGCCACAACTATCAAATAGTTGCCACAACTATCAAATAGTTGCTATAACTACAAATAGTTGCCATAACTATTTTTACAGCTATCATAATTATGAAAATAGTTGGATGGACTAAAACTTAATAGTTGTCACTTTATAGTTGACTGTACTACTACGATTTCTCTGAGTGTATAATACCATGAATATCATCCAAACCCTATTGCATATAAATATGCTCAATGCACTATATTGTTGATGCTCGATGAAAGGATTTTTTACTGTCGTCTGACTTGCATATGCTTTTCAATATTATCTTAAGCAAAGTTGTTAGGTTTTCCATTCTGCGCATGATTCAGATCAATTTTGGCAATTTTGCGTTGAGCCTATTTTGCCGGCTCAACGCAAAATTGCCAGTCGGTAAATATATTATCCGATTTAAATCGGAAGATTAGCGTCGGTGTTGAGATGGGTCTGTGTAGAGATGGGTCTGTGTAGAGATGGGTCTGTGTAGAGATGGGTCTGTGTAGAACATCGTCGTGTACAACTTGTGTCGTGTCGAAGGTTCGTCGTGGCAAACTTTACCGGGCCGTACTCGCGTTGTGTAGAGATTTGTCGTTACAAAATGGTGCCGTGTCGAGATTTACCATTTCGATCTTGTGCTACGAAGAAATTTGTTGTGTCGAACTAGTGCTGTGAGCAGATTGATGGTGCCCAGAGTATGCTGTGCAAAGTTTTATCATAACGATTACTGACGTGATCAATTTTTCCGTGTCGAACTAAATTTCCGCAAGGTTTCGTCGTGACAAGGTTATTCGTTTTAAGTTCCGCTTTGTCAAGTTCATGTTGTGTACAATTTCGTTGTGCTCAATTAAACGCGTGTAAAAAAAAATGGTGTACAGATGCTCGTATACAGATGGGTCTGTGTAGAGATGGGTTCTGTAGAACTGACGTATTGCCGTCGCTTCACGCTCACTTCGCATAAGTTTCCGAAAAATGAGAGCCAATTGCAAACACTTCTTGATGATATAAAAATCTGAAAAAAATCATGCATATTTAAGATACTTAAGACATTATTTCGACATAATAATAATTCCAAAATGTTATTAACAAATTGATGAAAAATAAAAATGTTCAACAAATCTTCCGACAACCTAATTTTTTTGTTTCGATCAAAATGATTCGTTCATTTTTCTGAATACGTATGAATTTTTTCAAATTTTTTTCTTTCCTTTGAATTTTGTGATTTTTTCCATGTAAAAAATCGAAAAATTCAAAGCAAAGAAAAAAATTTGAAAAAATTCATACGTACTCAGAAAAATGAAGAAATCATTTTCACCGAATCATAAAAATTAAGTTGTCGGAAAATTTGTTAAACAATTTTATTTTTCATCAATTTGTTAATAACATTTTGGAATTATTATTATGCCGAATTAATGTCTTCAGCATCTTTAATATGCATGATTTTTTACAGATTTTTATATTATCGAGAAGTGTTTGCAATTCGCTCTCATTTTTCGGAAACTTATGTGAAGTGAGCGTGAAGCGACAGAACTACCTTAAGATAATATTGAAAAGCATATGCAAGTCAGACGACAGTAAACAATCCTTTCATCGAGTACCAACAATATAGTGCGTTGGTCATTTTTATATGCAATAGGATTTGGATGATATTGAATTTCCAAAATTAATTTTTTTTACCTGACTCCCTCCCCTTAAACACTGGTATAGAATTAGGCTAGAATGGTAACTCACTTCTATAGTCTTCACCTCGTCATATCCTCGCTTCTCCTGATGCTCTACGCTTGAACACTTGTATACCGTTGTTCTTGACCACACAGAACACACAGAAGGCGGCACAATTACTTCGGTACAAGTGCACTATATAGTACTTTACTGACAGCTATGGAAAATGAAGAAGAGAATCCGATAAGTTTATATAGCTGTACTACACGGCGGACCCAGGTAAGTCCCTGGCTGACCGACAATACCGCGATTTTCAAGGAGCTCCACAGTCGCTCCTACCTGATGTGGTCAAAATTATGACAATATCTTTAAAGCGGCTCAACTCAAATATAGCTCCATTTTGCTCCCTCATAGAGGAAGCTTTGTGTTCTTCGTGTGAACATTTTTTTTCATAATTTCAAACTCAGAATGATCCAAAACGTCGAGAAAAGTGATTTGTATGAAATGTCTGTACGTGAGTATGTGTGTGTGTGTGTATGTTCGGATTCTTGTTACCACGATAGCGTCCGCAATTTTCAAGATATCGGCCTGAAATTTGGTACACAAGTAAAATGTAGATTGGCAAAGGCTAAGTTTAAATTTGACGCAAATCCGTCAAGTAGTTAAAAAATTATGACATTTTCCATTTTTTCTAAAATCACTTATCACGCTCTAACTTTCGCATTTTTCAAGATATTGAGCTCAAATTTGATCCAGGAATGGCCTATTATAGACTGATAATTTGTATCAAATTTTGTGAAAATCGATTGAACCATTAAAATTTTGAGCGATTTTAAATTTTCTGAAAAATTAGTATTCCCGTTTTAGTACGAGTTTAGGTATCAAATATTAATTTAAGAGTACAATGGGTTAAAAAAATATATAAACTTTTTCAACTTTGTGAAAAAATTTATATTTTTCTATATATAATAATTTCTAATACAAATTTTTTCAACTTCGTCAAAAAAGCTTCCTTTATGAAGAAGCCAAAATTAATAAATAAGCTTAAGGGGAGGGAGTCAGGTAAAAAAAATTGATTTTGGAAATTCAATATCATCCAAATCCTATTGCATACAAAAATGGCCAATGCACTATATTGTTGGTACTCGATGAAAGGATTTTTTACTGTCGTCTGACTTGCATATTCTTATCAATATTATCTTAAGCAAAGTTCTTAGTTCCATTCTGCGCATGATTCAGATCAAACTACTAGTAGATTCAAATGGTTGACGTCTCATTTTCTTCTTCATGAAAAGATACACCGGCTAAATGGAGCAAATGTTAATAAAAGGTAATATTTTTTAAGTGACTTAATTATTAATAAATAAATGTTATGCTATTTTCTAAATCAGTGATTAACTTTGCTTTCAGAATGAAAAAAAAATAGTTTGCTCTATTTAGCCGGTGTATCTTTTCATGAAGAAGAAAATGAGACGTCAACCATTCCAATCTGCCTAGTAGTTTGATCTGAATCATGCGCAGAATGGAAAACCTAAGAACTTTGCTTAAGAAAATATTCAAAATCATATGCAAGTCAGACGACAGTAAAAAATCATTTCATCGAGTACCAACAATATAGTGCGTTGGGCATTTTTATATGCATTAAGATTTGGAGGATATTGAATTTCCAAAATCAATTTTTTTACCTGACTCCCTCCCGTTAATGAAATAAATAAATAATGAAATAAAGCTTTGTAAAAAATATAAATTAATGAGGAAGCAATGTGCAAAGTCCTACTTTGCAACTTTTATTATTCATCCGCAGATGAAAAATTGCAAGATTGTCAAAAAGTGTAAAAAAAAAAAAAATGATTTGAGAAAATATGTTTGTGTGTATGTGTAATGTACATTGTTGAGCTTGATTTAGGTTTAGAAGGGAGTAACATTGAATACGGATCGGCATTGAATTTGTAGGTCACATGGTAAACATATTATGAAATTTTTAATCAAAAAATAGTATATTATGCAACAAGGGCGTAAAATGCGATTTTACACACGAGCAGTGATCGTCGTGCATCAGTGCCCGACGAAGCCGGGCACGAGTGCAACGCGATCACGCGAGTGGGTAAAACGTACGCCCGAGTCGCATACGATATTTTTTAGCATGACGTGCGTAAAATTCGCATTGTGTTAAGAACCTTAGGGGAATACAACGCGGGGGTCCAGGGCCGAAGCCCCGGTGGGGTGCAGGAGTGAGGTCCCTGCTGGGGTCCAGGGGCGAAGCCCCGGTGGGGGGTTGGGGGGGCGAAGCCCCCCCACTAAAGACAGAAATAGATTTATTATGCATTCGCAAAAAAGACAACGTGTTTAATTGTGAGTAAACTTTGTTTATAATTATAATTACTTTATTTGGTAATATAATTATTAATTATTACATATAACATATAACATCACAGAGAAAATGCGCTCAATAATACTGAATTTCTGATTTGAATTTCTGAGTTACATTTCACGAACTATTTCTTTTTTTGTAACTGTTATGGTAGTTTTCACTTTTTTGGAAGCTGGAGCATTATCTTCATCATTAATAGCGTCCGCGATTCGCATTGAAATTCTTTTTTTGTTACCCGTCGAATCTTCGATATAACCTTCCGCGGTTTGTCTCGACTTCCAACCACCGTGGCGTTTTAGCGTCGTTATATCGGCACCGCTGTCAGCGAGGAGAGTTGCGGAAGAGCGTCGAAAACTATGCCCAGTATAAAATTCGGGATCTTCTAGGTTTTAGCCATGTGGCTATGCGCCACTGTTTTATATGTGCCGTACAACGTTTTTTTGAAAAACGTGGTAAAGAAAAGTAAAAATAATTTTTTTATTTTACGCACACTGTTTCATAAAGTTGCATTTTACGCACTCATATGGGTGTGTAAAAACGAATTTTACGCACACTATGCTAAAAAATATTCTTTTGCGATTTAGCTGACGTATATATTTACAGACGTCATATTGAAACTGTCCACACAAACGAACCAACTTTAAACACTGGTACATAATTTGGCGGGCATTGTAGAACTTTTTTTCTTACGCTTTAATTTTCATTACAGAAAAAAGTTGCTCGCTAACTTTTCCAAATTTTCAGCAATTAAGCTAATGGATACAGTATTGAAACAAATTTGCATTACTCTAACAAGACACGCTGCTTCCTTATTTTTACTACATGGAAACGCCAAAGTCAATCAACATCCTTCCTCATGCGGTGACTTATAGCGGTGAAAAATAATAACGAGGCAATGTACAAGGTTTTACTTGACAGGCTTATTTATTAAGGTCGTTGTCCATGGCGCTAATTAGTTAGATGCAATAATTTTAATCCTGCAACTGCCATCGCAGCACCATTACTATATAAAAAAATAGCTATTTCTTAAAGCCCTCTTTTAATTTAAGTACAAAAATCAGGACAAGTTCAAGAATCGGTGGAATTTTATCAAAAAGGAATTCTACATTTTTATGCAATGAAAGAAAAACACTCATTTTCCTCGTTAAAATTCAAACAGACACTTTTTCAAGAGTGTTATTTCTCCATTATTTGGATTTAGGAAAGTGTTCAATATTCAAGAAAAACAATTATTTTCACCAAACGTTTTGTTCGCTCAATTTAAAAAAACGTGTATATTTGTGCACTAATTACAGGTACATTTTTCGCAAGTTCTAGAAAAAGTCTCTGAATATTTTTTACTTGAAATCTTCAGCGAAGAATAACTTTTTTATTTTTCGAAACATTTCCACACATCTGCAATAATGTATACAAACCATAAAAGAATAAATAACCTAGTAAATAAATAATTGCATTCATTTCAGGTTACATTGTGAATTTTTTAGCGTGTATGATTTATTTCATATGCTTGGGAAACTGAAGTGGTCTGTATTTTTGTTACTGAAGGGATGACGATGGTATCCAGAGTAATACTTAGTCTTCTCTCCATCCGGAACTCAAGATCACGATACCCCGGTTCGAACGATCTTCTCCGATCCGACCTCCGCGAAGCCTTCTCAGTATTTATTAATAGTGCCTTTGATTACCCAAGACTAATTTAATGATACGAGTGCGAGATCGAGAGAATCGTCCGATCTGCAAGGATTATTCGATTGCCTCGTGTGGTTCTGATGATCCAGGTGGTTGTCCTGGACAAGGCCTTAGCTCTGTTAATATAATTGTAGAACCATATTCGATCATCGATTCGATTCGTCCAACAACGTATATCGTTGAAGCGAAGAGAACGAAAAAAAAAAAAAAAAAAAATATTTGCCGCACATAACGCACAAGAGAATTTTTCCGACAATTTATTTATCTCACTGGACGTAGAAAACTTTGCATTAAACTATTCACGGCTCGTTTGGCAAAATTCTGTCCAAGGCAGAGTACCAACCACTAGCAAGCCGTAAACGAGGATGAGTCTTTTTCCTCGACAGTGGTCGAGCGATGCAGCAGTGTGGTCGTCGCGACGTTAATTAGCGCATCGATTGTACGGGGCTTGGCGGGAGGGAAGAAGAACCCTCGTTAAAAATGTCTCGAGGCAAATCTCTGGTTTATTATCCGGAACGTTTAACTTTTTACGTTAGAGCAGAGGGACGACTCGGCGTGATTCAAGCTGCTGCTGCTGCTGCTGGTGGTGATGTTGCTGCTGCTGCTGCTGCTGGGAAAGTCCCGGTTGTCGTGGCCGCGCATCTTCGATGGCTCCGAGCCAAAGCTTCTCTCGTCCACCGGGATTAATGTGTATTTATGTATATTTTCCGAGCGTCCCTAAATTGACCCGCATCGTTTCTTTGTGAACCCGCGTCTTGCTGTGCCATATATAGCTATTACTTTTTGCTTTCGAAGCTCCAAGGAAACAATTTTGTCGAGAATCGAAAGCCAACAACCAAACAACCAAACAAACCAAACAGAGTGGACTTATTTTTATTGAAGCGAACCGTGTCAGTGACGAACGCGTCATGGAAATTTAGGAATTTCGTACCATGCTTCTTCATTAATTTAGGGTGACTTTGATCATTTCGGAACACTCCACCCAAGGAAATAAAATACATTCGGAAATATAGAATTTTTATACCACATATATTTGTGCGAAAAATTGTATATGTCGGATGTATTTAGATATATCCAAAATATATAAAAAATGTATTAATCGCCGAAAAGTTGATTATACCAGATATATTTTTGAATATTTAAACATACTAATTTGTATGTTATGAATATAATTAATTTTCCATGGGTTTCACCAATGACGAAACTTGTACGACTTTTACAATTTCTACAAAATAATGTGTGAACTAAGAATTCATTTTAGTCACGTTCAGCACGCAGACAAGCATGACAATGACAATTGTAGCAACTGTGCAACGACAATGGAATAATTAGTTAAGGGGAGGGAGTCAGGTAAAAAAAATTGATTTTGGAAATTCAAAATCCTCCAAATCCTATTGCATATAAAAATGCCAAACGCACTATATTGTTGGTACTCGATGAAAGGATTTTTTACTGTCGTCTGACTTGCATATAATTTTCAGTATTATCTTAAGCAAAGTTCTTAGGTTTTCCATTTTGCGTATGATTCAGATCAAACTACTGGGCAGATTCGAATGGTTGACGTCTCATATTCTTCTTCATGAAAAGATACACCGGCTAGATGGAGCAACTATTTTTTTTCATTCTGAAAGCAAAGTTAATCACTGATTTAGAAAATAGCATAACATTTATTTATTAATAATTATGTCACTTAAAAAATATTACCTTTTATTAACATTTGCTCCATTTAGCCGGTGAATCTTTTCATGAAGAAGAAAATGAGACGTCAACCATTTCAATCTGCCTAGTGGTTTGATCTGAATCATGCGCAGAATGGAAAACCTAAGAACTTTGCTTAAGATAATATTGCAAAGCATATGCAAGTCGGACGACAGTAAAAAATCCTTTCATCGAGTACCATCAATATAGTGCGTTGGGCCTTTTTATATGCAGTAGGATTTGGATGATATTACATTTCCAAAATCATTTTTTTTACCTGACTCCCTCTCCTTAATCACCAGATAACGTATAGCTTATTGAATCGATAAAAATTAAACCAATTTAGTGAAAACAGACAGGACATGATGTACTTAGAGCTATATCTACCTTTTTATATGACGAATCATCGATGTTAATTAAACGCATTTTTTTAAACTCAAACATATATATATTAGCGCTTCAAAATAAAACAATTAAAAAATGTCGGAATAGAAAGAGGTTAAGATGTTTTATTTTTTTTCTCCGTCTATATTTTTTTCTTGTTTTTGTTTAGACTGCCAATATACGTATGTTTGATTTCATTTACATCAATGGTTTATCTTCATTTTTCGACGGAGGTCACTCACTAACTGAAATAAAAAAACAACTTGAAATTACAAGTCTTTGACGTGCTTGTTTTTTTTATAATTACATTAAAAAGTAATGACTTTGTATTACGGTTTTCCCTTGCTTGAGTTTCAGTTCATCCCCATATTCTAAAAATACATTGCGATTGTCATCGACTATCATTTGTATTTAACCGTTTGGTTCTCTTTTTTTTTTTCAAATCCTAGTTCAGCAAGGAACGTCCACCTTAAAAAGAATCGACAAAAATTGGATTATCTGACGAAACCTATATTTTTCCCGATATTTTGTTATGCTTTTTTTTAATCTCCCAATATATGTAAAATTTTGTGTGACAACACAAATGCGTATCATTAACACCGATGAATTAAAAAAATGGGTTGGCTGTCATAATAATGAATGACTAAAATAGCGAATGGCCAAAATATCAAATTTCAAAATAATGAACGTCTGAATCTAGAATGGCCATCATTATAAAATTTGCTATTTTGATTGCATTTTAATAGGATGGGAGTAAAAATGGCGAATGATCGAAATAGCGAATTTAAATATAATGAAGGTCTGAATCCAGAAAGGCCATTATTATGTTTAGATAATCGTAATAATAAATAATAAAAATAATAATAATACGACAATTTTGTGGGTCTCGACCGAGTTGAGGAGTGTACGACGGAGACGTAGTCAAGTTGCGTTGTCCTGGCACTGAAAGAGATCGGACCACCGCGGTGGGATCCTGCAGGGTCTAAGGCTCCTCCGACTCTGTACAAATACTGCACTGTATATACATAAGCTAATTACAATCAATCACAACGGACTGTAACACACAGAGCCGGAGAAAGGAGCTGAGAGCTTGTGTACACCCACGCGCCAAAGATGCTGCAGCACACATATCCTTCGAGATCTTCGCGCTCTACATATGCATATAAAACACATACATATACACATGAACATATATCTATAATATACCCATTAGATGGTAGTAGGAAGTACATACGTAGGCGTTTACAGACTCTCGCGTCCGCGATGGTGCGGCACCACCCGTTATGAATTAAAGATCACCCCCTTTACACCCCTCTCTGGGATTGCTGCTGCCCTCACTGTCCCTTATTCCCCTCACCCAACAGCCCCTTTTTGTGCAGTGGTAGATTTCCGCGAGTAGAGGGCCACGGCGTTAAGAGAGGTGAACGAGGCGAGCGCGAGGGCCACTGCAACTGTGATCAATGGCGAAAGTCGTATTTTGCGCCCGGCACGATTAATCAAGTCGACGATGCGTCGTGTAATTATAACGAGAGCGCTCGTACTACGTTTGCTCTCCTCATACTCTCTTCTGTTGCTGCCTCTATCTTTCTCTCTCTCTTTCTATATATCTATCTCTCTTTTCCACTGGCCCCTCTCGTCGCTTTACTCTCGCCGGTAAAGAGACGCGGGTGGATACCTCGAAATTGCCACGACACAACTTCTCTCTTTCGCTTTCGGTGTGTTTGTGTGTGTTGCCGTGGTCTCTGCAACTCAAAACCGCTGCTGAGACTTCGCATGGATCCTCGGAAAACCGTTGAACTCATCTCCCGAATCTGAATAATTATTTTCCGTACCAACTTTAAATATAGCTCAGCAAGGAGTGACTAAAATTCGGTGGGCAATAGTTGTAATTTAGAATTTAGTGACAGGTACTGGTGTAAGTATGACATTTCATACAAATGTCGAATCTATGAAC
This sequence comes from Ephialtes manifestator, assembly GCA_963970395.1. NCBI lineage: Eukaryota > Metazoa > Arthropoda > Insecta > Hymenoptera > Ichneumonidae > Ephialtes > Ephialtes manifestator. The sequence goes on from OZ019973.1 coordinate 3,608,151, forward strand.
TTCGGTTACTCTGTAATGGCGTCATGCACTGAGCATATTTGTACTTTATGCACTTTTATGTAATGTTATTTATGATAACGGTTTTATTGATGCCAACAAGGTATGTCGTTTGGCTCCAGAGATTTACGAATTTAAGGAGGTTGGAGCGCTCCACACTAGTCAAATCAGTGCTCAATTTTTAAAAGCGTTTCTACTATTTCAGATGGATTAATAATCTGTTCCAAGGTGTTAATCACATAGCAGCATTAGTTCTTGATATTCAATTACATTCACAGCTGTGATATCAACAGTAAATCGATCAATATCTGCAAATTTCTAATGTTATGTTTTTTCATCCAGTTTTTAAAAAAGGTAAACCGTCATCATCAGTCTGATTATGACGATCAATAGCTCATTTTGTTTACTAAAAGATATTCTATCGATTGGCCGTCTCTTTTTTTAAAATCGTATTAGTAGTTCAAAGGATACAACCGTTTGTTTATGCTATCAGAACCTAACATCAAGTATACAAATGGCTGTAACTTTTGAAAGCCTGATACTATAGAAAATCCGGACGGTCAATCAATTAAGGATCTTCCACTGATCAAAATAACTTCGCATGGATCCTCGGAAAACCATTGAACTCATCTCCCGAATCTGAATAATTATTTTCCGTACCAACTTTAAATATAGCTCAGCAAGGAGTGACTAAAATTCGGTGGGCAATAGTTGTAATTTAGAATTTAGTGACAGGTACTGGTGTAAGTATGAAATTTCATACAAATGTCGAATCTATGAACTTCGGTTACTCTGTAATGGCGTCATGCACTGAGCATATTTGTACTTTATGCAATTTTATGTAATGTTATTTATGATTACGGTTTTATTGATGCCAACAAGATATGTCGATTGGCCCCAGAGATTTACGAATTTAAGGAGGTTGGAGCGCTCCACACTAGTCAAATCAGTGCTAAATTTTTAAAAGCGTTTCTACTATTTCAGATGGTCTAATAATCTGCTCCAAGGTGTTAATCACATAGCAGCATTAGTTCTTGATATTCAATTCCATTCACAGCTGTGATATCAACAGTAAATTGATCGATATCTGCAAATTTCTAATGTTATGTTTTTTCATCCAGTTTTTAAAAAAGGTAAACCGTCATCATCAGTCTGATTATGACGATCACTAGCTCATTTTGTTTACTAAAAGATATTCTATCGATTGGCCGTCTGTTTTTTTTTAAATCGTACTAGTAGTTCAAAAGATACAACCGTTTGTTTATCCTATCAGAACCTAACATCAAGTATACAAATGGCTGTAACTTTTGAAAGCCTGATACTACAGAAAATCCGGACGGTCAATCGATTAAGGATCTTTCACTGATCAAAATGAGCTATGTTTCGTCATAATCGGACTGATATTACGATTTACCCTTTTATAAAACTGGGTGAAAAACATGACATCGAAAATTTGGAGATATTGATCGATTTACTGTTCATATGACAGTTGTGAATGTATTTCAATATCAAGAACTAATGCTGCTATGTGATTAACACCTTGGAACAGATTATTAAACCATCTGGAATTGAAGAAATGCTTTCAAAAATTTAGCACTGATTTAACTAGAGTGGAGCGCTCCAACCTCCTTAATCGAAGGAATAGGAAGTGCATTGAACTTTCTTTGATGGTATTAAAAAGCTTGGGTTATATTCTGGGTATGGATGCATCACCAATTTTTCACAATTCAGGATAAAATATCAGAGTGAAATAACAAAAATGAAAACTCCGTCTCTCACCAGTGGATAATCTGTAAAATTGATTCCCTGCGGTATTATTTTTTATTTTATCGTTGGAACATTTTTTTCTTATTGCACACTTAATAATTTATGATGATCATTGAATGGTGTGTGCAATTTCGCATAAATACATAAGTCAAATACGTATTTATAAAGAAAAACTACTAATCAGCGTATATATGCTATTGACCAACTTAAATCGGTTACTGACAGTGTTAAGGTATCGTTAAACAATTTTTTTTTAAATTACCTGTATATGAATGATATGTATTCTTGAGAGTCTCATTGAAACTAATGCAATGCATTGAGAAGAAGAAAAAATTGTTACTTGCCCTAAATTGGTGTTTTTCGACTTTTAACCTAATTTGTAGTCACCACTCGAAAAACATCGGTTGTCTCAAAGATATTTTGGTCAATCGATGCGCATAATTATTGACCAACCTTATTTTTAGATTTAGTAAGAACCATCAATGAGGTAATTAGGTAGTTTGATCAGCATCAATACACAATAGTACATTATGCTACTAGGGTGGAAAGTGCGTGATTTTCAGCGAGTGCAAGATTTGTAGAACGCGAGGTTGTAGAAAAAAATCTTTTCTGGCAATTGACGTCTGCCCGCTGCAGCACTTTTCCTCCAACTGCAACTCTTTTCCTCCAGCTGCAACACTTTTTCTCCGCTGGAACACTTTTTTTCCCGCTCCGTTACTTTTCGTCCCGCCGGTCAAGAAACGACAACTTTCCATCCGCATTGCAAGCATAGAATATGATATTTTTAACGTAGTCGGGAGAAAAAATCATAATCGCTTTCTAGAATAAACACCACCTACATTACTATGATACACGCTCATGACCCGCCTGAAGGGGTGATTTTCCATTCACCGCGAAATTGAACGTTGGTAAGATGATCAACTTTCTGAAGTGCCAGGACAAACTCAAGCCTTCAGCCTACTCCAGCATTGAAGAAAATACTTCCTGTACTTTGTGACTTTGCAAAATAAACTGCAATATATAGATATACATACCAGAGACGAAAGCGGCTGTTTCTCAAGATGGTCCCCGTTGTTGAAGTCATAGTGTGCTGGTATTCATTATACGTAGTGTATACAACAAGGGTGCAAAGGTGAAGACGACGAACGGGGTGTGCATACGATACTTCGCGCTTCTCTTCCCCGATAAGTCGATGCGAGATTAGAGGGTGGCATTGTGCTTTGAGGGTTACCTCCATCTTCTCAGCCCTTATACCACCGCGCTTCATCCTGCGCTCGGCCTCGCGAGTACTGAAGGCAATAATTACAAGCATGGTTGAGGGATGAGGGCAAACGACGACAACGACGCCAAGAACGAAGGATGACGAGAGGAGTATAGGCATGGGCTGGGAGTGCAGCTCTTTGAGTTTATCGATTGCCCAGAATTAATAATTGCACGCCAAGCTGTTACGCGAGGTGGCGTATACTCATCTTACGTAGAGAAGGCTTTTCAAAGATACGTCAACGCCTCGGGAAGTTCAACGCGATATTCATAATGTGGTGAGTATCGTCTGTGGCATGCAATAGCAAAATACACAAACAGGCTTACAACCTGTTCAAATTTACCGATTTCCGCAATTATTTAATCACACGGAGAGAAAATCTTGTGTTGTGAAACGAGGTCAACAAAAATCGTTACGTTAGGCTGGCAAATCTTTTGTTCGGCTGACAAATCTTTTTGCTGGGCTGACCAATCTTTTTCATAGCCTAACAAAACGATTTTTGTTGTCACCATTTCATGTTGTCACGACACGGAAATTTCTCTCCGTGCATTTTTGCAATAATGCACCTTTTTTGGTAATGCTTTTCTAATATAATTTCGAATTTGTAATAATTATTTTAATAATCAGAAAGAAGAAATAAAGAAGAAGAAGAAATAGATAATTATTTCTAATAATAATCGGGAAGTTCAACGCGATATTCATAATGTGGTGAGTATCGCCTGTGGAATGCAATAGCAAAATACACAAACGAGCTTGCAACCTGTTCAAATTTACATATTTCTCCAATAATTTAATCATTTATTCTAATAGTGCGCCCAGAAAAATGTACGGTCAATTCTACATTACACATGTTTTCCTGAGAGGACAATAATGTTTTTATGGTTGCTGTAAGGATAAATAATGTAACCAGCAATTAAATTATGGCACCATCCATTATTTTTATGGTAGAACTCACTATATTTAGCAATTGATCGTATTCTTTTTTGTCAGTGTGATATACGTAATAAATTACATTCCATCAAAGGCCGACAGTGGGAGATATGCGGTCGGGGCACGGCTTTGGTGATCAACAAAGTCAAGCAGCTCCGCTCGTGGTCAGTATTTGGATGGGTGACCGCTTAGCCATACACTGACTTGCACACCGATCATTGAGTAGGAGACCAGTTCTTCTCATTCCTTAGTGCTCCGGATTAAAGAATCACAAAAATATACGATCATCTGTACACCGAGAGAAGGATTATAGTACTCATTCCCAGATTCGTATAGTAATCGGGATCCAAAGTGCAAACATGACATTTTTTCCAGACACATACAAAGATTTACTAGGCGTCGCCGCTGTACTATTTACGCTAAATACGTTAGCGGACGACGCCTAGTAAATCTTTGTATGTGTCTGGAAAAAAATGCCATGTTTCCACTTTGGATTCCGATTACTATACGAATCTGGCAAACTATATTTTTCTCTCGGTGTACCGACATGGGCTTTCCTAGTTTCCCGCGGCGAATGCAGTACAGAACAGTGCTGTATTACCGCCTTTATTTTAAGAAAAGTACAGATCCTCAAAAATTGATCTACGTTTCCGTTAAGGGATCTTTCCAGTGTACCGGCCCGAAAAATAGCCTATTTTCACGATTTTTTTTCAGTCGGTTACTATACGCCGATCAATCTGAAATTTTTATGACATATTAAGGTAATCATGAATGACAGAAAATGATTTTTTATAAGACGATTTTTATTGTTTAAATATATTTTTTTTTATTGTTGAAAATAATGTTGATAATAAAGATAGTCTCATGGTGGACATCCTAGGGGTCACAAATATTATCTAAAAAAAAAACCAAAGGATTATTAATTAGTATGCGTTTGGCTATCGCGCTATGGAGGATTTCTTTTTTAAATCAAAATTGACATAATGGCGGCGCTTTGAACAAAAAGTACCGAATTTAGCCGCTTTTTCGACAGTTTTTCTTTTAAAAAAATGGGAAGATTTAAAAAAAAAAGCTTCCATAGCACGATAGAGAGTAGCGTGAAGAATGTTCTCCTAATATTTGAAGACAATCGCTTGAAAACTGTTCCCTGGAGAATGTCCACCGTTTTGAAAAAGGTCGTTTCGAGAAAAACGCGTTTAAAGTTCGAGTGCTGAAAATTCATATACCTAAATTGTGAACTTACGACTAATCGGCGATGCCAGGTCCATAAAGTATGCCAGCGAAGTATTTCGAATTTCGCTTTAAAAATTTAAGAGGATGTTTTTGACCGTATATACTAATGGATAAGACAAAAAAAATCGATTTTTTTTCACACTGGAAAGATCCCTTAAGAAACGGAGCCCCCACTGCTGCACAGATCGTGTCGCCCCAGGCGATGGTCTAGGTTGGCCTAAGTTGAATACAAATTTTGTTTTGAAACAAATTTCCTAGCCAAATTGAAAGTTTTTTTTTTGCGATTGAAAAGTTAGCCAGGTACTGAATGGAAGGAAAAAAAAACATTCTAAGGAAGGACGCATAATTAATAATAGCGCACGGTTAGTCTACAACAGAATACGACGCCATAATTTGACAGTTAACACGTTCTTCATTATCCTTGATCGATTATGCACTGACATTTTCACACGGTCAAAATCTTACAGCACGTTGAGTGAGAAATTTAATTTTCTAACGCAACTAGCAATAATGAATTCGCAGAGCATAGCGATAAAAGCAGAAGATCTTTAATCCGTATATGTGGAGGATTTAGAAGACTCACTGAGCATCAAATGCGAACATCTGGGTGCGCACCTAAGATCCTTGCAAGTTGGAAAAATCTCCGCTTTGAAATTATTCATGATCCTATCTGAGAAAAACTTGGAAGCTGTGTATCCGAACATCAACATTGCTCTCCGTATCTTGCTAAGTATACGAGCCACGAATTGTTTGGCCGAAAGATCGTTTTCTATTTTGCGAAGCATAAAATACTATCTTCGATCGACGATCTCTCAGTAACATCTGAATGCCTCGGCTGTTTTGTGCATCGAAGCAGATTTAACAAAGCGTATGAAATTTGATGTGCTCATTAAAGATTTCGCGAGAGCAAAAGCTCGTAGGACGAATATCACGACATCACATTAATTTGACGTTTAACTGACCTGCATTAATAAAAACTTCCCCACATTCAATGTTTCATCGTCATTCTATTTAGCTCATCACTCTAATCATATCTCATAGCTCCAATCCGACCCTAATACAGAAAACGGAAGATAGAAAAAAATTGCTAGCAAGGGAAACTGGAATAGGATTGGTTAGGGGTAATTATGGAAAATTTTCCATCATGGCCCAAAAAGGGTATACGGGGCTAATAGCTTATAAAAAAAATATCTATATTCCATCGAAGGGTCTTTGACTTCCAGTACCGGCGGCTTGAGTACCTTGATACTCCGTCGGATTTCAGAAGTAAAAAAATATCTGGTCCCAAAAGTGTGTAAGAAAGTGATGCAAAAAGAATCACCGTTTTTTAACATCGTCTCGGCAGAGGGAGAGTCCGCAAAAGCACGAAGTGTATAGACCCCACTAAACGTTGTTATCCCAAGAAACACCCGTTTTCTTGAACCACCTCGTTTGGGAAGAAATTCAGCAACACTGCGGCGCGAGGCACACGTTTATCCTATCGATATACCATACTATACGTGTTACGATATCGCGTCTGCCATCGGTACCGATAAATTAACCAAGCCGTTCGTATAAATCCTCTGTTCGCTCCTTATAAATTCCGGCCATGCCAGAACGACGGATAGATAGACCCACGCCGTCGATTTTACTAATTTTCTGTCGTCCGGCTGGAGTCGTCCACCGAGTGGTTCCCTCTGTCTTTTCATTTTGGTGTCTTTCGAGGTTTGAAAGGTGGACCCATGCTGGCTCGCACGCTAGACACAATGGGCGGCCCTCGAAAGTAAGAAATGGTGAGCTCTCGCACATTTCTCTCTCTCACTCCCTCCTTTTTTTCTCGTTCTTTTTGACCGTCGTTGCATTATTTGTTTTTACCATTTGCCTCTTATTGTTGTTTTGTTTTTGTTTTTCTCATTCTTACATTCGGCCATCAACGCAGCAGCCACGTGCGCTGGTAGGATGTGGGTGCGCTCAGGCAATATATTTTTTTGGCATCCCTGCTTTCCACGTTCGTTCTCCTACATCCATTCATAATATGCATATATGCTTTTATCGTAGCCGACTGTATTCCCGTTGGGCGCGTTTTTGTTGGCCCATTACGGGACCACGTATCAATTTCTCTCAGGTCCTTTAACATTATTCAGACGAATTCAACTCGCGAAGTAGCACTTTCTTCCTATCCGTGAGGGAGTCAATTAATTAACCGATACATAAGACACCAAACTTTTAGCAAGGTATTTACTAATTCGTGAGTTTGTGGAAAAAATTAAGTTTTCTATTTTGTATTTGTGAATTTAAAAAAATAAAAAAATTTTATCTTTAATTAGTGAATTTGAGATAAAAATTAAGTGTACTATCTTGGCCTTGTGAATTTTGAAAAACCATTTATCTTTTTAGGGTTCACTCCGAGTTGCAAATAAATAAATATGTTGGAAATGAAAAAACCGAAAAATTGAATGAAGAACATATTTGTTCCAGGGAAAGTAAATTTCCTTTGATTGAAATAATTAAATGTTGAATAGATAAATTTAGTTAATATTATAAAATCATTTTTCTGGGTGCATGTTATAATGATTTTCTGTTTATTTTCTCTAAAACTGTTATTAATTCAAATAATTATAATTTATTAAAAGAGATATTAATTTTCAGTTAATAACATTTATAAGATGACAAAATAATAATAAATCCGTTGTCTAAAATCAGTGTAAATAATTGAAGTCAATTTTCAAATTCGCGTTATAATTGACAGACAAATTGATATAGTAAAACAACGAATAAATCACAAACAATACAACGATCACGGGAACATTTAAACTTATGGAAATTGGCATAATTATGAGACAATATATAAATATGACAAATTTATGAATCACTCTATTTAATATCAACGATATAGTCTCTAAATTCTATTGCTGACAAAATTAATCAGGTACAAAATATCGTTATTCAGTGACTTACATTTACAAAGTCTTACAAACTAGATCACACACACAATCATACATATAAAATAATCGTATCTTTTAGATTTTTCCAAAAGCGTTAATAAATTTATCAAAATATAACATCAAATATCGATGTAAATATTGATGTATGATTAATATTTGATATACACGTCGAATTTTATAATTAAGTACTTATCTTATAAACGTATAGTTGTTGCGCAATTTCTCAGAGATATCTGGAGATCGTGGCCGGGAATTATTTCTCACAATATGATAAATACGTTTTCAAAATATAATATTATATATGATAATGATTATGACGGTACAATAATTTCAAGACGTGTTGTCTCGGCGATCGCCCGAGAGTGTCTCCTATCGAGCAAGATCAATGCGATCGAACCCAGTGTCGATCGGAGAAATCCCCTCCAGGACCATGACAAGTGATGGGGACGTGAATAATCTTCGCGCACACGTTTAGAGTAATTCGTGCGTAGAGCGTATTTTAAAATCACTACAATGTACACATTATTTACTTATATATTTCATAATAGTATATTAAGATACAAGCCCGAACCGAAGGCAAGTGTTGCAATCACACGAGTCAAGAAAAAGTTTTTCAAACGAGTATTGTGCACAATGTTACTTCCCAAGGCGCGAAAATGAGATTTCATGCACGCGAAGCGTGCTGGCCATTACAACATCACCGGTGTGCTATTATAATGGCTGGCGATGTATTGTAAAACGAGATTGTCGCATTTTTGTTGTGGAAATTAACAAAAAAAATCGTAAATTCATAATACCAAATTTTTTATTTTTTTTTTCTCGGAGAAGTTGACAAATTTTTGATCCGTTGTAGAACGTATATTGATTTTTTTATCCATTGCGATAGCCGGCTGGCATCAATATAAATCACATGTCAAAATTACGATGGTATAAGTCCGTGGACCATATGTATTATTCATATGCTCTAATAACTCTTTGCACCCAGAAAAATCGGTTTGATGAGTTCATTTCAATCAAATATCGGTTTCAATTGAAATAAATAAGATTCACGGGAAAAAAAGATTAGTTGCCATAACCAAAAAATGAGTTGACACAACCAATCGATTATTCTTTTTATAACGCATGCATGAAAAAGTTCCTTTTTCAGGGCTGCGAAGCGTGCATAATCATGCACTTTTTTGACATTTTGTCGCCATTTTCTTTATAAGCCGGCCACCTATGCGCACAATGTTCTGCGCACATCTTTTTAAGCACGCCGTGCGAACAAGAATCTTGTTTGCACGCTACATGTGCGCAGAACGTTGTGCGCATACGAGACGTCAAAAAATACACGAATATGCACAGCTCCGCGCCCCGAACAAAGAAACCTTTTCATGCATTTGTTATAAAAAATATTATTCGATACGAGTGTATCGAAAAGTACTAATTTATCTTAGAACTCAAATGGTAATACCAACGATTCGAATGGTAATACCGACGATTCGAATGATAATACCGACGATTCGAATGGTAGTCCCAACTATTCGAGTGGTAGTCTTAATCTCGCAAGAACTAATCGTGAATAGTTGAGGTTACTATTCGATATGGTTGAGGCAACCAATTTTTTAGACATCGTGTACGGCAAATCGAAAACGTAGTTGCCACAACCAAACATTTCGTTCCGTGTTTTATTTGGATCAAATACATTTTCTTTGAAGTGAATACGATTCATTTTAATGAATTTGAATAAATTATATTCTATTGAAATAAAATCCTTTTATACTGGCTATTTAAGAAGAAAATTATGGTATGTCCGGCTTACTAGAATTTAACTTCGAACAAATGAAATTTTTTTCATTAAAATAAATCGCATTCATTTTAAATAAAATTTATTTGAACCGCTCTAAGAAAAAGGCTTGGATGGGCTTACTAAGATCTTGGTTAAAAATTTTACCAAGAAAAATTTAGACGGCGTAACCAAGTTATTGGATGACCCTATCAAGTTTCCTTGCTATCATTTCTAACCAAGTTTTTTTCTGAATGCAAATTAAATTTTGTTCATTTAAAAAATATCTGAAATTTAATTCGAACAAACCCATCAGACCCGTGTATCTGAGTGTGTACAGGGAATCGAGTTATCACACAGATCATTTGATCGTTCGATCGTTGCACAAGGCGGTATATAATTACAATGTAATTTATCGATCATCACATTTTCTACTGTGTACTTTTTTGGAAATTAATATTGTCTCAAATTAATTTCCCCTATTTGTAGTGGATTTGTAGTGGAGCTACATTAATCCAGTATACACATTGAGGATATTTGAACGAGCGAAAGACCAAAGGTTAGCTCTGCGCTATTCTCATAAACGTATCTTATCGGCACAGCGAATCGAGGTTCGGCAAACATAGATTTATTCATTCGCAGTATATACCTGGTATTGTGGAAGGCTTCTACACCATGTATCTTTCGCGGCTAATAAATTCGCCGTTGTGTATTGTCCATAGTGACGTTAGAGAAGTTTCGCGCGATCGAAGTATATTAATAATATGGAAAACCGGTATTCCTCTCTCACACTCTCCAGGGTTCGCACCGATCAGACTTTGCGGCCGTAGCGGAGCCAACCGATCGACTTGGGTCGCGCATAAATTATAATATAATCGAGAATATATCTGAACCCGATAAATTATCGGGACGTGTTACAATGCATCGTGAGGGGCAACTCCAGGACCTCTGGATTATTATCCTTTCGCGATCGACAACAACCAGAATCCACCGTCCATTTCGATTTATATTCTATTTCCAAATCGAAAGGGCGAGACATTCGCGAAGATTCATAATAATATCTCTTCAATCGAAGAATTTAATAAAGAAAAAAAAGGTGCTGGAGAAATTAAAGAACCAAATCCCAAAAAACCGGATTATCCGCATATGCATAGAATATATGAAGCGAAATCGATTTCGATCTCGATCTATGAGCTCTAAAACGTTGACACAACTCGTAGACTACATAAATCCATGCCTACCTTACCAAGGAACCTCTTATTGTTAATACGGCCGCCAGGGCTGAGCTCCCGTGGCGAAAGACAGCGATTTGATATATGCCCCGTAATTTTTCTCACCCGAGCGAAAGTTATACAGGCCAACGTCTCCGAGTCCATACCATAACCATATTATTTTTACCTGCCGAATTACCCTGCTCTCGTTTCGCAATTCGGAAGAACAATATTTTACCTGAGATATATATTACGGAAATGAAGGTTACATGGGCGGCAGGTAGGGCACCGGGTCGAAAAACCAAAGCAGAGGGTTCCGGTATTGGGGTGCATGGTCAGTTCGTCAGGAAGGTTAAAAGCGTTCTTCGGTGGATCGTAAGACCCAAAGTGGCTTCCGGAAGAACTAAAATAAAAGTCCTTTTGTCTAAATTGCTCGATTTTCTAATAGCTACTGGTTAGGCCTGTTTTGGGGCTTAGGAGCAAAGAAAGGTTAAAAGTATTGACCTGATGAACGCTCTACGACCGTTGACGAGTGGGTTCACTTTTACTTAAATTTGGAGCGACTAAATTGGCCTATAGGGTCGAAAATTGAAAGATCCTTTGCTGTTATATAACTCTCGTAACCTCAAAATCGAGCCTTTTGAAAGGTTATATATACTGACTCATATTTTGTAAGCATTCTATAGCGACTGTCGGGAAATGGAAGCTACACTTTGATTGGAGAAATTTACATCTAGAAATATGGATAACTTTTGTTACGCTTTCTGATCGATAGTAAGATCAAGAGTCGCGGTTGCGACTCGACGCCAAGTTTAAGAAGAAAATTAACGTTGTCTTCACACTCAGAGAAATTAAGATGGTTCTGATAACTATTCAGTGATAATTATAATTTATTAGTCCAGGTGACTATTTTCGTAGTTACATTAATAGTAACGTAGTTAATGTAACTACGAAAATAGTCACCTGGACTAATAAAATATAATTATCACTGATTAGTTACCAGTACCATCTTAATTTCTCTCAGTGCACACGACGATTCTGTCTGATGTTAAAATTCAGACAGCCCTTTTACGATTAAGGGGTAATTAATTTTTTGTAACACGTGCATGAACAGCGGTACTTTTCATGGCAGTATTGCGGTCCGAAAGTGGTTAGTTTCATAGCAGTGTTGAAACGATAGGTTGGCGCATGCGCAGTTCGCGATTCCTTCACTTTCGACCCTGCTGTTTCACTTTCGACCCTAGCGTAGAAAGTTGGTAACCTCACTTTTCACTGTTCATTCCGCAAAACTACCATTCAAAGCACCACTATTCATGCACTTGTTATTAAAAGTATGGTGTGCAACACGGGTCGAAATTAGCGTTTGTGACTCGTGTGATTGCAGCCCTCGCTTCGTTCGGGCGGCAACCTCACACTCGTCGCAATCGCCAACTTTCGGCCCTTGTTGCACAATATACTATTAACGATTTATTTTGGGTGTATAAAAAAAGGAATAGGATTACTTTTGAGAGGGTTTATTTAAAACATATTGAAGTACAAAAAAAATTCTTTGATTATAATTTTGATACAAAATGGCGGCGATAGAGCCCATCTTGAAAATCGTCTTATTTTAAAACACCATCACGGGAGGACGGTTTTCTCGTAAAGTATAAGACCTGGAACAAAAAACCAGGAAATGTTAAACCTATATACGATTGGCTATGGAACTACGTAGGGGGTTTTTTTAAAATAAAATTTTGTAGAAATGGTGCGCTTTTGAAAAACTAAGTCGATTTTTTGCCGAAAAATAAGCACTCAATTGTTTATAAAAAAAGTTTACATCAAATAAAAGAAACGGTTATGTACTTCGATAGAGAATGCAATTGTGAAGCTATTATCCAAATTTCAAATCGATTCATGCAACGGTGTTCAAGTACGTCAATACGTCCTCCTAGTTTTAAAAAGGTAGTTTTGAGAAAAACGCGTTTAAAGTTTTACGAGCATTTACCAGATTTGGTGAATGTCACATCAGATTTGCATTTTTTGTACACAACAGCTTGCAATGTAGCGGAGAACACTGCTAAAAAGTTCAAAATTCTGTAACGAAAGTCTTCATCTACTTCAAAGTCGTCAGGATCGATTGCTGATCATTTTTTAGCCGATATGCCAAGCTTTAGCATTTTATAATGTTTCAACGGGCGCCGCTCGATAATTGCAACTTTAAAAACAAGGATGCAAAGTAGAACCTTGCACATTGCTTCCTCATTATATTTCGCTTTTTACAAAGCAACCTCTAAGTGAATTTATGGTAATTGATTTTGGCTTCCTCATAGAGGAAGCTTTGCAAAAAGCGAAATATAATGAGGAAGCAATGTGCAAGGTTCTACTTTGCATCCTTGTTTTAAATAAATAAATAAGTGTACACTCCCGCACTGAGAGAAAATTGTGGTATTTGTAACTATAAAGTGACAACTACTCATTTTCAGTTCATACAAGCAATTTTTTAATAGTTGCCACAACTATCAAATAGATGCTATAACTACCAAATAGTTGCTATAACTACCAAATAGTTGCCATAACTATTTTCACAGTTATCGTAATTATGAAAATAGTTGGATGGCCTAAAACTTAATAGTTGTCACTTTATAGTTGATTGTACTACTACGATTTCTCTGAGTGCGCTTTGTGAAAATATAATAAGGATGAACGGTCTTGAAACTCCCTCGAATACTCTATCTTCTCTGTTTTTTTTTTTTTTGTTGTAAAATACGATATAAACCAGTGTTTTCCAAAATTTCATTGGGAAGCAAGGATATGGCTAGTTTATACGACATAAATCTCTACTTTTCGCAATATAGAATGTACAACATCGCTATGAAAATATGGTATCGTTCAACATTTTTGGGTTATATCTGACGTACTTTTCTGGTAATCATGAATCTGGCACTCATTTAACTCCTGGCTCGATATTTGATACCAAAATTCGCATCGCAGAAAAAAATAAAAAAATTCAAAAAATCAAAATCTCATAAAATTTTAACGTTTCAACCGATCTTAACGAAATTTAATAGGGATCACCGGTGTATGAAAGCTCACATACGTACCAATTTTGAGCTTAATATCTCGAAAATTAAAAGAGTTGTCGCGTTAACAGACGTTTTTGAAAAAATTCAAAACCGCGTAAAGATTTAACGATCATGGGGATTTTAACAAAAATTGATATGAATGATGAGGATTGACCCATCTATCTATGGTGTAAATTTCAGCTCTATATCTCGAGGCGTTCCCGAGTTATAAAGGTTTAGATTTTTTGAGCGTGTAACATACACACACACAGGCACACACACACACACATACACACATACAGACATTTTTTCTAAATCACTTCTCTCGATGTTTTGGACCATTCTGAGTGCACTGACATGAAAATCTCGAAAAAAAAAATTTTCACGAAAACAAAGCTTCCTCTATGAGGAAGCAAAAATTGACAAATTTTTTGTCAATGCTGTAGGATCATAAAAGCAATATGCAGTTGGTCCTTAGGCTGTCACTATAAGCTAAAAAAAATTGTTTTATCCAAAATCCTATCATATCCCCGTAATCGCTATATATCGCTAACTCTGGAAAATTAAAAGCGGTTGTTGATGGATCCTAAACCCCAAATTGGCTTCCGGAAGAGCTAAAATTAAGTCCTTTAGTCAAAATTTCTCGAACTTCTAATAGCTATTGGTAAGGTCTGGTTTGGGTTTAGGAGCAAAGGAAGCTTAAAATTATTGATCCGATGAACGTTCTACCATCATTGGCGAGTGGTTTCACATTTACTAAAATTTGGAGCGGCTAAACTGGCCTATAGGGTCGAAAATTGAAAGACCCTTTGACGTCATTTCACTCCCATAACCTCCAAAATCGATCCTATTCAAAGGTTACATATACTGTCTCATATTTTGTAAGCATTCTACAGCGACTGTCAAGAAACGTCAGCTACACTTTGTTCGTAGAAATTTACATCTAAAAACACAGATAACTTTTCTTACTCTTCCAGATCGATAGTAAGACATCAAAATGCAGACGTAGCTATTTCACAGATGAAATCTCTTGAATCCTTCATGACATTCGGAAGCTGTAGCCGCCTGTTTGACTTCCCGATATCTCAGCAGGTGTTCAATTATTATATACATATATACATCGGCAAGTTCACGTCATCTTATCTCAATCACCGAGACCCCATATTGTTCGAAACTAATCGAATCGATCTGCCGAAAGAGCAATCGACAGCACCGTATTAATCAGAACCCGAGAACTCCACTCTGACGTTCCCTCATCACGACCGAAGGACCTAATTCGTCGTAGCATATCCCATGGAGATATAATGGCTTTAAATAAAGTATCGATTCGGGAGCGTCGGTTCTGCTTCGAGGTTATAGATGGGTCTGCGACATAACTGAAAGCGTCTTTATGCTTGAACGTGTGCATATATGTATATTCTATACATAACTATACACTGAGAGAAATAGTGGTAGTTCAGGCAACTATTAAGCCATAACTGTAGATTTTTACTCCATGCAACAATTTTAATAGTTATTTTAACTGATTTAATGGTTAAATTAATTACGATACAGTTACTGTAACTTATTTTATAGTTGGTTTAAAATAATGGCATAGTTACTTTAAAGATGTATGATTGGTACAGTTCCGCCAAACGTGAATCTTAGAGAAAATTTCCAACACTTCCCGATGTGATAAAAATCGGAAAAAAAATTCAAAACGTTATTAACAAATTGATGAATAAAAAAATTTTTGAACAAATTACCCGACAACTCAATGTTTTTTTTAAATGAAAAAGATTTTTCAATTTTTCCGAGTACATATAAATTTTTGCAGAATTATTTCTCCATTTTGAATTTTGTTTTTTGTATTTTGTAAAATACGTGACACATAACAAATTTTGGATATGTGTTTGGCATAAAACCATCCGTTACACTCAAGATTTTTTTTTTGCCAAACGCATATCCAAGAATCGTTATTTTTCGCACATTTTTCGAATTCAAAGAAAAAAAATTCAAAATAACGAAAAAATTCTGAAAAAATTCATACGTAATCGGAAAAATTAACAAATCATTTTCATTCGAAAAAAACTTTAGGTTGTCGGGTGAATTGTTCAAAATATTGTATTAATTATTCTGTTATTAACATCTTGGAATCAGTATTATGCAAAAACGATTTTTTCAGTATCTTTTACAAAATTGATTTTTTTGGATTTTTATCCCATTGGGAAGTGTTTGAAATTTTCACTGAAATTCACGTTTGAAACTGTACCTATCATTCTTAAGAGTGAACAAATAGTGAAATACAACCTTAGCCATTTTATTATAGTTACTGCAACTTTATTATTATTGTTGCAATTACTATTTCAAACTTGTTGAATAATTTCTCAAAGAATACTATACTTGTGATGATGTTTTCTGTGAATAGTATCTCTCATCTATCGCTGTAATATTCAAAACAATATAATTTTTGCTAACTATTATTAACTATTGCTGATTATAAATAAGTAGTACAGATAACTATTTTAAAATGGCTGAGGTTGTATTTCACTATAAATTTATAGTTCCCAGTATCTTTTTTTTCTTGAAATGGTGCAATGACCATTTCAAACTTGTTGAATAATTTCTGAAAGAATACTATACTTGTGATGATGTTTTCTATGAATAGTACCTCTCATCTATCGCTGTAATTTACAAAACAATATAATTTTTGCTAACTATTATTAACTATTGCTGATTATAAATAAGTAGTACAGATAACTATTTAAAAATGGCTGAGGTTGTATTTCACTATAAATTTATAGTTCCCAGTATCTTTTTTTTCTTGAAATGGTGCAATGACCATTTCAAACTTGTTGAATAATTTCTGAAAGAATACTATACTTGTGATGATGTTTTCTATGAATAGTACCTCTCATCTATCGCTGTTATTTTCAAAACAATATAATTTTTGCTAACTATTATTAACTATTGCTGATTATAAATAAGTAGTACAGATAACTATTTTAAAATGGCTGAGGTTGTATTTCACTATAAATTTATAGTTCCCAGTATCTTCTTTTTTCTCTCAGTGTAGAGAAAGAGAGGGAGAAGCTGGTGGAGTCTGTGAGCCGCGCCCAGTACTGATGCTCGTAAAATAAATCGGTGACATCCTGGGAGGCTGGTAGGCGATTTGTGTGACGGACAGGCCTCGAAATGCTATGGATATAAAGACGTCAGAGCGCCGGGACGAGAGAGGTAAGTGATCTTCCTCTGGGTTTCCTCTTGAGAGGTTCGACGACGCAGATCGCACGACGATGAGAAAGATCCCGCGGGTACGTGCGTGACCGTTCGTGCGTGTGCATCGGCAAATTCATTTGTCGGTATATATAGTAGCTGAGCGAATATGCGTTGTTGCTGCTCTCTGGAGACCGCGGGGATTCCCTGCTACGCGATGATCGCCACTCTGACCAATTTGTATAGGGGCGACTCGATACACGACGCGCGACACACGTATGAAATAATAATGAGTTACCACTGTATGGGACAATATAGCGTCTTATTGATTTCGGAAAATCAATCACCGTCACCGGTATTGCTGCAATAAAATCGTTGGTATATGGGCATATCTCACAAACCTTTGACTTTCGTGTAACTCGACTACGGAATGCTATAGTAATTTACACAGAATGAATTACGCGGGTATCAAACTCTTACTAAGATGTACGAAGCATAATCTATCTGAAAAAAAAATAATTTAATTTTATAATGCACCAATAGACTGCTTTATCCTGGTTCAAATGCGGAAATTAACAACGTTTTCGCTTGTAACTCTGATTTTCACGTCACTTCGTACGCGTGTAGCATTGATATGCACCTTCAGAAAAATAAGAAAAAAATCATGAAATTCTGGTAAGGTGCAATGAACATAATGCACCTAATGGTAATCGCCATACATGTCAGAAAAGTAAGCGGTTATCCTGTGAATGTCTGTCACTCGGTTTCGATGGTGAACCTGACATCCACCGTTATATGGTGCAGGAATATCAGCACAAGCTAATTGAGCCAAATGAATTGGATGCACATAAAGGTAGGATCATCACGGATTGAATGAAGTGAAATTTATATCGGCGAGTCAATTATTTTGCTCGCAACGTTCTGCGACACGGACTCATATTGCTGCGTGGACAATAAATGTTAGGTTTTTCGCATCGTTATCCGGCCAAACTAATCAAGTGAGATAATTAAATTCCATCTGAGTGCGTTATTCTTATCACGAATTAGATGTGCGCAGATATGCCCGACCTCTCGACGAGGAACAATTTTTTTCTGGGTCAAAATGTATTCAATTGTCAGGTTCGAGAATGTCAGGTTTATAAATTCGCATAATAAATTCAAACTATTATCGTTCCTAAATTATTTATATATAAATTGTTGATAGGCGGTCGTAAGTGCAGAATCAGTAAGAGATTGAGTGGCTTCGATCGACCAACTCCTAGTTGATGAGCGGAGTGAGGGTGAAATAAATAATTCACGTGTTTACGTTTCGGTCCAAGGTGTGGACCCTCTTCAGAATTTTAATGTCCTGAACAAAAATAATAAAAAAGGAACAGAGTGTGTGTGATCACGTAAATTAATAAAAAGTGTCCACAATTAGTAACAACAGATAACAATAAGTACGAGATAATAGATAATAATATAAATAAACATTAGTGGTTCTTAATTAAGAGTTAAGTAGTAATTATTAACGACGCATAGTACGTAGAAAAATAAATGGAAAATTAAGTTAAAGTAAACATTATAATATTAGAGAATTATAACAAAAATTTTCCTAAATTTTAATAACTGATTATAAATACCATCTTTCTGTAATTTATTGTAATTTCACCAAATCTGACAAAAATTCGTGATTTTATACAGACACAGTGATTTTATATTTTAACTACATATTTATTTCTAATATTGATTTTAACTTAATTTAACAACAAAGATTGATGGTTTTTAAGTCCTCCTTTCTAAGTTTACGAGATATATATAGGGACTGGGCCTACCTAACTTAACATACGGCTCTGACGCCGAGGCATTTCGTAAACAAGAGCTCGATCTAGTCATTCCTCAGTCATCTCTCAGTGATCGCACACCATGTGATTCATGTAAATTTGTTGGACCAAATTGAATCAACCACTAGTGAGTTTTTAATTATTTATATAAAGGTTAGTTATCCGATTTCATTTTATTTCATCATTTCTGACACATTTAGTAATTTGCAATTTCTCTCCTCATTCACTCTTCTATAAAAATTAAACATTTTCATACAGGGAGTGACATGCATTTGCCATGCATTGTCGTTATTTTATAAATATTTCAAACATTGCGTGGTCTCGGATGTTCGTGGGTAATTTCTCCGTACCGCACGCATCCGAGCCTTTAAGGAAATCGGTGGTTGATTCTACTCTTGGATCCACACGAGGGATAGACTTTTACGTCACACAAATTTGAGGTTGGTTTGCCCTTTCCCTATAGATATCTAATTCCTAAAAATTTCTAAGTCGTATTAATATATCGAGTTTACGTGATAGTTATGCATTTTTATATTTTGTTATAATTCTCTAATATTATAATGTTTACTTTAACTTAATTTTCCATTTATTTTTCTACGTACTATGCGTCGTTAATAATTACTACTTAACTCTTAATTAAGAACCACTAATGTTTATTTATATTATTATCTATTATCTCGTACTTATTGTTATCTGTTGTTACTAATTGTGGACACTTTTTATTAATTTACGTGATCACACACACTCTGTTCCTTTTTTATTATTTTTGTTCAGGACATTAAAATTCTGAAGAGGGTCCACACCTTGGACCGAAACGTAAACACGTGAATTATTTATTTCACCCTCACTCCGCTCATCAACTAGGAGTTGGTCGATCGAAGCCACTCAATCTCTTACTGGTTCCTAAATTATCTAAATTATATTTTGAGTTAGTAGAGTCATTACCAGTCATACTTTTCATTTTCTGCACACGAATTGAGTAAAATTGAATTTAAAAAATGACCTATTGGAAGGGATAAATCTATGCCTTCGATGGGTCATTTAAAAAAAAAGTTAAATTGAAAGTAAATTAAACACTTGTAAAAAACAATAACACATAGTTCCTACAATGAGTTAGCACCAAATAAATGATTTTTAGTTAAAATGATAATCTGATTTTTTATGCGAGCACCCTGTATATGATGCTTTGTTCATGAACGAATATTGCTTTCTAAAGGTCTTAAGATGAGTACAAAAAAATGGCGATCCTGTGCTCCTTAACTAGATATTTGTTCTTTGAGGCCGTGAAAGTCAAAGGTTTGTGAGATACGCCCATATGTTCTATTTATGGAGCTGTGAGCAAATCTACAGTGGCTAAGAAATTACGCGTCATAGTTGCAACAAATGTAGGGGAGAACGGGGGAATCGCAGTCACTAAGGAATATTTGCTTTTTTCTGTAAATAAAAAGGCGTTTCTGCCAAAAAGTAATGGTTGTTGGATACTTCATCCACTATTATTGAAAATGAACAACATGAAAATCACGAAAGCAATTGTATAAATGGATTTTTCATTCTTTTTCAAAACATGTGCAGCGACTGCCATTACCCGACGATTTGGGTAATCACGGTCTCCTTTTGGGGAACTGCGGTCAATTACGGGGTATCTACACTTTTGTTGATAAGCTGACAACTATTTTTTATAGAAGGCGATTTTATAGAAACCAATACCATATTACGGAAAATATAATTGTTTTTAATTTTTGTTTATTTCCTCGTGAAAATATAACGCTTATCAGTACAGCTATTATAAATCGCAGTCTTTTGGTACAGTTATCTATCCTCTCTTAATAAAATGTATTAATATAACTCATTTTATACTCTCTTACGTAAACATTAAATAACAAAACAATAACAAAATCTGAGATTAATTTTCTCAGCGCAACTTTACTATTCTATCAGTTTCTTTTTTGTTTGGTATGTTTCTTATGGGAATTCCAGCTTCCACAGCCCCAATCGCAGCTCTCAGTTCTTCTGAGGACCATTTTCCCTTTTCTATCGTCCTTTTTTTACAGCGAGGCATCTGTAATTGCACGTACAAATTTTTATCTATGGTTTACAAAAAAATAAAAAATCTAACCTCAAAAATTCTAGCCTCATGTCAACATCGAAATCGCCATCAAATTGAACACATTTCTACGTATATTTTTCAATATGTCAATTCTTATTCGTTTCTAAGTTATTACTTTGTTATTAGTTAAACTGAATTTCTATTATTAATGCATACATAATGTGATGTTTACGGCGAAAAATTCATTTGACGTGCGCCGGCGAATTGTGCCGGTAACTCACTGGCGTCCCTCGACTACCATTGCCCCGCACACGTGATCGTCCTTACCCCGACAACCGCGAAGACTTTTTATATCGAATTTCAATATATTTATTTACGGAATCAACATTTTAACATGGGGAAAATTAAAGCTACAAGTCCGAAAAATACATGAAAAACGGTTAGATGTGATTTTAACGTCAATAAGTTACGCAAAACCCTTATTTAAAACACTGCTTTTCTTATAAAAAATAGTACATAATCTACAAATCATTTCATTTGTTTATTTTTTCATAGTATAATTGGCACGGAGTATTAAATTAGTTAATTAGTATATACGTAAGCTAATTGAGCAAAAAAAAAGTTTAATATATTCACTAGTTGATGCAAAAATAAGGTGAACGGCATTGCCCGGTGACTGCGATTCCCCCGTTCTCCCCTATACGAAGATTTTGTTGCATGTAACATACATAAAAGGGATGCAAAGTAGAACCTTGCATATTGCTTCCTCATTCTTTTTCGCTTTTTATAAAGCCGCCTCTATGAGGAAGTTGGTTTATTTTATTTTTGGCTTCCTCATTGAGGAAGCTTTGCGAAAGATGAAAGTTATTGACAACGTTGATGATTTTTGACGTTTTACGAAATCCAGAGCGACACTAATATATTTTTAAAAAATTCAAAATCACGTAAAATCCGAACCGCTTTACCGATCATCACCAAATTTGGTACGTAGCAGGACTGAATGTTATTTTTTCTGTGTAGAAAGTTTCAGTCGATTAGTTGAAATTTTACCTGAATTAGAGCAAAACGAAATTTTTTCGAAAAATGCAACATCTCATAAAAACCGAACCGCTTTACCGATTTGGCTCAAATACAATACCAAAAGTCGTATCATTTTGTTCAATTTTAATACGAAGTTTTAGCCCGATAGCTAGAAATTCGTTCGAGCTAGAGCATTTATGTTCTTTTTTCAAAATTTCAAAATTCTTATAAAGATTAAATACGTTAAACGATTTTTGTAAAATGTATACCAATTGAAGATTAGCCAGTACTGTACACATTGTTTAAATTTTAGCTGATTCGGTCGAATACTTTATAAGTTACAGTGAAATGAATTTTTGGCCTTTCATCACACACACACACATACATACATCCGGACAATTTTTCTAAAACACTTTTCTTGACATTTCAGACTATTTTAAACGTTTTGACATGAAAATCTCAACAAAAAAAATTTCTCTCCACAAAAGGAAACAAAGCTTCCTCTATGAGGAAGCAAAATTATAATTAAAATTCTCTGCACTCAGAGAAATCGGTTTGATGAGTTCATTTGAATCAAATATGAGTTCGAACTGAATTAAAATAAGATTTTAATTGGATCAAATACATTTTCTTTGAAGTGAATACGATTTATTTGAATGAAATAAATTATATTCTACTGAAATAAAATTCTCTTATGATTTCTGTTCAAAAAGAAATTTATTTAATGGCCGGCTTTATAAAATTTGACTTCGATCAAATGGAAATTATTTCATAAAAATAATGTGTCACCGTAGAAACAAATGGATGGGAAGGATTTGTTGCTTGTAACATTCATGCAGTTTTAAGTGCGTTTTACAACAGTATTTTGCTGACTCCTGGAGCAAAGTTTGCTATAGTGAATTTTTTTTTTTTACGTTTTCATATCACTTGAAATCGTATAAGATGACGAGAAAAGTAGTTTAGAAAATGTGTTCGTATGTATGTAAATGGATGTGTGCACGATGGAATGGCTAAGATTTGTACAAGTATCCTTTCCAAAAAAAAAAAAAAAATTATGATTTATACAATGTTGTTAAATTTTTTTTTTATATACATTTTATAAAAATCAGTTCAACTCGAACAAAACTTCCGCTATCGAGGTAAAACTTAGCATTAAACCTAAACGAAATAGTGGGACCTTTGGTATTAAAATTAGGTAAAATCGGTGAAGCCAGTTTTTGTGGAGTTTAGGAATTTCCGATAACATGACGATAATACATTAACTTTCGCAAAACTTGATCTATCGACCACAACTTTTTTTGCATAAGGGAACCAATAATCAGTGGTGCTATATCTCAAATTTCGTAAAGACCAGTAGAAAGGTTCGGACTTCATAGCAATTCAAATTTTTGTTTATTGTTTTTTAACGTCTTAAGTTTCGTTTATTTTAAATTTTCTATATTCATTTATTTAAAACAAACATGCAAAGCAGAACCTTGCTGTTGAATAGTAATACGAGGACAAATTTCATTTTCTATTTCACAACATGATTAAGGGGAGGGAGTCAGGTAAAAAAAATTGAATTTGAAAATTCAATATCATCCAAATTCTCTTGCATGTAAAAATGGTCAGTGAACTATGTTGTTGGTACTCGATGAAAGGATTTTTTACTGTTGTCTGACTTGCATGTGCCTTTCAGTATTAACTTAAGCAAAGATCTTAGGTTTTCCACTCTGCGCGTGATTCAGACCAAACTGCTAGGCAGATTGGGCTAGTTGACGTCTCATTCTCTTCTTTACAAAAAGATACACCGGCTAAGCGGAGCAGAATATTTTTTTTCATCCTGAAAGCAAAGTTAATCAATGATTTAGAAAATAGCATAAAATGTATTTATTATAAATTATGTCACTTAAAAACTATTATCTTTTATTAACATTTGCTCCGCTTAGCCGGTGTATCTTTTTATGAAGAAGAAAATGAGATGTCAACCAGTCCAATCTGCCTAGCAGTTTGGTCTGAATCACGCGCAGAATAGGTTGAAAACCAAGTTTCGACAAATGGCATCTAAAGTTTATGACTCAAAAAAAAAATTTTGCTCTGCTTTTACCTTTGGGGCATCTTAGTACCTTTAATGAACAAAATAAAAATATTATTTGCAAGTCAGATTTCACAATATTAGTAATCATTGTACAAATAAATGTATTTTTTTAATAACAAATAACTAAGTAAATGAATGCATAATATTTTTAAAAACCTGTGAATAACACTGGGATGATCTCTTTTATTGACAACATCACTGACAATTTGTCCAGTGTTGAAACATTCAGAAATGTACTGCAAACACATTAAATCACCACTTCAAAAGAAATAATATATATTTGAACATTTCTGATGATTGTTGATTCTGTCTTAAACACTGTTAATTTAAAATAACAGCAAATGGCCAATGGAATTAAGCTAATAACATAGTATGAACAAAAAATAAAAAACGTCAATGAGAGGTTATACCGCTCGAGTGTAGCAGAAGTCAATTTCCCGGCAGTAACACGCTGCGCATGCAATACGCATCAAACTATCATAGCGCATGCCCCGTTATTCGCGCGAATTCAAATATGATGTAAATGTTACTTGTTGCATTGGAGACATCACACTGTCATCGCATCGTTTATATTGCGTTTCACTAATTGTTTTAAAAAATGGTAAACAGATAAAAATTTATTTACAAATACGTAATTAATTTTTTTATCTATACAAAAAAATCATTAAAAAACAGGCATATTGCACAAATCGGCAATTTTTCGGCTTTATGTCTAAGATTTTGAAGGTTCGGAGATCATACTTAACTAAACAAAAAAAATTCAACACCCTTAATTATTTTTGTCAACAAAAAATCGGCCTTAATGTCCGCATATAAAAACAATAAATAAATAAAATAGTTTCAAATTTAAATATAATATTATGATAATTATTTAAGATTTTTGAGAAAATAAAATAAAATGGTACCGTAGAACTTGGCCATTTTTGCGAATTTCGGTTTATAACTTTACTACCACATAGATTACATGGAAATGAACATTTTTGCAGAAAAAAAAAATTCGATCTTCTTACATTTTTGACCTGACTCCCCCCCTTAAATAGAAACCCTGACGGATCTGAAATGACTTATGCTCAGTCATTTTGAAGTTATTCGCGAGTCACTGACCGGTCGCTGTCATTTAGGAGTCAAAATTTCGTTATTGCCCAGTCAATCGACTTGATAGTGACTCCAGGGTCACTTAAATATGACAAGTCATAATGTTAATTTTTGTAATCAGTTAATGACCAAATTTGAAGTTATTTTTTGGTAGCTTATGAGTAGTTTTTCGGTCATGTAACTGGAGATCGGACCCAGAAATGACTGATGGTACACCCATTTATAGGATTAATTTCAAGTCAATTTTAGGTATCATTCGAGCAATTTTTCTTTAAAATAACTGAAAAATCACTTAAAAATCGGTTACAATTCAGTCATCCCCTAGTACATTTATCGAACAAAATGACTTCATTTATTAGTCATTTATCGGTCATCACGGATCCATCAGGGAATACGATGTATGTAAACTGTAATTTCTCATAGCTTCGAGATATTCATGTTTTTGAGCGAGGTGCAACTCATATACTGAGAAAAATAATCACAGAGTGATATCAAATTATTTGCTGAAACCACAAGCATTTTGCTGCTACAGCAAATTCTTTAACCGGCACAGCAAATCGTAATCTGCTATGGCAACAAAGATGCTGCTCTCAATGAATATAATATTCTCTTAATATTCTCCACGTATAATTCTTTTTTTTCTAACTTTTGACTTTCATATATCCTATTTCGATTTATCTCTCTATATTATAAAAAGATCTCGCCGCCACCGCCGCCGCCGTGTCAAGAATCGAGGGACTTAGAATAATTTGGGTTCGGGGCTTGGCGGAAGGGGGTGGGGCTAAAGGCTTGGGGCTAGCCCCACCCCTTTCCGCCAAGCCTCGAGCCCGAATTATTCTAAGTCCTTTTCCAAAAACATAGGACCCCCAAGGGTGCGGGGGGTACCCTTACGAGGCGACACCCTTGCGGGGGGGCACCGTTGGGTGGGGGGCGATTGCGAGCGCGCGTAGCGCGCGAGCCACAATAAAATCCTAGTAAATAAAATATATAAATGTGATTCTGGCCAGGGAGTAAATTTTTTAGACGTTTCCGGGTCCTCTTAATGAGCGAATGTTGCGCTTTACTTCCTCTTCCTATGGCTAATACGACCCCACGTCGTGATCGACACTTGTGACACATGCAGGTCTTCCCAAAATAACACATGAAAAAATACGATGGGTTAAATTATCTATTTATTGCTCGATCGAAAGCTTACAACATTTCAGATTAACTTTGCATACGGATATTCGTTTTTATCCATGGAAAAGCAATTTTGTTACTGTTTCAAAAAACCTAACACATTCAACCTCATTTTCTAATATACCATTGTTGGCCGTCACTCTGATTTATTTGTCATATAACTTGTGACTATTCGTCATTTATCATAACAATTGGTAGAACAATCAAAATTCGAGATCATATATATTCCTGCAGTCGCATCGCTCTTCGTTTCTTGGATAAAAAAGAATAAGTTCCTTTATTTGATGACGATATGGAGACGTTATCAAGAGTCGCGGTAGCCACTCGACGCCAAGTTAAAAAAGAAATTATAGGTATATTTGAACCGACGTCGCCTCTGGTATTTCTTTCTACGCGTTACTCCAGCAACAACAACCACACCCGAGTATAATGGTCAATGGTCACGACTCGTTCTCTCTCCCACGTTCTGTCTATCCACTCTTCACCAGTTTCAATCACTTGAATTAAGGGGAGGGAGTCAGGTAAAAAAAATTGATTTTGGAAATTCAATATCATCCAAATCCTATTGCATATAAAAATGCTCAATGCACTATTTTGTTGGTACTCGATTAAAGGATTTTTTACTGTCGTCTGACTTGCATATGCTTTTCAATATTATCTTAAGCAAAGTTCTTAGGTTTTCCATTCTGCGCATGATTCAGATCAAACTACAAGGCAGATTGGAATGGTTGACGTCTCATTTTCTTCTTCATCAAAAGATACACCGGCTAAAAGGAGAAAATGTTAATAAAAGGTAATATTTTTTAAGTGACATAATTATTAATAAATAAATTTTATGCTATTTTCTAAATCAGTGATTAACTTTGCTTTCAGAATGAAAAAAAAATAGTTTGCTCATGTTATTATTTATATATTATATTATTATATATAAAATATATATTTATTAAATTTTACAATATTTTGTTTATGTTATTTTCTGGTCAGAGCGATTAAGTCACGATAACTTCGTCAATATTTCGAATATTGGCCAGAAATATCAACAGTATACTCTTAATATATTGTACATTCGAAACATATCTAAAAAAATCGATTTTTTGAAGCTCACACATCAGATTACGTAGATTAAGTGTTCGGTGGCCCTATTCATTTAACTATCGTTCGAAAATCCAATCTTCAATCGTCGATGCTCGAATATTCGTGTTTACAGACGAGTAAAAAAAGGAAAGAGAAAATAAAAAGCAAAAAGACGTGCCGAGAAGATCACCCGCAGTGCTGGTATAGTATAGCGTCCAAGTACCAGTATATCGAGAAAAACCTGTTGATCTGTCCAGGTATAGGTATCCACTTCCAAAGCATCTCGATGATCTCGATAAACGAATAAACAATCCCATTTTATATCTCTCCCAAGTCGTTTGATGTTATAAATGCAACTGTAAATTCGTGTATTATACAGCATATCAAGATATAATATTATCTTGTTTCCTATAAAACGATATTAAGTGAAGACGTCGGGGACTGCCCCTATGGTGAGCAGACAGCGATCAAACGTGGATCGAAAATTTTAAATTGACGTTACTAATAATAACTTGACAATTTGGTCATGGGGATCGTAAATTATTTCATTTACCACCCGCATCCAACATTCTTCCCGTATTCAACACGAGTTGATGTGCCAACGCAGGACTGAAGGGCACCATATCAATTAAAATTTCTCATCCAACAGCGGAACGGTCAATTTTTCGAACCCGTTTTATTCACGGTTCTCGGGCAAAATTTCTCTATATCGACCCAACCAATTTTAAATAGCCATAAGCGTGTGTCTATACCGATTAATCGTGAATTATTGGAATACACCATTTTGCATTTTGTTCCTGCTTTGATAATATAAAGAAATATGGATACAAAAATGTATAACGAAATACTCATTGATTTATTAATTACAGAGTTGAATCCATGCAGTTTCCTTGAAATAAACAATTGTTACAATTTATTTTACTATATTCAAATAATGGCTGTTAATTTTGGAAAAGTTTACACCAATGAGATTCTTTCCTGTGAACGGTCAATTTTTCGAACCCGTATTATTCACGGTTCTCAGTCAAAATTTCTTCATATTCTTCCAACCAATTTTAAATAGCGCGTGTCTATACTGATTAATCGTGAATTATTGGAATACACCATTTTGCATTTTGTGCCTGCTTTGATCATATGAAGCAAGATGGATTCATAAATGTATAACGAAATACTCATTCATTAATGAGTTACAGAGTCGAATTCATTTAGTTTCCTTAAAATAGACAATTGGTCCAATTCTACCATATTCAAATAATGGCTGTTATATAAAAAAACCACGACGCCGCACACAGATAAATCTCGTGTAGAAAAATAGTTGGGGCTCTGACTTGGCCCTATCTAGTTTGCCCCAGTTCTATTAGGGGCCCTACTAGGCTAGTCCCGTTTGAAAGTTATACCTTTGTAGGCAACGACGAGGCACAATATGGGCGATCCTAGTGAGGGTTCCACATTTAAGCCTGATTAGGCCCCGAAGTTTGTCGTGGCCGCCTCTGTTGAGCCTAGTAGGGTTCTAGAGTAGATTGCTTATTGTGGATGCCACGTTTATACCTAAAAAGGCCCCTTATTTAATCACGGCTGCCCGAACTAATTTCTGCACGGGACGTGGGAACAGTTTAGAGCAATGGGATTCTTTTCTGTGTTCGATGAATCCTTTGTCAATTTCCTCAATTAAAATCTCTCATCCAACAGCGGATCGGTCAATTTTT
Organism: Ephialtes manifestator; assembly: GCA_963970395.1. Classification (NCBI taxonomy): domain Eukaryota; kingdom Metazoa; phylum Arthropoda; class Insecta; order Hymenoptera; family Ichneumonidae; genus Ephialtes; species Ephialtes manifestator. The sequence goes on from OZ019973.1 coordinate 3,637,499, forward strand.
CGAACCCGTTTTGTTTACGGTTCTAGGTCGAAATTTCTCCATATTCTTCAAACCAATATTAAATAGCCATAAGCGCGTGTCTATACCGATTAATCCCGAATTATTGGAATACATCATTTTGTATTTTGTCCCTGCTTTGATAATATAAAGAAATATGGATACAAAAATGTACAATGAAATACTCATTCATTTATTAGTTACAGAGTTGAATTCATGTAGTTTCTTTGAACTAGACAATTGTTCTAATTTATTCTACTATATCCAAATAATGGCTATTAATTTTGGAAAAGTTTAGACCAATGAGATTATTTCCTGTGGACGGTCAATTTTTTGATCTCGTTGTATTCACGGTTTTCGGTCAAAATTTCTCAATATCGTAAATTATTGGAATACACCATTTTGCATTTTGTTCCTACTTTGATCATATGAGGCAAGATGGATTTAATAATGTATAACGAAATACTCATTAATTTATTAGTTACAGCGTCGAATTCATTTAGTTTCCTTGAAATAGACAATTACAGATAAATATGGAAACAGTTTAGAGCAACGAGATTCTCTCCTGTGTTCGATGAATCCTTTTTCAATTTCCTCAATTAAAATCTGTCATCCAACAGCAGAACGGTCAATTTTTTTATCCGTTTTGTTCAAGGTGCTCGGGCAAAATTTCTCCATATTCTCCCAACATATTTTAAATAGCCATAAGCCTGTGTCTATACCGACCAATCGTAAATTATTGGAATACATCATTTTGTATTTTGCCCTGCTTTGATAATATAAAGAAATATGGATACCTAAATGTACAACGAAATACTCATTCATTTATTAGTTACAGAGTTGAATTCATGTAGTTTCTTTGAACTAGACTATTGTTCCAATTTATTCTACTATATTCAAATAATGGCTATTAATTTTGGAAAAGTTTAGAGCAATGAGATTATTTCCTGTGGACAGTCAATTTTTTGATCCTGTTTTATTCACGGGTTTCGGTAAAAATTTCTCAATATACACAGATAAATGTGGAAACAGTTTAGAGCAATGAGATTTTTTCCTGTGTTCGATGAATCCTTTTTCAATTTCGATTAAAATCTGTCATCCAACAGCGGAACGGTCAATTTTTTGATCCGTTTTGTTCAAGGTTCTCGGACAAAATTTCTCCATATTCTCCCAACCAATTTTAAATAGCCATAAACCTGTGTCTACACCGACCAATCGTAAATTATTGGAATACACCATTTTGCATTTTGTTCCTGCTTTGATCATAGGAAGAATTATGGATACAAAATTGTATAACGAAATACTCATTTATTTATTAGTTACAGAGTTGAATTTATCTAATTTCAAATACCATATTCAAATAATGGCTGTTATATTTAAAAAAACACGACTCCGCGCACAGATACATGTGGGAACAGTTTATAACAATGAGATTCTTTCCTGTATTCGATGAATCCTTTTTCAGTTCCCTCAATTAAAATCTCGCACACAACAGCGGAACGGTCAATTTTTCGAACCCGTTTTATTCACGGTTCCAGGTCGAAATTTCTCCATATTCTTCAAACCAATTTTAAATAGCCATAAGCGCGTGTCTATACCGATTAATCGTGAATTATTGGAATACACCATTTTGCATTTTGTTCCTGCTTTGATCATATGAAGAAAGATGGATACAAAAATGTAGAACGAAATACTGGCTGCCCTCGCAGAGCTCTGTTCTCGCTTTACGTCGGTCTGCATTATCTGAGAATTTATAGCCTCTTAGAAAGAAAAAAAAACGTGGGTTCGCCTTTGCCTTGGACCTGGTCCATTCAATACCTGCGCTGGTGAGAAGAGCGATCTGGACGATTTATATTATAACGTGCTAGTAGGGATGATGGTGGAGGTAGCTGCTCTACTCTTTCTTGTCTTTCTTTGAAGCCTTTCCATATAACACCGCAGAATATCATATTATGCTGTATCCTGAACATAAAGTACGTGTTCCATCGAAAATTACCGTGGTAAAGAATGACGCCATGTTCTACCTCTTCCACGCGTGTTCGCTTTGGTACATTGTTATGAGCGTAGGACTTCCGCGTGTCGGAAGATTCTCTTAACCTCGAGAAACCAGAAGGCAGCATCCCTTGCGGTGGAACTCGAGCGAGAATGGCGTCGCGCTGGACGCGATAAATTTTCAAGAGGCTACGAGTCTAGTAGGAAAAGGAAGATGAGGAAAATCCCTAAAGCTTTTGAATCAAAGACGGTGGAAGGGCAAACGTATTGAGTGAGGTTGAGTATAAGAGAAGAAACGAATAATCGCATGAAGGTTACGAGTGGGATGGAAACAGTAGAATGGTTCAGCATCAATAAAATTTTGCAAGATACATTCTGGCAATACTCATTGTATATTTCTAACCCGCAAATTACCAAAATTTGCGAAAAAGAAGTTTTTTCCGAAAAAAAAAATAATACAATAATAAAATGACATAAGCATGTTGGCAAAAGCAGTAACTTTATTGAGTTTTAATTGAATATCAGTAGCGAAACTACGAAAGAAAAAAATTATTACCTGTTATTGGATACTGGAAATCCGTATTCCCACATAGGTCTTATTTTAAAAAATATTTAACTACCATTATATTCCGTAGAACAGAGTTTTTTTTCTCTATACTCTATATTCTGAGCGAACACAGGCTCCTAAAACTGACCAAAAAATATTTTGTGGCTTTGCTGTATAGGTGGTGAGAAATTTTGTTCCCACAAACGCTACTGAACAATAATACGAGAATAAATTTTTTTTTTTCACAAGATGATTAAATATCAATACGATGTGCGTAAACTGCAATTTCTCATGGTTTTGAAATTTCACAGCACTTTTAATGGGGTAATAATAATACCACGATATATACAGGAGAAAAGGGCCAATTCTCCTCCAAGGAACTAAGAGACATTCGTATTTTGCTTCTTCAAGAAGCTTTGTTTTGATGAAAAAATGTTTTTTCCAGATTTTCACATAAACGTGTTCGAATGTTCCAAAACGTCGAAAAATCACATTAAAAAAAATGTCCCTCCGTCCGTGTGTGTGTGCGCAGCATTTTACCTCATAACTTGAGATCGGGTTCAGATACTAAACTGAAATTTATACCATATGTCGGGGAGACAAGGCCCGTTGAAAATTGGACCGTATTTAGTCCAATTTTTAACAAAATACATGCAGTCATTCAATTTTTACGCAGTTTTCAATTTTTTCAAAAATGTCTGTATTCGCTCTAACTGCCACATTTTTTGAGATATCGGGTTTCAATCTTGTACTAAGTTGAACTATCATAAACCAATGATCGGTTACAAATTTGAGCAAAACCTATTAAGCCGTTCCGTTTTCTCTCTATTTTTAATTATTTTTTTAAATATCTTTATGCGCTCCAATTCCTACATTCTTTATAACACTAACTTGAAATTTGAAACAAACATAAGTTTTGATTAAACGAAGCGTAGGATTAAATCTGGCGTAAATTCGTTCGATTGATCGATTGAGTCAAGAAACAAAATGACGATCTGCAGTGGTCTAACAGTAACTAATAGGATTTCCTTTTTCTTCAGTATGTAACTAGCTGTGTTAGAATGTGTTTGTCGGCAACCTCAGACTTGATTGCTAAAAAGAAATTAAATAACTAGCAATTAAAGTAACGAATCACAAAACAAAGATTCTTGAGAAGTTTGTAGGAAAGTGATACACTCACTTTCCTACAAACCGAGCTGGGTACACCTCGACAAAAGGAAGAGAGGAAGGAATATGCCAATATAGTTGGCAGCTTTTTGAGCGAGATGCAGATCATACACTGAGACAAATGATCACAGAGTGGTATCAAATTGTTTGCTGAAACAACAAGCTTTTTGCTGCGACAGCAAATTCTTTAACCGACACATCAAATCTAAAGCTGGTATGGCAAAAAATATGCCGTCACTCGGTGATTATTATTCTCCACGTTTAATTTTTTACAGAACACGTACATTTTTGCACAAAGTATGTGTTTCATCGAAAATTACCTAAATAATTATAGAGGTAAAGAAAAACTTTTCGACGCGTATTCAGCGTTGGTACACGGAAAAATAAGATTAGTTGCCATAACCAAGAAATGAGTTGACAAACCAATCGATTATTCCATTTCCCTTACAACTCACATGGTAATATCAACGATTCGAATCGTAATACCGACGATTCGAATGATAATACCGACGACTCGAACTGTAGTCACAACTATTCGAGTGGTAGTCACAACGATTGGATTAGTTAACCTAACTAATCTCGCGAGAACTAATCGTGAATAGTTGAGGTTACTATTCGATATGGTTGAGGCAACTAATTTTTTAGACGTTGTGTACAGCAAATCGAAAACGTTGTTGCCACAACCAACCATTTCTTTCCGTGTACATTGTTATGAACGTAGGACTTCCTACGTGTCGAAAGATTATCTCAACCTCGAGAAATCAGAAGGCAGCATCCATTGCAATGTAACTCGAGCGAGAATGGCGTCGCGCTGGACGCGATAAATTTTCAAGAGGCTACGAATCAAGTAGGAAAATGGAGACGAGGGGAAAATCCCTAAAGTTTTTGAATCAAAAGACGGTGGAAGGGGAAACGCATTGAGAAAAGAAGGATGAGTGCTTGGTGAGGTTGAGAATGAGAGAAGAAACGAATAAACGCATGAAGGTTGAGAGTGGGATGGAAACAGTTGAGATCCAGTGCCCATGAATTATGCATGAAAGCTTCGATTCGCGGATTAAGCGAGAGCCCGCGCTCAACGTTCGAGAGTTGTATCTATTCTTCTCCAAAAGCCAAGTTAACCCAGCGTCGTCCGTGGCGAATCGAGAAGAACTCATACAGCGTGCAACAGCAACAGCAGCAGCAGCAGCAGGAGAACCGTATGCCGCCACCACGAATACGGATAATATCGTCAAAAGCGACGAGAAAATCCATGCAAGAATGACCAGCCAGAGATCTAGTTTTGTCATACAAATGTTACTGCCTCACGTTTTCTGCTTACAGACTATAGGTATATGTATCACGCTGGCGTTGATATTTTCCTCACTTTCCTCCCATCGCGACGCTTTTTCGGGATGACTAACCGAAAACTCGCTACGTTACACTTTTTTTCGTGGTAAAGATTCACGAAGGAAACATTATGGGTTTCGGAACTTTCGGATCTGGAATATATCCTATCTTAAATTTGGAAGTTGAGTTCATACTGGCAAGAGCGACATATTTAGTGTATTGTAAATGTTTTGTGTTGGATATAATTGATATGAAAAATAAACTTTAATCTAAGCCAAGATTCTATTGACTATACACGCAAAAAAAGGCTTGGTTAGAACAACCAAGGTGCTTGGTTATATATGCGCCAGTCGATTAATTGGTTAGACCAACCAAGTAATTTGTTAGGCTACCAATTTCTTGGTTGGTCTAACCAAGTCACTTGGTTAGCTTACCAAGTTACTTGGTTAGTAATTGGTAGCCTAACAGATTACTTGGTTGGTCTAACCAAGTCACTTGGTTAGCTTACCAAGTGACTTGGATAGTAATTGGTAGCCTAACAAATTACTTGGTTAGTAATTGGTAGCCTAACAAATTACTTAGTTAGTAATTGGTAGCCTAACAAATTACTTGGTTAGTAATTGGTAGCCTAACAAATTACTTGGTTAGTAATTGGTAGCCTAACAAATTACTTGGTTAGTAATTGGTAGCCTAACAAATTACTTGGTTAGTAATTGGTAGCCTAACAAATTACTTGATTAGTAATCGGTAGCCTAGCAAACTACTTGGTTAGTAATTGGTACCCTAACAAATTACTTGGTTAGTAATTGGTAGCCTAACAAATTACTTGGTTAGTAATTGGTAGCCTAACAAATTACTTGGTTAGTAATTGGTAGCCTAACAAATTACTTGGTTAGTAATTGGTAGCCTAACAAATTACTTGGTTAGTAATTGGTAGCCTAACAAATTACTTGGTTAGTAATTGGTAGCCTATCAAATTACTTGGTTAGTAATTGGTAGCCTAACAAATTACTTGGTTAGTAATTGGCAGCCTAACAAATTACTTGGTTAGTAATTGGTAGCCTAACAAATTACTTGGTTAGTAATTGGTAGCCTAACAAATTACTTGGTTCGTAATTGGTAGCCTAACAAATTACTTGGTTAGTAATTGGTAGCCTAACAAATTACTTGGTTAGTAATTGGTAGTCTAACAAATAACTTGGTTGGTCTAATCAATTAATCGCCTGGCGCATATATAACCAAGGCACTTGGTTGTTCCAACCAAGCCTTTTTTCCGTGTACCAATATACTACAGAGACTAAATAGGAGCCAATGTACTATTGCGACTAAATAGTCACTAATAGTTTTATATAATTCTCACTATTAAAAATTAATAGTAACTATTTGGTCTCGATGATATTTTGAGAACCACAATAGTTTTTTTTTGTAAGAGATGCTTGCCTGAAAAGCAATGTCGGTCTCGTTTCACATTTTGGTACCGTCGTTCCGATAGCAGTATAATATTTAATGTATGTGACGTATGTCAAATATTTCTTTTGTAATGTTGTCATAAAATGCAAGTAAATATTTGGAAAGATAGCTTTTCCAGAAAGTAGGTTATTTTTTTACCATTCCAATTCAAATATGCGAATACTAACAGTTTTTATTCGACGTAAAACAAATGATATATGTAACGGCATTTCTTTTTAAGAGCTTTTACGATAAATCGATGACCTTGAACGATAATAAGAGAGAATGAAAGATGTAAAATTTTATGATGAAATATGCATGAAAATATGTTGAATTTGGATCCTGCATTTCTGACTTGAGATTCTGACTTTAAAGGGGAAGTTCTGAGAAAGGTAGAAAATGAGGAAGCAATGTGCAAAACCGGACTTTGCAATCTTTATTTTACGTACTCATAGACGTTCGATTACGTCCTCTGCTAAAAAAGACTAGAACTTTTTATGCATAAGCTCGTCAAATAAATTTAATGCACAGTCCTGATGTAACATTAACGTAATTTTACAGTAAAAATAAAGCCAATTGTTAAAATTAAAGTAAATTATTTAAATTACTCTACCATGCACTAACTTTACATCTCACTTGTGTATTAAATTTAGTATAACAGTTTACGCAAAAAAATCTTTCAGTATTTATTTATCCATTAAATTTCAAGTCGATTTATTTTACATTGTTGCAGTAACGGCTACCTTAAACCTAAAAATAAAAATAAAAATTTATCTATGAATTTTCTTAATAGAATTCTATATTTGGATAGTGGATAATTAAAAATTGATTGGCCTGATATATATATATTCTGCCAATTAAACAAATGTATGAATATTCAACCCATTCCGTAAATAAATAAATTCAATTTGAATGAGATTCCTAGAAATATTTTCAATAACTTTTTATTTTTTATTGATTCGCTGTTATATGTTTCTAAATCAACTACCGAATCAACAGCTACTTTTAAATCCAAATGAAGAAAAATGCATATCCGATACCACAACATTTCCTGGAATTTGTAATATAATTTGTGGACACAAAATGACATCATCGTTATTCCTTTGGAATGATTCGATCTTTGTCTTTCTTCGAGTAGGCAGAGTCGATGCCCTGCGAAGAAAAGGATCTCAACCTACGAAAGAACAAAAGAAAACGAGCGAGACAACGACAAGAATATACAACAGAGACGAGAGGACTGCCAGCACTTCGCTGAATCGTGATCCGAGGACGAGTAGCGAGCCACGGTCATGGTGCATTCTGGCACGCATTGCACTTTTCGAGATGGTTATTTGATAGGATGTAGCAGCGGTGGCTCTTCGTTTACGTAGGGTACACATATATATACACACATACATGGATACACATCCTGAGCTTTACAATATGCACAGCGAAAGAGGTATAACGCAAACAGAAAGACACGGGGTAGATTAGGATGATATAATTACGGCATTAACATAAGTCACCGTTGCTGGGCACAGTACCTCCACGGAATAGTAATCATGTCGAACACGGCTATGTGTATGTGCACACACTTTGTGGTATAATCCCTCCTGTAACATTGCAGTACGTGTCGCTTTGTTTTCCTGCGTTTTCGGCCAGCTATGCGAAGCTAAGGGTCTACGGGCTCAGACTGCATTGGAGGGGACCAGAAAAAGCATTAACGTGCATCCAATTCATTTATTAGTTACAGAGAGGAATTCCTCTAGTTTCCTTGAAATAAACAGTTGCTCCAATTTATTCAACCAGATTTAAATCATGGCTGTTATATAAAAAACAAGACACCCTATATAGATAAATGAGGAAATAGTTTAGTGCAATTCGAATTTTTCCTCTCTCTTAAGAGGCAGTGGTACTTCCCCTACCACACCTCAAAATTTCAAAAGCTCTTTTCTCCCGAACAGTACGGCAAATAGGGTCCGTATTTTGAAGTAATACGCGGAAGTATCGTAGAATTGGACTAAGCTTCTGGCTCCTCAATCGATTCAGTCGTTTCTTTTGTGAGAATTAAAAGAAAAATAGTGCGAGAGAGACAGACCTATAGGCGAATAACATTGGGCGAAGAAATTTTCACCGGCGCATCACTGCCACTTAAGACTCCGAGAACCTGCCGAATCAATATCATAACTCTGTAATATAACAATATCATGTGCCGTCGCTTCAGAATAAAAACTTTGCCAGTGAAAAAAAAACAAGCCTGCAAAGTACAACTTTGCAAATTGCTCATTGTTTTCGCTTTTTGCAAAGCTACCTCTATGAAGAAGTATGTTAATCGATGTTGGCTTCCTTATAGACGACGTTTTATAAAACATGAAAAATAATGAGGAAGCAATTTGCAAACTTCTACTTTGCAGGCTTGTTTATGCTCTAGACATTTTTCTAAAAATTCAAAGTGTCGAAGAATTATAACCGTGCAACCGATTTCCCTCAAATTTCTACTAAAATCTTGTACCATGGTAGTCCATAAGTGGACCAAATTAGAACCCGGTATCTCATAATTTGCACGAGCCAACACGGGAATGAGATTTTTCGAAAAATTCACAATGCCATAAAATTTTTACGGCTAGACAGATCTGCGTCAAATTTTTAGTCAAATGTTTTTCGATGATAGTCCACAAGTGAACAAAATTTTATATAAATCTGTGAAAAATTAAAGTAAAAAACAACCCTTTTTTCGTGACGGCATTTTTTTCTGTTTTATTCAACAAAATCGAAATTTACCGACATATCTACAGTTCCTTTGACTAAATTCATCATTAATAATCAATAATCGTGACATCATGTCGAAATTTGCAGTTGCATATCTCAGAATTTACAGGAGTTGAAGTCTTTGCAGACATTGAAAAAAATTGAAATTGCAATAAAATTAGAACCGCTTTATCGATTCTCACCAAATTTGGTATACATCATGGTTTGATGGTAGTCCATTTACGTACAATATTTCAGCCCGACATCTCTTAATTTGCAAAAGTTATAGCGTGAAAACGATATTTTCAAAATTTTCAAAATGCTGTAAAATTTGAATTTTTTAGCCGATTTGCGTCAATCACCATCCCAAATGTTGGTGTATGATAACCCACTTTCGTGTCAAATTTGACGAAAATTCATCTATAATTACGACAGTTATCGTGCTTACAAGAAAATCTGCACATGAACACGCACACGCACACGCACACCTCGAAGAAAAAATGACGAGACAATTATGTGTTGCAAATACGTCAGCAGCAACTTTTTGTCTCAGAGTTCGTAATAAAGTGGCTATGACGTATAAACCGAAAAGTCATTGGTCAACCTAAGCTCATTCTCAATACCAGTAATTTTACTTTGAAACATTTACATAAACATTGCAGTACGTGTCGCTTTGTTCTCCTGCGTTTTCAACCAGTTGTGCGAAGCCAAGAGTCTACGGGCTCAGACTGCATTGAAGAGCACCAGAAAAAAGCATTAACGTGCATCCAATTAATTTCAATTTAGTTACAGTTGAATTTATCTAGTTTCCTTGAAATGGACAGTCGTTCCAATTTATTCTACCATAATCGAATAATGCACACAAATAAATGTGGGAACAGTTTAGAGCAATGAGATTCTTTTCTGTCTCCGATAGGTCATTTTTCAGTATCCCTAATAATATTTAACGGTAGAGCCAACACACTGATAACTCGTTGATCCTCGCATCCTCATTGTCGAGGACAACGATTTAAGTTAACTGCAAACAAACTAATGAAGCCGTCACAGTAATCATAAAAGATAGAGACATAGAGGCACCGATGGAGGTGGCACGAGAGTTCAAGTTAGGTAAAATAAAGTAATAAAATAGTTGTGTCCACTTGCCTACTCGATGAGGTACGAGATGAGGAAGGTTGGCGGTGCGTAGCACTCTCACTCCCTCTAACCGCATCTTTTACACTTCTCGAATAGCTAACTTCGCTTCTTGTCCTTCTTATTCATACTCCCATTGCTTCTCCTTTAGTTTTATCCAAGTTACCGATCGCGTAGATTCCGAGAACCAGCCGAAACAATATCATAACTCGTAGTGGCGGCGGCCGGTGAAGTTGCTGGCCTGATCCTTTGCCATAAATATAAATACCCGTATCTTGATATCGGTCTTTGCCTCTCTACCACAGAGATCTCCTTTAGCATGTTTGTGTATTTATTGCTGGTGGCAAGAGCGAGAAGCAGCTACTTGCTTATTCGTATTCGTGTCGTAGCGTGAATGACGGTAATTATAATGCGCGTTAAGCCCCTGTCAGCGGCCCAATCGGTTTTGATGCCAAGACGATTACCGCATACATCGACACGAATACTTAGTTGACTACTATATGATGTTCCCAACGAGTTCTTAGTTCAGTTAGGCGCGTTCGTGATTGAAATTCTTGATCGATTCTCTTGTTCACTTTGGTAATATAACCTGTCCCACTCTGTCAGTCAATTCAACCGATTACTATCTCAAACCGTAGATTTTACGGATAAAATGCTGCTAGCTAGAACCAACCAATCGACATTAATAATAATGTCACATGTGTTCGAGGACGATGATAGTTTAACGATTTTATGTTTCATAAATCTATAATCCCATTCTTGATTCTCGATACAAACGTGTTCTCGAAAGAATTGCATTCAAATGCTTTTGATGTGTGAAATGAATGTCGTTTGTGAGCCGAATTTACGTTCGATCGTAAATTTTCACGCCCCACAATTTATCGATCATCTCTGAATGTAATTTCCCGAAACGTTGGAACTAACTCTCTTAAATTATCGGAGCTTAAGTCGGAATTCAGTCAAAGTGTTGGTGGGTTGGGTGTTAGCTCAAGATCTTAAGTAGTTACTAACATTGGTAGACAGTTCTATTCAGAAATTTAGGTTTGTATCCAATTTGTATCGATTTCAATTTGGTCCACCTTGATCCATTTTATCTACCATAAAGAGCTGAAGATGAATGTGGGCAACATAGTCTAGTGAGTACATTAAGTTTCCGCATGTCTGCAAGATGTAACGACAGTTTACCATGCACATTATCTCGCTACTACTACAAGCAAACGATATGCACATCGTACAAAATTGTCCTTCTCATCCACCAGGATCGTGAATTGTGCAAGGTTAGTTATGGAGTCGGCGTGCGGCACGCGGTAACAAAAGTATTTGAATGCTTGTCGGCCCTTGTAAGACGTCAAAAAGTCAAAGAGAAACTACTAAAATCAGTTAGGGATCTCAACTATGGGCAGAAAAGAGAGAGGGAGTTTGTCTGGTACAGAGAGAGGTCGTGGACGCTCGTCCTTCCCTTCTCCTGTCCTGCTCACTAGGCTATATGACTAAGCTTGGATCACGGGACACCTTCGAAGGCAATGAGCGAGCAAAAGAGACGGAATGAACATGGAGACGGACTGTTGGTGAGTCGCAAAAAGGGGCGAAACGAACTAAACGAACGAATATACATAAAGAAAAAGAGATGGAAGAGGAACCCGAAGGGGAAGCTGGATCCCGAATGAAACAACCCGAAGATGGGTGGTTTATAGAAATTGTTTCTGGACCCGCGCTATCGTTCTCATTTCGTATGGACTAAAGCAGAGTTACATGCATGGAGGATCTTGTTTTGTGCGACGGTTTGTATAGGACCTACTGTTACATGCATCGGAATTACAATCCCGTATTCGACTGACTTTTGCTGACCCTCTAGTTTCCACCAAATCTCCTGGAGACCAGGTGCAAGTATTGACCAGGAAAAAGACTATCTGTTTTGAACTTCCTAATTGGATGAAAGTCAGAACTGGGAGTCTGTTTATGTCTCTGGTTACAAATATGAATTCAGAATTCAGAAATAAAAAATTTTGAATCCAATTTGACGAACAAAATACAGAAAGTGAGTTACCCCAAATACACATCCAGTACCACGACAACTCTGGGTGATGATCGAAAATATTCTATCGTCGGTAACAAACATCAAACGTGCCAATTTGTTTCAAATACGTAGCCAACTCCCGGAGTAGTGTCAAAAGAATTTGAACAAAGAATAAGAATTTGACAAGTGTTTACGCAGCGCATGCCCAATACTTTTATTGCCAGTGCGACATGCAAAATTGGCTCAATTTGTTCTCAGTACTTGAGCCAACGTCGATCCCCAGTATTTTGCCACGAGTCGCCCCAGTACACATCCAGTACCCCAACGACTCTTGGCATCTGTCAAAAATGTCATTTAAGCCAGTGTATTTTCCCAAATCAGGCCCAAGACTGTTTGCCAGCGTCAAAACAGAATGATTTGCAGGAATAGGATATACATACGGTTCAATATCGGGCCAATATCGACGCCAAATGTGGAACCCGTGTAAAAATCCTAATATTGTTTCGACAAAGATTTTGATTGGGGCCAGCGCTGGCACTGTACAGATAGGTTGATGCTGGTTAAGTACTGGTATGACTTCTGGGCCACAATATGGGCGTGCCGAAAGCTCTGGCAAAGTACCGGCAATTCCTACATGGGTATCAACATAGCCCAGGTTATAAACAATGGTCCAGTTTCGTCTCTGGTCAATACAAATGGATGATCAGTATATTTTTCAGGGTTCCCAGGAAATCCATACGAGGGAGACAGGAAAAGCTGGATACATACGTATGTCTACGTCTGGATCGTCTCTGGAGGAAGGACAAAGAGGCGGAGGAAAAGAGACTGCTGAAGGATACAAGAAGAGGTATATATGTAGAGGAACGTGGATACAACGCGGGTGGGGAAAGGAACGAGCCCAAGAGCGCTCGAGAGACACACAGAGGGAACTTGTTATGCTTTGAGAGATATGACGAAGGCCTGCGGAATACATAATTTTGTAAAGACAAAAATGCTGCGGTCGTGCTGCCTCGGCGAAGTAGCATTTTTCCTTGTTTCACGAAATGTTCAGCTCTCATCCCTACAACTCTACAGTTGTGGTAGTGGATGCTCGCTGTTCCCTTCGTCCTCTTTCCTCGTCACACTTCTGGTAATCCTTCTACCTTGGAACTCGGCTCTCTTGTGCTTGCCTCTTTTTCTCGCGCATCATCCCTGTTCCGCCGCCTTGCTGGTAATGCACCGCGGAATGAGAAACGTTTTGTAAAAAATGTATCCGCATCTTCGTTCGTACCGAGCTGACGATATACCACCATGTGAATCGCATTTACACTATAGTTTCCACTGCGCAACTCTGACCGTTTGGTAAAATTGGCTGAAGAGATGGAATCAACAATGCACGAATAGCTTCTAAAAACAAAAACTTCAAGTTGACACAAATTTAATTGAGATTCATAAATTGATGATCTCCTCGATAATTCTGAAAAGGCAAATGGCATGTTTGTATAGAAACTCATTGGTGTCGATTTTTACTTTCTCGTCACATGGAAAGTATGTAAAAGCAGAAAGTATTACAATAGAAAAATGGCCACTATCATAATATGGTGTAGGTACAGAGATACTAAAAAAAAAACAAAATAAAAGCATACAGATAGAATTTCAAGCAAACGGACAATAAACAATAAGAGATGCAGTAGAGCGATGACTTTGTTACCTTATTGTCACTCGAACGGATTTATAAAAAATCATCAGTTATGAAAAACGCCCATTAAGTAAAATGTGGATTGTATTGCAGGTCTTCAAAAAAATAATTATTATCACTGATTTCAAGCGGTTTTTAATCAGATGTATACTAAGAATATTTGCACAGAATTTTTAATTTTTATCAATTACATAGACAGAACATATGAACCATTAAGGTTGGAAATATTGAGTCAATAAAGAAATTCATAAATATACGTGTCATAAAAATACGATACGAATCGTGAGAATAAAACTTGATTTACTGAGTTCTTTTTACAGAGCTTAGCAAACAAATTGTAGATCATTAATAATCAAAGCGCGCACGGTTATAAACGATTTAACAATAAATCGGCTTTTTATCAAGTTTTACGTTGAAAATCGTCGCAAACACAGAATGTTGTCGCAATCATTTTACAATAAAAACTTCACGCCAGTAAACAACTGTGAAGAGAAAATTATGTGTTGCAAATACGTCAGCATCAACTTTTTTCTCAAGACTAGTGATTTTATTTTGAAAAATTTACAAAGATAGATATTTTATTTCCACATTGCAATAAAAGATTATAACATACTGCAATACCGTCCTACAAAAGTAAGCCTCAACAGCAAATGGTCAAGTACCAAATTACATTAATATGATTAACGCGTCCATTCCCCAAAAGGGTAAAAGTGTAGGAATATAAATATCTTTTATTTCTTTTTTATATCTCTGTCCTGTTTCAGAGAGACTATCGTTCGATCAGATTGACGTGTACAAGTCGCCTACGATCTCTTTTATCGCCTCTGGTATGGTTGTTGCCTGAGCCAGAAGTCCATTCACGAGTGTCACGTACAGACGCGTCATAAAATCTTGAAATCATACCGACCTTCGAGAAGAGATTCGTGAGGTGTTCGAGGAATTCGATGGACCTGCTCGATCGTGGGGCCTTCACCCGCGCGCGCGTCAGTATACCCCAGATCTTCGGATACTACAGAGCGAGTAAGATGGAGGAAGGTAAAAAGAGAAGTATCAGAGGATTGGCCGTGTCCGGACCGTTAGTCGGTTGTTGACGAGCAACTGTTTGGACATTACGCCCTGCTTCCTTGTAATCTCTACCGATCTCAGCATGTCTCGCTCTTTCTCTCGTCATGATCTTTCTTTGTCGATACCGGTCTCCCTTCCTCACTTCGCACGCAGCAGCAACAGCAGCCGCAACAGCAGCACGCCGGTTTGTCGCTTCACCGATCTTCTTTCTCTTTCGGATCTCCTTCTCACTTATTGTTCCAGCAGGTTCCTCCTGGTGCACTGCATCACTACAACATGGAAAGTTTCTCTTTTGCTTCCTCATAGAGGAAGCTTTGTTTTCATGCGAGATTTTGCTTTTCGAGTTTTGTTATGTCAGTACACTCAAAATGGTCTAAAAGGTCGAAAAAAGTGGTTTAGAAACAATGTATGGATGGATGGGCGTGTCTGTGGCCGTCACTCAAAACTTACAAATCTCAAGAACTCATTTAAAAATCAGGCTGAAATTTGGCAAACATGTAAAGCAGGTCGACGCCTTTGTTTGTGGTCATTTTCATCATAATTCGAAAATATTTTCAAATTTTATTTGGTTTTGTAATTTTCGAAAAATGTCTGTACGCTCTCTAGCATCCGCAAATTTGTAGCTATTGAGGTAAATAATTTTTTATGAATAAAACTATATTGAAGGATGATCGGTGTTGAATTTAGAATGAATCTGTAAAAAACTTCGGTTTTTATGACATTTTTAATTTTTGTTAAAATTTTGTTTTGCTCTAACTCACGTCAAATTTTACAAAATGAACCGAAATTTTCCACAGATGAAAAATAACATTCAGCGCTGGTACTTACCGAATTTGGTAGTGATCGGTACAGCGGTTTGAATTTTACGCGACATTGAATTTTTCAAGAACTATATCGGTAACAAACAAAGTTGCAAAGTGTAACTTTTCGCATTGCTTCCTCATTCATTTTCATTTTTTACAACTCTTCATCCATGAGGAAGCTAAAATTAATGAATAAGATTACTCATAGAAGGTGGCTTTGTGAAAAATGAACATTAATGAGGAAGCAATATGCAAAGTTCAACTTTGTAACTTTTTTTCAGGGATTTTGCGGTTCGATCTCAAATAGAAAGAGAATGAGGACTGTGGAGCTGGTCATGCGGCGATCCATTACACCTCAAGGCGCATATCTTTACGAGGGATCGAAGACAAAGGGCAGGGATCGTAAAAAAGAGAACGTGTCAACCAAGGGATGAGAAACCCAGGAAAGAAGACCTTGGCTAGACAACGACGCGCGCCAGCACAAATACTTTGGGAGCTGTCGACGTTGACGGATTCTCGCGATCGGCCGACCGGATAGGTTCTCGCCTAGGTCTCTTGGTCCCTCTCGAGGATTCGACGATCTGTCATGCCGCGACGAGTTTTCCCGTTTGCCGAGACCATCCTGTACATTCGCAGGTCACCGGAGAATTCCCTTCGTCAGAGATCCGCTCTCTGCACTGTAACATTGGTTTTGTGGGTAGTGCAGCAATGTGTTCGGTGAATAGAAATTTATTCTTGCTTTTGCGGTACGTAAATGAGGTTCAAGCTGGTGCATTAAGACAGATTTGGTAGATGACCTCAACTTGAGCATCAAATCAACCTTCGCTATTTTGCCAACGGACCACGTTTCAGTAAAGAGATGAGGAATGTATTTTTAAAAACACGTGCATAAAGAACGGTGTTTTTTTTGTAATACGTGCATGAACAGCGGTGCTTTTCATGGCAGTTTTGCGAGCCGAAAGTGGCTAGTTTCATATCAGTGTTGAAGCGATAAGTTGGCGCAAGCGCAATTCGCGATTCGTTCACGTTCGCCTCTGGTGTTTCACTTTTGACCCTAGGGGCGAAAGTTATAGCCTCACTTGTCACTGTTCGTCCCACAAAACTACCATTCAAAGTACCACTATACATGTACTTGATGCAAAAAATGTAGTGTACAGCACTGGCTGAAATTGGCGTTTGCGCCCCGTGTGATTGCAGCCCTCGCTTCGATCGGGCGGCAAACCTCACACTTGTCGCAATCGACAACTTTCGATCCTTGTTGCACAATGTTCTATTTCATGGCAGTTTTGCCGGTCGAAAGTGGCAAATTTGACGGCAGTGCTGAAAATATTGGTTGGCGCATGCAGAGTTCACAATCGCCTCACTTTCGGCTCTTAGGAGTTTCGCTTTCGTTCCTAGGAACCAAAACACCATTGTTCATGCACTCGTTACAAAAAATATAGTGTGCACCATGGGCCAAAACTGGCGTTTGTAATTGCACACACACCAGACTCGGAATCGCCAACTTTTAGTTTATGTTGCTATTTGTCAACGTCGAGAGATTGGTATTTAATTTCTCGATAAAATAAATCGCGTATCAAAGTTGTACGACTTCCAAGACAATTTTATTAATTAAGATCACAATGACTGTATGTTTTGTATCTTGATTACTAATGACGAGATAATAATTCCATATTATCTAGATGTCGTACAGCCATTTAAAAGTCTTAATTAATAGTGTTCTTACGTAAACTTCCTCGTTGGATAAAAACAAGTTCCACGAAATAAGTATTCACTAGACGCCGAAACTAAAATGATCTTTCTCACATGGTCAGATTTTCTCACGAATAGAGCAATTAACTGGTGATATAAAGCGACTACCAATTATTATTTTAGTTACACGCTGGAAAGAGCTGTCTTAACGTTAGGATCTGAGGACCATGATTCTGGCGGTCAATGATTACCGAAAACATGGCCATTACGCGTACTTGTCGCTTCCACTGCACTGTTTCCAAGGATTCCAGTGTGTTGTACAGTTCTAAATTAAAAGCTGATGGTCCGCGATTGTGCAGGACTCGCTCGTATCGGATAGGATCCGAAAATCCAAGGTGCGCGGCATGGCAAACTTGCCGGTTGGTCAACTCGTTACCTCTTACTCCCTAATCCAATTTATTAGCTGTATCCTTTAACCCAACGCGGATAACACCAAGTCTCTACTATGCTGCTGGCTTGTGAGACGTTAAGTTTTATCGGGACGATAAGTCAACGTCTTGAAACCGAATCCACACGGGGACCAAGATAATTCGAAAGTCCTCGGTCTCTCTTGGCAGACTTCTTGGTTTCATAGTTAGTATTATGTCGACCAATACAAATGGAAGTATATAAACGGAAATGTGCTTGTGTGAGTGTGTACGATTTTGCATCCGCTGTGAAATAAAAGGGAAGAAAACGAACAGGACGACGAGCACAGGGCCAAAGCGTTTTGTCATACAGCCACCCGATGCAACTTAATATTTCCGTCGGTCCAGGGCCTCAAAGCCCGTCAGATTTACCGAGGATCTGGTAACATAAAGATGAGCCAGCCACGCAGCCATAGCAGCAGCAGCAGCGAAATAAGAGGGAAAGAGTTGACCGCACGAAGCGGTGACTTGAATCCAACCCGGTCAAGCTTCTTCTCTCTTTCTCTCTCCGTGTAGACACCCGAAATAGAGTCATCCCGAGTGCCGGGAATACCGCAGCGAAGTAACAGACACTCGGACATATATACACCGCACACACTTGGGGAATCGACGACTCCCCCGATACCGATCTTTTTTTTATCGACGAACTTACGACAGACCGACTTCGAGACTTTTCTACCTCGAGCTCAATGATTTTAACGGCCAACTCTCACTCGTCGGTGAAACCCGTAAAGATTCTCGAAGATTTCATGATTTTACGACTCTAACCGGTGGAGCTAGAGCCAATCTAGTGGATACCCGTCCAAAGAACTGTCGAACTTCTGCTACGATATGTAGGTGCTCTCTAATTGAACCTTTTCTCACAAAAAAAAAAAAAAAACGAGGGAATGGACGTGAAACTGAAGACGATCGACGGATTTAGAATGATAATTATATGGTGTCGTTCAAACTTGGGGTTCTGATTTTTAGATTATCCTTTTAAAATTTCTTTTTATTTAACATCGGCAAAAAATATAAAGTTCCTATGGCAGCGAACTTAGTTCATTAAAATGGTTGTGACTTTTGTCGTTAAATATGACATTTAGCTAATTGTCTTTAGAATAATTGCAGTTTAAGAATAACCATTACTTCATTAAGAGTGCTATTTTATTTTAATACAATTAGTTTAGTTTGTTCCCGGTTTATATGGCACGATTGAGTTTTGGAAATTTTCGTTCAAATATCAACATTTATATGGTGATTATTTAAGTCTTCTGATAAAAAAATGATTATGACGTCGAGATTAAGTAAGAAGCACTCTTTATAACTACGAATAGCGTTTTTAAAAAATGCATGAAAATGTAGTTGAGCCATAAAACAGCGAAAAACACTTGAAATTTGAAAAAATTCTTACTATTTAGAGTGTAACCATTCATGGACGGACTTAGAATAATCCTCCCCAAGAGGGACCATTTATGGAGGGATATAGAATAATCCGTGCCGGTGAGGGACATTTATGGGGGAGACTTCAAGGCGGTTATTCATTCAGGTAATGAATCTTAGGGTCAGTACTTGGATGGGTGACCGCCCCTAGCCCGAATTTGTATATTATACGTCCCTCGATTCTGGACACGGCGACGGTGAAACCTTTTTATAATATAGAGAAAAATGCAATTATCGTGTAACTGACTTAACGTTGACTTAATGTTCAATTTTTTTTATCAGTGCTAAAAAAAAAGATACGTAACACACGAAAAGAAAAGATTAGTTGCCATAACCAAAAAATGAGTTGATACAACCAATCGATTATTCTAGTTCCATTACAACCCAAATTGGTAGTGCCAACGATTCGTATCGTAGTCGCAACGATTGAATTGGTTACCCCTACTAATCTCGCGAAGAATAGTTGCGATTACTATTCGATTAGTAGTTGGAATTACTATTGTTATTACTATTCGATGTGGTTGGGGCAACTAATTTTTGAGACCCTGTGTACATCAAATTGTAAACGTAGTTGTCAGAACTAAACATTTATTTTCGTACATATTACAAACAGAGTTGTAAATCCCCATTAATTCATGAGATATAGTTTACAGTACAATTTGTTTTGTAATTATGATTTCATAATAATAATGTGTAGTGATTATAAAATAGAGTGTAAACATTTGAATAGCTGAAAAAAATACTAATTTTCGCTTTAATATTGCAAGATATAGTGGAAAAAATGGAAGAAATAAGTAATGAATTACTTTCTTAATGCATTACTTATTTTTTTCCATTTTTTCAAAAGGATGACCGCGAATTTTTATTGAAAGATAATAATTTTTACAGCCATTCCAAAGTTTAATCATCGTATTACAATCGCTCCATGTTATTATTATAAAATCATAATTATAGAGCTGATCGTATCATCATGATTATTTCTATAAGTATTAGGCATTTACAACTCTGATTCCAAATAGCACTTAATGCATTAAAAAATATATGGAGGTCAATACTCATTCATTTACTATAATAACTTTTCTTGAAATTTTATTGAAAATAATTTTTCGTTACAATTATTTAACATATGGACATCTTTTCATAGCTGCTGCAGGTTATTAATTCGAAATTATATGTAAAAATAATTTCACCATACATTTTTATTTATTTCTTATGAAATCTTACAGCTCCGATTGATTTTATTATTCTAAATCCCTTTTTCCCAATTACAAGAGGTTAAAAAAATTCATAAGAAGTTCAGTCGACAAATCACAATTGTCACACAGGGGCAAAATGCAGGGTCATGGAGAATACTTTTGCTTGTCTGTTCGTCGCAATATATATAACGAGGTGTGTGTATATTTAGAGAGAGAGAGAGAGAGCCGTGAGATAAAACTCGTTATCGCTAATAAAGGTGCTCGTAAAGTGAGCGTCCATGAAAGCAGTAGGATGAAGTAAAGAGGGTCAACGGATTCAGGTTCCGTCCACGAGAGTTCGGGGAACCAGGGGGGTCAGTCGAGATGGTCAGCCGAGTTTCGGTAGATCCACTCGGAAACCATGAACCATAAAGCACACGCGGCAACAGCAGCAATTCTTCTCGCGCGTGTACCCAACGCTCCAAGCAACTGGCACTACCTCTCAGAAGAACAACGATGCTCACTGCATGTGTGAACCACGCTGACACTAGTATACCCTTATGTATATGGGGTATTCCAGGCTAACTTAACAAGCCTTCAACCCTGACCCCTTCCAATTTACTCCATAATTTTTTATACTATTCTATATACTCGAAAAAAAACTTTAAAATTTTTTTAGATCTTTTTTACTGAATCATTTTTTTTCATGAATTTTTTAAATGAAAATTTTGCGCCCCAATTAAAAAATTTGAAATTATTCTTAAACATCTTGTATTAGATAGCAAAATTGTTTAGCTATGACCCAAACGTTAGCTATGGGCAAATGTTTACGTCGATTTTTTAAGCCATTTTCTCGAAAAAAAAATGTGTCCGGCCAACTAAATAACGTTTAAGCCTGATACCTTCCAATTCGCTCCATAATTTTTTATACTATTCTATATGATCGAAAAAAAACTTTTAATTAACTTTTTTTTCTACTGAATCTTTCTTTATTTTGTGAATTTTTTAAATAAAAATTCTACAAGCTAATTGAAAAATTTGCAATTATTCTAAAAAATCCTGTATTGGATATCAAAAATAGTTAGCTATGACCCAGAATGGGCAAACGTTCGCATCGATTTTTTAAGCCACACTTACGAAAAAAAAACTGAATTTGGCTAACTCAGTAAACGTTCCACCCTGACACCTTCCAATTCGCTCCATAATTTTTTATCCTATTTTATATGCTCGAAAAAATACTTTTAATTCATTTAAAAAATTTTTATTGATTATTTTTTCAACTCCAATTTCGACCAATCAGAGCGCGGTATTCAACATCACGTGGTACAGCTAGGGTAAAATTATATCGATAATTTTTCGAAAATTTCCCGGCTCGGTTGCTAAGCGATAAACAATAATTTTTTTGACACTTGTAACCTCTGCGAATCTTTAAAACGTCAAGGTACTATTAACGGTCGTCAATATGAGTGAGTCAAAAAAGCGATTTGGTGATGAATCGCTTCAGAACATCGCTAAAAAAATAAAACAAAATGTCCCGGCAAATACAGAAAAGAGTAAAAAATCGATTTGGGCGCAATTCACTGCATTTTGTGCAGAGAGAAAATATGTGTTGGATGCAACATAGGTTTTTGTTCTGATTATGAAATTTCCTTGTCAGAATGATAATTTTTGTCTCATGGTGCAATTCCATTTGTCGCAATTTGAATAGAAAAAATAATCCCCCGAATACCACTCGAGCTTCGAAATTAATCTGATATTTCCCTCCAGGTTCCCTGCAAACAAATAAACTCGTCAAGTTTTCCAGAAAAATCACTCGCGCTACGCGCTCGTGATTTTTTAACCTGGAAAACTTGACTCGTTCATTTGTTTGCAACGAACCTGTCAGGAAATATCCGATAATTTCAAAGCTCTTGTGGTATTACAAGTGAAACTTTTTTTTTCATGAATTTTTTAAATAGCAATGTTTTCTTCAATTAAAAATACATGATTTTGTTTATATCGATAAAAAAGCTTCAGCAAAATTCTAAAATAATCTTGCGTTACGTATAAAATATTTACGGAAGAACCGACCATGGACTGCCATCTTGTTTCATTTTTGTCCATTTTTAACGAATTCTTATTTCGAAAAAACGGCTTAAAAAATCGACGCAAATGTTTGACCATTCTGGTTCATAGTTCAAAATATTTTACATCAAATACAGAATTTTTGAGAATAAATTCATATTTTTGGGGAAACATAATTTTATTTAAAAAATTAATGAAAAAAAAGTTTCAGTAAAAAATATCGAAAAGAAAATTAAGTGTTTTTTCGAGCATATAAAATAGTATATAAAAATTATGGAGCAGATTGGAAGGGGTCAGGGTTGAACGCTTCTTGAGTTAGCCAGGAATACCCCATATACATACATATATATATATATATAAGCAGGTACCCAGTGTTAAACCAGCCATTAACAATTATAATAAAAGATGTCCAGAACGAGAGAGTAAAACAGAATGTACCAGAACGAGGAAAGAAGTGAATAAGAAGAGGAGCACTGAGTAGAGGACACACGGCGAAACATGGAAACATCGGGAGACCGAGCCGGATAATTTTAATTTAAACAAATGGTCGAGAGGGCGGCATCTTTGTCCGCGTCTTGCATTATTTATGCTCGACTACTCTGTGAGCGCACGTGCGCCGCTGTGTCATCGGTGTGTTGGACGGGTGCGTTGCACGACTCTCCATGACTATTCTTTCTCTCTTTCTCACGTCGCGTTCGTGTCAAAGTATTCTACAGAACCCGCCAGGTATATCCTTACTGTATTAGGTACATGGTTGGTACCTGAACGTGCTGCTCGTGCAATCGTCGTCCATATTAAACCCGCTGGTACATACGCGCTGAGTGGTGATGCGATTTATATGTTCATTGGGATATTGTTATCACTCTATCAACCCTTCTGAGACGGTAAACTGTTTGTTGGAAATTACAGCTTGATTTTCTGATTGCGAAAACATCTTTGGGGGGAATTCTAAATGAAAAGTGACGAAATATAGAGTCATGGAATCGTCCTCAAAAAGTTTTTAGGTCCTTTAGAGAGAGATAGGATAATCCTGGCCTGGGAGGGGCAACTAATGGGATTCTAAGACAATTATGTGTACTCACTACTTTTTAAATATGGCTCTGGGAATAATTTTGAATTTTTTTTGTGATATATTTTTTCGTCAGAAGCTCTTCGATATTACTTAACATAACGCTTAAGGCAAGATTTGCGATTATCTCTCTATATTATAAAAAGATCTCGCCGCCGCCGCCGTGTAAAGAATCGAGCCATATATAGGGAATTCCATTTCAAGACCCCCATGTATGGTCTAACTGGCCCGAATTTTTCTAACTTCCGCAAGAGCCTCCAAATCCCGGATTTTTCAAAATCCCCCTAGGGTTTCCGAAGCCCGGTTTTTTCTAAGTACTCCAAGGGTCCCCGAGGCCTGGAATGTTCTAAGTCCCCCAAGAGCTCCCGAAGCACAGATTTTTCTAAGTACCCCAAGGGCCCCCGAGGCTCGGAATGTTCTAAATCTCCCAAGAGCTGCCGATGCACGGATTTTTCTAAGTCCCCCTAGCGTTTCTGAAGACCGGATTTTTCTAAGTCGCTGAATGGTCACCGAAGCTCGGATTTTTCAAAGTCTCCTTAAAGTTTCCGAACCCGGATATTTCTAAGTACCTCAAGGGCCTCTGAAGTCCGGGATTTTCTGAATCTCCCAAGGGCCCCGAAGCCCGGAATGTTCTAAGTCCCCCAAGGGCCCCTAAGCCTGGATTTCTCTAAGTACCCCAAGGGCCCCCAAAGCCCGGATTTTTCAAAGTCCCCCAAGGGCCCCCGGAGCCCGAATTTTTCTAAGTACCCCTAGGCCTTCGAAGTCCGGGTTTTCCTGAGTCTCTCAAGGGCCCCCAAAGCCCGGATTTTTCTAAGTACCCCTAGGCCTTCGAAGCCCGGGTTTTTCCGAGTCTCCCAAGGGCCCCTAAACTCGGAATGTTCTAAGTTCCCCAAGGGCCCCCGGAGCCCGGATTTTTCTAAGTACCCCTAGGCCTTCTAAGTCCGGGTTTTTCTGAGTTTCCCAAGGGCCCCTAAACTCGGAATGTTCTAAGTTCCCCAAGGGCCCCTAAGCCTGGATTTTTCTAAGTACTCCAAGGGCCCCCAAAGCCCGGATTTTTCCAAGTCCTCCAAGGACCCCCGAAGGCCGGATTTTTCACAGTCCCCTTAGGGCTTCCGGAGCCCGGTTTCTTCTAAGTCTCCCTAGGCCTTCGAAGCCCGGAATTTTCGGAGTCTCCCAAGGACCCCGAAGCCCAGAATGTTCTAAGTCCCCCAAGGGCCCCCGAATTTTCTAATTACACCAAGGGCCTCCGAAGCCCGGATTTTTTCGAGTCCCCCAAGGCCCCCGAACCCCCGATTTTTCACAGTCCCCTTAGGGCTTCCGTGGCCCGGTTTTTTCTAAGTCCCCCCAGGCCTTTGAAGCCCGGGTTTTTCTGAGTCTCCCAAGGGCCCCGAAGCCCGGAATGTTCTATGTCCCCCAAGGGCCCCCGAAGCCCGGATTTTTCTAAGTCCTTTATAAGACCAATAAGAAAAACGGCAATGCGAGCGCGGGAGCCACAATTACCCCCAGTAATTATATAATTATTATATAAAATATAATAATTTTGTCAATTTAAAATTATTTTTTTAAGTTAAGACAGAAAAATGTATAGAATGAAGTTGGAAATAATATTTAAATAAGTTGAAAAAAATATTGAAAAAAATACTCGATCTCTATTCAAAACTCTGTCATTAATTTTACGAGGTAAGCATTGGTGACGCAATACGAGCACTAATCTCAAGAGGCAGTTCTCAAAGTCTTACGAACTTTACAACATCCCCTGAATTTCAGGTCGTTAAAGGGTTAATCGACGAAGAAGCTTTTTGGAAAAGAGCGGCTATTTGAATTATCGAGAGGACATCAACGTCGCGCGGACAAGCCGAGATCGAGGGTCGGCTTGTTCTCACGCGGGCTTTTCGTATACACACACGTGGTGAGGGTCCTCATCGACGCGTAGAGAATTCGTACTGCTCGTTTGCCGGGAGAAACGCCGAGCCGCGAGAACGACGACGACGACGCACGACGACGATGAGAAACCGTTCGCAATTTACGAAGGAATTAAGGACTCGGACCGAATACCGACCGTTTGACATTCCGGCTATTATTGGCACCGGCAAATGCTCTGCCGACGATCCACTCGACCAAGAGTCTCACTGTGTCTGCTGCTGCTGCTGATGTTGCTGCATCGTCTCCGCGCCTGAGTCACCGTAAGCTGCCCCAACGACCGCTTCGACATCAGCTCCCTGTCTGTCCGCAACAGCGTCCTGCTAATTTTTCAATTTATTCCACCAATTACTGCGATCCGCGATACGCCGACAATTGGTAGTTATTAGTTTGGTGGAAAGACACGATGGAGAGAAAGTATAGTTAAGGAAGTGATATGCCGGGGCGAGGATCATGTACACAATAATACAGAACGTCCACTATACCAGATGTCGACAGTACTCTGACTTTCTTGCGATCCAATCTTTCGCACTTCATCATCCCTTCCCTCTCTTTCATTTAAGCCGGCCGTGCATTAAGAAACTTTTTTTTTTAACCCTAATTGACTTTGTGTATGACTAAAGAAAACAAAGCTTCATAACAGAGAAATTGAACTTGGAAATTATTATTTTATTTAATGAATCAATGAAAATGGTTAAAAGTAATAAATATATCGAATGAGGAGAAATATGATACTAGTGATTCAATTTTATTCAAACGAATGTACCTGTGAGTAAAGTTCGATTACAAATTAATAAAAGCCGCGTTGAGAAATTACTCGAAGACGTCTACCATGGAAATAAAGTATACTTGAGATATATCTTGGATATATAATTTTATTCCTTATTTCTCTTATTGAGCAGGTGAATCTAATTTCAGTATTATTACCGCTTTCAGACTGAGAAATTGGCGGATATAAATAAAAAATAAACACCAAAGTACAAATACCATAAAAGTGGATCATTTAATGATGATCATAATTAAAAAAATGTTTTAATCCACTCATATACAGTCAAATTAATCATATATCATTTAATTCAATGCCTTAATTAGGAACACATTTTTGTATTCAAATAATTAAACATCCCTTATTATAACTATTTTTGTTTCTTTCCCCAAGATATAATTTAATATCACGACATTATCTTGAAAATCGTAAGGCTTGAACTTGACTTAACTAATTTAGTTTTAATTCGTCTTTCGTCTTGTTTCGCTACATCTTTGTTGTTTATTTGTATTTATTTTTATTGGAAATAACATTTTTGAAAAATCCCATTAAACTCCCTACCACGTGAAAAGACGCATGCATTTCCACGTCAAGTACTTTTTCTCAACCGTCGCAGTTTTGTTGTTTTCGTGATACGTAAATATGAATATCTGCACAAAAGGTTTATCTCACAGACAATTTGAAGTTTCTGCTGATTATAGAAATCGGAATGAGATGGAAGAAGAGTGGATCAGAAGGCGATATTAAAAAATTAAAAGATGCATAATATTTAAAAAAAAAGAAATATAATTAATGTTAAAAAATAATTCAATAAATTAATTGGAATCGTGGCATATCATAGCTTTGAAATAGTAAAAACTGAGGATGGATTTTCTTAAGGAGAAAACAGCGTGAATAGCAGACCAGAAAAATACGATAATAAAATGTCCAAGTTTCTACTTTTTATTTATTACATCTATCGAACTTCAAAAAAGATTTTGAAAAAAATCAGAAAAGCATTAAAGTAGTTTGAAAAATAAATATACGTAACTATTAATAATTATTGTGCAAATACAGCACTTTTCACTTTTTTACGATTAATATGAATAACTTGGAGTATTTTTTTTTGTACAATAAGTTATAACATGCTGTAGGCGTAACAATTCACAATCGTTTAGTCGAGATAAAATAAATAATACATTTGTATTTCCATTATGTCCGAAATTGTTAAACTAAAAGTTGTCCATCCCAAAATGGAAAGACAAATCTGAAATCTTCAACGTTTGTGATGAAGATTAAAAAAACTCAGAAACTCCCAAAATTCCGGTATTTATAACAAATTTGAAAAGGCAAATCAAAATCAAATCAAAATTTTGAAAGACAAAAATCTGAAATCTTCAACGTTTGTGATAAAGATTTTAAAAACTCAGAAACTCCCAAAATTCCGGTATTTATAACAAATTTGAAAAGGCAAATCAAAATCAAATGAAAATTTTGAAAGACAAAAGTCTGAAATCTACAATGTTTGTGATGAAAATAAAAAAGCCCAGAAACTCCGAAACGTCCGATATTTATAACAAATTCGCAAAGACAAACACAAATCATTATTGATTTAGTTCCTGAGTAAGTCTTGCCTCACCGTTACAAGGAGCATCAACCTACAACAGAACAAGATCATACAACGGCGAGAAGAGACATATGGATATGTAGAAATGGATAGCCGGGAAGCACATGCAAAAAGAAAGATGAATTGATGCCAAGAATAATAAGTACAGTACAGTGTAGTGAGAGGCTGGAAGACGAATTGATGAAACAGAGAAACTGCGGGAGAACTGCATTGGTGCTGCAGCATCGAAGAGTGCAGCAACCAAGAAGAAGCAGTGGCAAGAACCATATATATACATATATATATACACATATAAAAGCTGCTCAGTGAGTACAGCCGTTGGTTCGGAAGAGACGAAAGGGAGAGTAAGAGAAAGAGATACAGAGTGTGGGGTGGTGATGCTGGTGGCGTGTCCCGGCTACCACGCGGACTCTGCACTGTAGGCCGAGAGCGCGCGCGAGCGAGCGAAGCCCTTTGATCTTCGCCGCTTCGCTTCTGCCTCGCTCTATCGACACTTCATACTTCTACGGCTGATCGCGGCCATAAAACATTATACCGAAGAACTCTATCGTTCCTTCGTTCTCTTGGTTCGCGTTAGCGCGAAGAAGCGAGACCTCTAGTGAGCGCACAAGAGTCTTGGTTGGTTCGAGACCCGCCGGAGCCGTGAGCGCATTGTGTCGAGAGCATAACACGGCTGTATGCACACCGACCGCGATAGTGTGGGATTCGCGGCCGCGTGGTGAGACTCAACGACTCCTTCGAGCATAATACCGACAGCAGCAGCTCAAATACGCGCTATATGGCATCAACAGCGTTGCAAACAGCAGCAAAACGTCGTAACGCCAACGCACGGAGATCATCTCAAGAGCTCGATCACTTGGATCGGTGATGATGTTACTCTACCTCTCGTAATAGCTATCGGCTCCATTAAGACGACTGTTCGAAGCTCCGAACGGAAAATTCTCATCTCTTGATTCTCAGTCCCAATAAATTTAAAAAAAATTAATTGCAAGGAAAAATAGATTTAGTTACATTATAAAAATTTGGTTTGAGTTATCCAAATGTGGCGGTTGCGGGTGGCGAAAAATAGTATATTTCGATACAAGAGGCCAAAGGAACGTTTTGCACACGAGCAGTGCGCAGAACGATCCTTTGGCCTCGTGTATCGAACCATATTTTATTTCACTCAGTGTGTAAAAACGTGGTTTTACCTCAAACCTCATTTACACACCTTGTGAAATAAAATTTTGTACGATACTCATGCGAAAAACGTTTTCTGAACTCGTGTGATTGCAACACTCGCCTTCGGCTCGTGCTGCAAACTCACACTCGTCAGAAATAGTATATTACACACCTAGGGCAGTAAAGTAAGAAATGTCTTACTTTATTGTTTAATTTATTGTTTATTATTAATTTATTATATTGTTAAGTTAATATATTGTTGTTTGATAATTACATGTGATCTGAGGCTTTCTTATTTACTGCCCGAGGAGTGTATACGATTTTTCTCATCGACGGAGCCGAAAACCGGGAACTTCGTTCCGCGCAGCGGAACGAAAGTTGTCGCTTTCGGCCCGGAGGTGAGAAAAATGTTTTTCGCACTAGTGCGTCAATCGGCCATTTTGCATGTCAGTAAACGGTGGGCAAACGAGGATTTTGCATGCGGGAGTAAAGAAAAATATTTGGTTGAAGTGACTAAAAATTATCATGGACATTTAAGACTGGATTTCGTTATTACAACTCGATATATCTTTGACTTAATTAACCGATTAGACAATGCTATCGACAAAATATTTCATTGTATTAATCGTATGTTTGGTTGAGTGTACTCAATATGGGATTTGTAACCAAATTCTTTGCACGGAAAGAAAAGATTAGCTGCCATAACCAAAAAATGAGTTGACACAACCAATCGGTCATTATATTTCCCTTACAACTCAAATGGTAGTGCCAACGATTTGATTGGTAAGGCGAACGATTCGAATGGTAGGCCTAGTCGTTAGATTGGTTAGGCTAAATAATCTTGCGAAAACTGATCGTGAATATTAGAGATGACTATTTGATATGATTGGGGCAACTAATTTTTGAGGGCTTAAATTGAAAACGTAGTTGTCACAACTAAACAATTCTTTCCGTGTGGTTGAATTGACCGTACGTAATCTTGAAGAGACCATATTATAGTTTATCGGGAAAAACAATAAATTAAATATAAATTAATAAATTAAATATAAATGTAATATTTGCTCATGCGAGCAAATGTGTTGCTCGTCTCGACATTCGCGCTGAAAAAGAAACTGCCAATCGTTTTCTGCCGTCAGAGCGCCACTGTTCCCCAGAAAAACACATGGTGCTGCGGTGTCCAGTGTTTACTATACTTTAGATCGATAGAAATAATATAAACTTCTACTACGTTGGATCGTGCGATTGACATAATTATATTTCATTTTCGATGTGTAAAATATTTCGTAACTACGTTGCAATGCAGAGTAGCTTTGACTAAATGGCTCGGGCAAAGTATTGGTATTATTTGGTCATGTTGAATATTTTTGTAGTTATGCAATAAAAATATTTAATCAAATGAAGTAAATAATTCGATCGTTTCAAATCTATTCGCTATTCTGCCTGATTCTATCGATTAGTTGAAACAGCGATTTTTTTTAAATTTAACCAAATCAATCATTTTAAGTTCAATCAATCTTGTTGTCTATACAACGTTGACAGCATATTCGATTAAATCGATAAAATATTTTTTTGAATCCATTTAGTTATAGGTAATTTTGAATCAATGTTGTATTGCTGATGATTGCTGTACACTTTAGACACAAATATACCAGTTTTAGTAAAACAACGTCGCTATACACGGAGAGAAATTTCTATGTCGTGACAACATAAAACGGTGACAACAAAAATCGTTTTGTTTGCCTAACAAAAAGATTCGTCAGCAAAGCAAAAAGATTTGTCAGCCGAACAAAAAAATTTTCAGCATAGCAAAACTGATTAGTCAGCCGAACAAAAAATTTGTCAGTCTAACGTAACGATTTATGTTGTCACTGTTTTATGTTGTCACGACACAGAAATTTCTCTCCGTGTAGTTGATTCAAATATGCCTCGTTTGAGTAAAAAAAAATGTTCTTTACCGTCGTAACGCCGATGCAAATAACTAGATTACCATTCATCTTTCATTTCCACTTTTTGTTACAGATAAACTGTTTTTTTTACATATTTAAGGGCTGTGCACCAACCTCATTGATTTTCTTAATTATTGATAAATTATTGAAATATTGAGTTTCAATAATTTAGTTGTGTTACAAACAATATGTTCATTAAATAACATAATTTTAAATTTGGCAAAGTGCTAACTTATTCATTTTTTAATACTTCTTCATAGAGGAAGCTTTTTTTTTAATTCGCTCGGCAGCGGTTAAAAATAATGTGAGATTTTTACTTGTTCTAAGTAACAAAAATCTCAATTAGCAAGGCGTTAAAAAAAATAAAGCGTACATAGACTTGGATATTCTTTTACAGGTACTCCAAGACCTTTGAACTTTTCTCATAAATACATGTACATTGTAGTTACAAACATTATATATATATACAGCTTCTGGAGTCCAGGCTCTGCGCATATCGAGTGAGACTAGAGATGAGGGCGTGAGTGACATACGGAAAACGACGAGTGAGCTCGAGAAAAAAAGGGAGTGAGAGCCTCTAACTCACCGGGCTTTATTAATTAACCTGATAGACCATAAATAAAACTCGGCTCAACTCCCGACCCTCTACATTCTCTAGAGACGAATATAAATAAATAAAAGTCCCACTTCACACACACTTGGTACTTCAACGTATGGAATAGAAAATATGTGTATTAACATAGGGTCGGTCGACTCATGTGCGATGCGATGCGTTATGTTAATTGGGGCGTTGTCTCTCGCGGCATCCGCGACGTGCACGCACCTATTCTCATTAGCTTTTCGCTATCGAACGAAAGAAAAAAAAAAAGCAGACGTGACAGAGGCAGAGAGACATCCGGTTACCGGACTACATTTATTCTATAGCGTTGTGAGCTATCATTTATAAGTTACGCTAGACAGTTTCTCTACCGAATAGCATATCGTGCCACACGTGCAATGTCGTGATCCGACATTATTAGAGCCTCGTCATATATATTTTTTTATTTGTCGTAGATAAAAAAAAGAACGACCATACGAACGCACTTTCGGTATTAGGTACGAGGATCATATAGAAATGATTAATTTCTTCAAATAAATTAAATTGGAGGCTGTTGCATGGGCAAGAGAATATTTAAGTCGACCGAATTGGATATTTTATGTTACCTTGAAAATAAAAATGCCAAGTAACCCAAGCATTAGGGTTGTTAAAAAAGTGCTTTATTTTTATATGTTCCTGCTTATCGAGATTTTTGTTACTTGTCATGAGATTAATTTTATAATAATGGGAAAATTCTCGACTGAAGAAATTAGTGTAATTAATCAAACAAATTGGGTGAATCAAAAATTCCTACAAGGGTGAACTATATTCAGCTGTCGTAAACATTAAATTTAGTAAAGATTGACAAAGAGGTTCGGATTTTAAGGGATTTTCAGTTTTTTAAAAAATGTCGTTGTCTTTCTAATTTAAGTCGACTTCGACAAATTTTCTTGATATTTTTTTCAGACGTAAACTAATCGTCAGCCGACATTATTAGAACTTCGTCATATATATTTTTTTAAGCTTGTCGTAGATAAAAAAAAGAGCGACCATACGAACACACTTTCGGTATTAGGTACGAGGATCATATAGAAATGACTAATTTCTTCAAATAAATTAAATTGGAGGCTGTTGTATGGACAAGAGAGAATTTAAGTCGACCGAACTGGATATTTTATGTTACCTTGAAAATAAAAATGCCAAGTAACCCAAGCATTAGGGTTGTTAAAAATGTGCTTTATTTTTATATGTTGCTGTTTATCGAGATTTTTATTACTTGTCATGAAATTAATTTTATAATAATGGAAAAATTCCCGACTGAAGAAATAGTGTAATTAATCAAACAAATTGGGTAAATAAAAACTCTTACAATGTTGAACTAATATTCAGTAGTCGTTAGTATTAAATTTGGTAATGATTGATAAAGAGGTTCGGATTTTAAGGGATTTTCAGTTTTTGAAAAAATGTCGTTGTCTTTCTAATTTAAGTCAACTTCGAAAAATTGAAATTTTGTGCAGACGTAAACTAATCCTGATCCAACATTATTAGAGCTTCGTCATATATATATTTTTATGTGTCGTATATAAAAAAAAGAGCGACCATACGAACGCACTTTCGGTATTAGGTATGAGGATCATATAAAAATGATTAATTTCTTCAAATAAATTAAATTCCAGGCTGTTGTATGGACAAGAGAGTATTTCAGTCGACCAAATTGGATATTTTATGTTACCTTGAAAATAAAAATGCGACGTAACCCAAGCATTAGGGTTGTTAAAAAAATGCTTTATTTTTATAGGTTGCTGCTTATCGAGATTTTTGTTACTTGTCATCAAATTAATTTTATAATAATGGAAAAATTCTCGACTGAAGAAATTAGTGTAACTAATCAAACAAATAGGGTAAATAAAAAATTCCTACAAGGGTGAACTAATATTCAGCTGTCGTAAACATTAAATTTAGTAAAGATTGACAAAGAGGTTCGGAATTTAAGGGATTTTCAGTTTTGGAAAAAATGTCATCGTCTTTCTAATTTACGTCAACTTCGAAAAATTGAAATTTTGTGCAGACGTAAACTAATCCTGATCCAACATTATTAGAGCTTCGTCATATATATATTTTTATGTGTCGTATATAAAAAAAAGAGCGACCATACGAACGCAATTTCGGTATTAGGTACGAGGATCATATAGAAATGATTAATTTCTTCAAATAAATTAAATCGGAGGCTGTTGTATGGACAAGAGAGTATTTAAGTCGACCGAATTAGATATTTTATATTACCTTGAAAATAAAAATGCGACGTAACCCAAGCATTAGGGTTGTTAAAAAAGTGCTTTATTTTTATATGTTGCTGCTTATCGAGATTTTTGTTACTTGTCATGAGATTAATTTTATAATAATGGAAAAATTCTCGCCTGACGAAATTAGTGTAACTAATCAAACAAATAGGGTAAATAAAAAATTCCTACAAGGGTGAACTAATATTCAGCTGTCGTAAACATTAAATTTAGTAAAGATTGACAAAGAGGTTCGGAATTTAAGGGACTTTCAGTTTTTGAAAAAATGTCGTTGTCTTTCTAATTTAAGTCGACTTCGACAAATTTTCTTGATATTTTTTTCAGACGTAAACTAATCGTCAGCCGACATTATTAGAACTTCGTCATATATATTTTTTTAAGCTTGTCGTAGATAAAAAAAAGAGCGACCATACGAACGCATTTCGGTATTAGGTACGAGGATCATATAGAAATGATTAATTTCTTCAAATAAATTAAATTGGAGGCTGTTGTATGGACAAGAGAGTATTTAAGTCGACCGAATTGGATATTTTATGTTACTTTGAAAATAAAAATGCCAAGTAACCCAAGCATTAGGGTTGTTAAAAAAGTGCTTTACTTTTATATGTTGCTGCTTATCGAGATTTTTGTTACTTGACAAGGAAAATAGTTTTATAAAAATGAAAAAGTTCCAGACTGAAGAAATTAGTGTAATTAATCAAACAAATTGGGTAAATAAAAAAAATTCATACACAGATGATTCAGCTGTCGTTAATATTAAATTTGATAAAGATTTATAAAGAAGTTCGGATTTTATGGAATTTTGAGTTTATTTAAAATCCTCCTCCTTTTGTCCTTCTAATTTAAGTCAACTTCGAGAAATTTGTTTGAAATTTTCTGCAGGCGTTAACTAGTATTCGATAATGCTAGGTGTCAAATTTGGTAAAGATTGAGAAAGAACTTCAGATTTTATAGCAATTATACCATTTTTGCTTTTGACAGGCTGAACCTTTAGACATGTACGTAATAATGAATAAGAATATTTGGTATAAAATATTGTTAAAAATAACGTAGGTGTTTCAATTTTATACAACATCGAATTACGTAAACTTGTTTTTAAAAAAAAGTTTGTAAAGTCGAGCCTTGCGCATTGTTTTCTCGTTTTGCGCTATTCTCAAAGCTATGAGGAAACCAAATCTGCTCAACAAACTATCGAATAGAGGTAGCTATGAGAAAGTTGAGAAATGAGGAAGAAATGAGGCTCGACTTTGCAACCTTTTTTTAGTTTTATATAACGCTTCCACTTTTGGATAAACTCGGTTTCTGTAACAAGAAATACAAATCCTAATCATCAGTGCAAAAAAGCTGTATTGGGTCTTATACTAAAAAGTGCCGAAGTAATAATATCGAATCCAATCGTTGCTTTTACATTTTGCAATTAATTACGTGCTAATTTAGATTGATTAAAGGGAAAAAGCGAGACAAATGCTATATTGAATTAACTCCTATCTATCATTTATAATCAGCTCGACTGGACCTTAGAAGACTTTCCTAGAGAATCGATCGTGATGTTACTGTATATTAAGTACTCCAAGGGAAGACAAACGCTAGTTGAGACAATTAATCCTTGAGGAAATTGTCCGTGCGAGCTGAACGTACGTTAATTCGGCAGACAACTAAGTTCCTTCTATTCTCTTTCTTTCTCACTCACTCACTACCCTCTCCTTGTTGCAAAAGTAGCGAGTAACGACGTACGTCACAGACACGACAGATCGTCGTGCATCACTCTACATCTGGTGGATAACTGCTCAAGCTCGCTCTAACTAGACTCAGCACGAAAGGCCTCGAAGCGTTCGTTACGATTCCGACAGGGTCTTGTCACTGGTCCTCTTGTTGCATTTAGTTGGACAGTACACCTCCGACTTAAGCGCGTTCTTCGTCACTTAAAGCACAAGCAAAGAGTCATGAGTAGAATTACTCAGTCTCATTGAATTTTCTTGATTTTAATATAACATTTTTTTAGTTCTCAGAAGAATGTTTAATAAAAATGGAAAATGGAAGAAAAAAATGCATCATGTAGCGTTTGATTTGAGCAAAAGTGAACTTTTGACTTTTTGCAAAACTTGATCTTTCGACGTTTGTTTTGAATTTAAACAAACTTGATCTTTTGACGTTTGTTTTAAATTTAAACAAACTTGATCTTTTGACGTTTGTTTTGAATTTAAACAAACTTGATCTTTTGACGTTTGTTTTGAATTTAAACAAACTTGATCTTTCGACGTTTGTTTTGAATTTATACAAACTTGATATTTTGACGTTTGTTTTGAATTTAAACAAACTTGATCTTTTGACGTTTGTTTTGAATTTAAACAAACTTGATCTTTTGACGTTTGGGTTGATTTTAAACAAACTTGATCTTTTGACGTTTATTTTGACTTTAAACAAACTTGATATTTTGACGTTTGTTTTGACTTTAAACAAACTTGATCTTTTGACGTTTGTTTTGACTTTAAACAAACTTGATCTTTTGACGTTTGTTTTGACTTTAAACAAACTTGATCTTTTGACGTTTGTTTTGAATTTAAACAAACTTGATCTTTTGACGTTTGGTTTGAATTTAAACAAACTTGATCTTTTGACGTTTGGTTTGAATTTAAACAAACTTGATCTTTTGACGTTTGGGTTGACTTTAAACAAACTTGATCTTTTGACGTTTGTTTTGACTTTACACAAACTTGATATTTTGACGTTTGTTTTCAATTTAAACAAACTTGATCTTTTGACGTTTGTTTTGAATTTAAACAAATTTGATCTTTTGACGTTTGTTTTGAATTTAAACAAAATTGATCTTTTGACGTTTGTTTTGAATGTAAACAAACTTGATATTTTGACGTTTGTTTTGACTTTAAACAAACTTGATCTTTTGACGTTTGTTTTGACTTTAAACAAACTTGATCTTTTGACGTTTGTTTTGACTTTAAACAAACTTGATCTTTTGACGTTTGTTTTGACTTTAAACAAACTTGACATTTTGACGTTTGTTTTGAATTTAAACAAACTTGATCTTTTGACGTTTGTTTTGTATTTAAACAAACTTAATATTTTGACATTTGTTCTAACTTTAAACAAATTTGATCTTTTGCCGTTTGTTTTGTATTTAAACAAACTTGATCTTTTGACGGTTGTTTTGAATTTAAACAAACTTGATCTTTTGACGTTTGTTTTGAATGTAAACAAACTTGATCTTTTGACGTTTGTTTTGAGTTTAAACAAACTTGATCTTTTGACGTTTGTATTGAATTTAAAGAAACTTAATATTTTAACATTTGTTTTAACTTTAAATAAATTTGATCTTTTGCCGTTTGTTTTGAATTTAAACAAACTTGATCTTTTGACATTAGTTTTGAATGTAAACAAACTTGATCTTTTGACATTCGTTTTGACTTTAAACAAACTTGATCTTTTGATGTTTGTTTTGACTTTAATCAAACTTGATCTTTTGACGTTTGTTTTGACTTTAAAAAAGCTTGATCTTTTGGCGTTTGTTTTGACTTCAAACAAACTTAATATTTTGACGTTTGTTTTAACTTTAAACAAACTTGATGTTTTGACGTTTGTTTTGAATTTAAACAAACTTGATCTTTTGACGTTAGTTTTGAATTTAAACAAACTTGATCTTTTGACGTTTGTTTTGAATGTAAACAAACTTGATCTTTTGACGTTTGTTTTGAATTTAAACAAACTTGATCTTTTGACGTTTGTTTTGAATTTAAACAAACTTAATATTTTGACATTTGTTTTAACTTTAATCAAACTTGATCTTTTGCCCTTTGTTTTGTATTTAAACAAACTTGATCTTTTGACGTTTGTTTTGACTTTAAACAAGCTTGATCTTTTGACTTTGATTCAATCAATATCTTTATATTATTTTCATTTCAGCTTCAACATGTAATTTAACGTAGTTTTTGGAAAATTATGTAATCCATTTTTGCTCCGTATAATCTCATGGGCAGAAAAAGTGATGATTGCATAATCTAAACAGCATTTTAGTCTCTTCCTGGCGGTTCCAAAGACTACAAGGAAATTGACCAAATGGGACGAAATTCATAACCATTTGAAATGTGAAATAACATAATTTTGATGTTTTGGGTAGTCTAATATACCGGTAGAAAATGGTTTTTTAATATATTTTAAGGTATTATCTTAATTCAATTCTACTACGATTTTAAAATGGACCAAAACGTCGAAACACGTAGTTTAGAACAAATGTATGAATATGTGGTCGGCATTAAAAATTCAAACCTGCATATGTCAAGAATGGCTTGAACAATCGGGCTGAAATTCAGTACAGATGTGGAACTAGTAGTCGCACTTGTTTGTGATCATTTTGAAAAAAATTTAAAAATAAATTCAAATTTTCTTTAACTTTGCAATTTTCGAAAAATGTCTGTTCGCGTTCTAGTTTCCGTAAATTTTTAGCTATAGGGCTAAATAATTTATTATAAATAAAGCTACGTTAAAGGAGGATCAGTATTAAATTTGGGATGAATCTATAAATAAGTTCGGTTTTTATGGGATTTTGAATTTTTCATAAAATTTACGTTTTGCTCTAACCCACGTCAAATCTCACCAAATCAACAGAAATTTTCTATAAACGAAAAATAACATTCATTCTTGTTACGTACCAATTTTGGTGATGGTCGGTAAAACGGTTCGGATTTTACGTGATTTTGAATTTTTCAATAAGGCAACGAAAAAAGTTGCAAAAAGCAAATTTACATTGCTTCCTCATTGCAGAAAGCCAAAATGAATAATTACACTTACTCATAGAGGTGGCTTTGCAAAAAATAAAAATTAATAAGGAAGCAATGTGCAAAGTTCCCTTTTGCAACTTTTTTTTCACAAAATTTGTGTCCAATTCTACTTGAAAAACGGCTGCAGTTTCAGTACCAATAACAGTTTATTAAGTGCCGAATAAAACACCTACAAGATTCCATAAGGGTAATTCTTTTTTTAAAGAATAATTGAAAAGTGTGAGCTGTATAATTACCGAATTTAATTTATTTCCCGGATCTCCATTTGTAAGTATAATACAACGAAAGCCTTAAAAAAACAATCAAAAGCAGAGAAGTTGCAAAACTTACAAAAGTTATAACATGATTTTTTTAAATCTCTACGTTTCGGCCAAAGAATTATTCGAATATAAAATCAGATAAATGCGAAACGACGACCATCTCAGTTTCCTTTAATGTAAGAAAAGTGACCATGGCATTTTAGTGCACTGTAGATGCACATATGGTGCAATTGAAATGAAGGTAGTGTCGGTGGAGCGTTTCTTAAGCACGCGTTTGCAACTTTAACGTAACATGGGTAATTTGCGAATTATCACGGATTTTGTTTCTGCTCTTTCTGCTCTCGACAACTTATCGACGAATTGCGATCGACCGTGAACACAGCCAGAACAGAAGAAAACAACACAGGCGAAGTGAACGAAGGCTTCGTCGGTCGTTTTCTCGATCGTGCAAGCTAAAGTACTCCACGCAAGAACGCCCGGCCATGCCTGATTTAATGACTCCTAATACCTGGGTATTAAAATAAATTCATAGAATCAATCTATAGCCATTTTCTATGCGCGCTTTTAAACCTACAGTTCGCTTGGTTGGCTCTCAGATCGGAATAGCAGGCACAGAACCGAGAATATCTTACGAGGGCCCAGCAAACTCTGCACTTCGACGAGCCTCTTAGCAAGACACTGTAAGACTATGGAACAAATGAATGAAAGACGAATGAAAGATCAAGCGAGTGTAAAAGAAGGATGAATACCTGGGTCGCACAACGCACTGTGTAATTTGTGATGGCTGTGATTATCCACAAAAAAAAAATCTATTACGCTTGCTTTCAAACCTTCATGTGCTGTCGATGCGATCCATCCCCTTAAAGGCCGGATGTGGATAAATAAGTAATAAATAAATGGAAAGTTGTCAATTCTTGACCGGCGGGAGGAAAAGTAATGCAGCGGGAGGAAAAGTAACGCAGCGGGAGGAAAAGTAACGCAGCGGGAGGAAAAGTAATGTAGCGGGAGGAAAAGTAATGCAGCGGGAGGAAAAGTAACGCAGCGGGAGGAAAAGTAACACAGCAGGAGGAAAAGTAACGCAGGGGGAGGAGAAGTAACGCAGATGGCAGAAAAGTAACGCAGCAGGAGGAAAAGTAACGCAGGGGGAGGAGAAGCAACGCAGAGGGCAGAAAAGTAACGCAGCGGGAGGAAAAGTAACGGAGGGGGAGAAAGAGTAACGCAGAGGGAAAAAAAGTGGCTATAGCGGGCAGGAAAGTGCGGCAGCGGGCAGAATAGTACATTACATTACAAGGGAGGGAAGTGTAACTTTTCACCGAGAGTGAAGTTTGATGACCGACCGAAGAGAGGGCAGAAATTTACACGAGGTGAAAATTTGCACCCCTCCCATGTAAAGTACTATATTTTTCTCCAGATTTCGCCAAAAAGTAACCGCAATTCGTGTGTGCAACAAGGACGGAGGATAAGCTCATTTTTAACAAATGACGACACGCATACGCAGTACGATGATTACCTCCCTTGGGAGGTAATGAAAGCGGAATGCGCATGCGTAGTACGATGATTGCCTCCCTCGGGAGGTAATGAAAGCGGACTGCGCATGCGTACGTCATTCGTAACAAATGAACGATTTATCGCCCGCGTTGCGGACACGAAATGGGGTTATTTTAGTGAAGTCGAGAGAAAAAGTACTTTTCTGTGAAATTTCATTATGTAATAGTTTTGTTAATAGAATGATTAATTAATAACCCAATTTTTTGAGTTCGGACTACTTAAGAATATATTATACATACCTCAGTTTATCTGGAATTTGTGTAGTTGCTCCACTTTTTTTTAACTTCAAAATTATTATTTATGCCTCATAAATCTATGTCTTTCTGTGGGTGGGGGACTCATACTCGCTCAAAATCGCACACTTTCCGCCCTTGTAGCATAATGTACTATTTCTCATTTATAGACGGCGTTTACAATTTGAAATAATTATAAAATTTGACAGTTATCAGATGTTAAAAAATCATTTTTATTTTACTTTACAAGCATAATATTTACTTCTAACTTTATAATTATATTTACTTACGAATTTGGAATTATTCAGAAAAATGGCGTAATGGAATTAACTTATTCAAAATCTTATCTGTGACATCAATCCCAAATTTACTTACTATGTGAACAAAATAAGATTCAACCATGATAAATATATAATGTCGACGACATGCAAATTTGCAAATACGCAAACGACATACAAATTTTGATTCCATGGAATTTTAAATCATTTTAAAAAAAATAACTTTATCGCATTCACTTTAGCAAAACTTGAGATATCAAGCCCAAATTTAGTATGTTTTAAATACGATATTCAGTCACGATACATATATATTTTAATGACAAAAAGTTGAAAATTTTGATTTTATGGAATTTCAAATTATTAAAAAATGTTAATTGATCGCATTAACTTCTGCAAAACTTGATATCAAGCACAAATTTACTATATAAACAAAATAATATTTCGAATATGTCATATTTGATTTCATTTGATTGAATTAAATAATTATTTTGAGCTAAAACAAGCCTGCAAAGTAGAACCTTGCAAATCGCTTCGTCATTATTTTTTTATTTTTACAAAGTATCCTCTATGAGGAAGCGAAAAAAGATTAACATACTTCCTCATAGCTTTGTCAAAATAAAAAAAAATAATGAGGAAGCAATTTGCAACGTTCTTCCTTCTTTTATTGATGTGATAACAGGGTGTTATTGTGAAGGATACGACAATATGTTAGCAATAATATTTTCAATCAAAGTTTATACGTACTCCATAAAGTAAATTATATTAGAGTTAGCTTAGTTATTGTTGTTATCTACATGTTATGTTGGTATGAATCGCATCTTGTTGCATATCGGACTCGTTTTACATGGTAAGTCTAGTGTTCTAAAGTACTTCTTATGCTCGATGTTTCATTATAGATTGCACGGGCCGTGTGTGAAATCCATGATAAGCCGTTAAACGACGTTCGATTGCCGAGAAAACGATCTATTATCTTAAATCGCCGTTCAAATCCCATCACGTAAGAACCTCCCGCCATCCACAATACAAGAAGGAACGATAATTTTATATATTTTTATGTTGACGCAGCAAGAACATAAAATAATTCCTTATCTTGGATGGAACCTGGAAAAAAAAATCAAACACGTGGCTTGCATTGAGTAAGAGTATAAATAAGTTGTAGTTCGACCATCAAACTCGTGGATTTTACGAGTGAAATTTAGTCCAGCCTATAATATCTGAAAAGGTAATTTGCTGTTTTACGATTTTATGTTTACGATCGATTCTGGTCACTCGCACGTAGGCGAAAAGGCGAGACTTATTATACTGTATGTGAAAGAGGCTAATATTGATAGCTTGGTGATACTCTTCGTTTGCATATAGATATAGAAGCGGAACGTGGAGCTAAATGAAGTAGTGAATTAAACTGACCATTAAATATTATTTTTTTAATCAATCCGTACGTAACGACTTTTTAAAAATACTTTTACTAAACGTACTGACGAAATTTATAGAGTAGAACGTCGATTATTCGAACGTCAATCATCCGAAACGTCCATTAATCGAATAATGATTTAGTTTATCCGAAGTGTCGATTATTCGAGTAAGTTTATCAGGATTTTCGTAATTTGTCTTTGCAAAAATGTACTTCTCTCTTAAAATAGAAAAAAGATCTTCGATTTTCATCCAAATAATAGAAAATGTTAGTTAGTTAGTTAGTTTTATTGCTTCTGAGGTACAAAGGCTTTATAGCAAAGAATAATAGAAAATGGAATAGAATATATTAACAAAATATATAATAATAATATATGGGCGTATCTCACAAACCTTTGACTTTCACGGCCTCAAAGAATAAAAATCTAGTTAAGGAGCACAGGATCGCCAACTTTTTGTACTCATCTTAAAACCTTTAGAAAGCAATATTCGTTTATGGACAAAGCATCATATACAGGGTGCTCGCATAAAAAATCATATTATCATTTTAACTAAAAATCATTTATTTGGTGCTAACTCATTGTAGGAACTATGTGTTACTGTGTTTTACAAGTGTTTAACTTACTTTCAATTTAACTTTTTTTTTAAATGACCCATTGAAAGCATAGTTTCATCCCTTCCAATATGTCATTTATCTAATTCAATTTTACTCAATTCGTATGCAGAAAATGAAAAGTATGACTGGTAATGACTCTACTAACTCAAAATATAATTTAGATAATTTAGGAACGATAATAGTTTGAATTTATTATGCGAATTTATAAACCTGACATTCTCGAACCTGACAATTGAATACATTTAGGCTCAGAAAAAAATTGTTTCTCGTCGAGAGGTCGGGCATATCTGCGCACATCTAATTCGTGATAAGAATAACGTACTCAGATGGAATTTAATTATCTTACTTGACTAGTTTGGCTGGATAACGATGCGAAAAACCTAACATTTATTGTCCACGCAGCAATCTGAGTCCATGTCGCAGAACGTTGCGAGCAAAATAATTGACTCGCCGATGTAAATTTCACTTCATTCAATCCGTGATGATCCTACCTTTATGTGCATCCAGTGCATTTGGCTCAATTAGCTTGTGCTGATATTCCTGCACCATATAACGGTGGATGTCAGGTTCACCATCGAAACCAAGTTACAGACGTTCACAGGATAACCGCTTACTTTTCTGACATGTAGGGCGATTACAATTAGGTACATTATGTTCATTGCACCTTACCAGAATTTCATGATTTTTGCTTCCTCATAGAGGAAGCTTTGTTTTCATGAAATTTTTTTTTTCGAGATTTTCATGTCAGTATGCTTAGAATCACCTAAAACGTCGAGAAAAGTGGTTTAGAAAAAATGTCCGTATGTATGTATGTGTGTGTGTGTGTGTGTGTGTGTGTGTGTGTGTGTGTGTGTGTGTGCTGGGCTTCGAAAATTCAATCTCCTCTCACTCGGTAACCGTTCGAGCGATCCGGCTCAAATTTGGCACGCAAGCAGAGTAGCTGCCCCTCTTTGAATGTTGTGATTTTTGCCAAAATATGTGAAGTCATTAAGATTTTATGTTGATTTTAATTTGTTGAAAAAAGGGCGTGGTCGCTCTAACTTTCGTAAAAGTTCGCCGATTTGGCTAAATAGTTCTTCATAACTGAAGATACGTTCAATGTTGTATGGTATTGAATTTCGACGAAATCGGTAAAGCGGTTCGGATTTTATAGAATTTTGAATTTTTCGAAAAAAATAGATTTTGATCTAAATTACGTCGAATTTCAACAAATGAACAGAAATTTTGTACAGACGAAAAATAACATTCAGAA
This sequence comes from Ephialtes manifestator, assembly GCA_963970395.1. NCBI lineage: Eukaryota > Metazoa > Arthropoda > Insecta > Hymenoptera > Ichneumonidae > Ephialtes > Ephialtes manifestator. Next base: position 3,681,953 of record OZ019973.1, read on the forward strand.
ATGCCATGTACCAAATTTGGTGATGATCGGTAAAGTCGTTCGGATTTTACACCATTTTTCATTTTAAAAAAATGTAGATTTTCGCTATAACTTCCGGAAAAGTTGAGAAAGTACGACAAAAATTTGTATCTAATCAAAATTAGATGTAACGGTGTTTGCAGAGGTGATTTATAGCTGTACAAAACACCTCTGCAAAAGAGACACAAGGTATAAAAAACAAGCCTGCAAAGTCGAACCTTGCAAATTGCTTCCTCAGTATTTTACACTTTTAGCAAAGCTTCCTCTATGAGGAAGCCAAAATTGATCAACATTCTTCCTCATAGAGGTAGCTTTGCTAAAAGTGTAAAATACTGAGGAAGCAATTTGCAAGGTTCGACTTTGCAGGCTTTTTTCTTATTTTTCTGAAGGTGCATATCAATGCTACACCCGTACGAAGTGACGCGAAAATCAGAGTTACAAGTGAAAACGTTGTTAATTTCCGCATTTGAACCTGGATAAAACAGTCTATTGGTGCATTATAAAATTAAATTATTTTTTTTTCAGATAGATTATGCTTCGTACATCTTAGTAAAAGTTTGATACCTGCGTAATTCATTCTGTGTAAATTACTATAGCATTCCGCAGTCGAGTTACACGAAAGTCAAAGGTTTGTGAGATATGCCCATATGTAAAAAATATTCATTATCGGCGAATATATATATTTTCTATTTTTTAGCATTTGAATGCTTCTGAAACGTGAAATAGTGTAGTAGAAAAGTGGATAATGATCACGTATAAAAATATGTACGTTCTAATCACTTGTTACCGTAATAGCATAATATGATCTAAAATTAACAGACACTGGATAAATTTTATTTAAAAAAACAACATAATTTGCATTATTTACAGCTGCGAATAACAATTATACTGAATGGAAATAATAGGATTAACAATGATAACATAAGCTATGATGAATTAAATTAATACATTAATCAATAAAATATTTTGCGTTATATTATGTGTAATCAGGAAATTCCTGAAAACGTCGATTTTTTAATATTTTGAAAAATCCGTAAGGCTTAGTTTCTGAAATCTAGATACAAAACATGTTTTCTACAAAACCATAAAAAGAATTTTTTATATTTAATAAGGTTCTAAACAAACAGTCATATATAGTTGACAAAATTGGAAAAATAAGTTTTTTCACGTTTTTGTTCGAAAATAATAGTCCAACGTCAAAGATTGAAATTCTGATGAACCAAAATTCTGAACAAGTCTCAAATATCTATAACAAAATGTATTAGCAATTAATTCTGTCAAATGCCTGTCGTTTTACGAATTTCTTATACTTTATTTTATGTTAATTCTTCCATTATATCAAATTCTTGGATTCCTTAATAAATAATGTCTAAAATCTATTCAAGTGTCCGGAGATTTTAATATATATATCTATACAGTCAACTTATAAAGAATATGCAAGATTGTTAGAAAATATTAAAATGTTTTAACCGAAGAATTGCGAAATTCAATATAGCAATTATTTAAACATTATTCAAATACGTAAAATCATAATATCTCAAAATAATTTGACATACTTCCTAATAATAATATCTTAAATATAGTTCATGAAAAACCATAAAGTTGATATTAAATCCGCCACTAACATTTATCATTTTCACCACTTCTAGGTAATTCTAGGTAATCTATTTACATGTCCAAACGCAACGTCCAATGTTAGACCATCTTTTGCCATTTTATTAGAATCCCGAGTTTTACGATGTGTCAAGCTTATAGCTGTTCCGTCTTATACCACTTCCCCCACTCTTAAGCGAGTGGTCACAGCAAGTAGTTTAATTCCATCAAGAGTCTTGCGCGCTCGTGCTCACTCTTAAGAGCCCACCCGCCGGAAGCAGGTTTTATGAGAGCGCACATGGTATAAACGCCAGTCAGATTAACATTAATTTCAATAGCACGCTTACAGTAATGATAACAAACAATTAAGAGATGTCAAGTCGGTCGCGAGCTCATGAGATCATCGATTCTACTGGTGTCGCCGTTGTAAGCTTGAGTCGCGAGGGTGTCCGAGTTAAATGACACGTAGATGATGATCGCTTACGTGTATACATTCATAAATACATATATATATATGTATGTTGGTATGTTGGTACTCTCGTTAACGCGCGCTCGGCCGCACTAACGTAACTAATAGATTATGAGCTCTGTATATGGGGTATTCCTGGCCAACTCAGAAAGCGTTCAACCCTTCCAATTCGTTCCATAGTTTTTTTATACTATTCCATATGGTCGAAAAAACACTGTTAATTTTTATTAGATTTTTTTTTCATCGATTTTCAAAATAAAAATTTTACGTCGCAATTAAAAAATTTGCAATTATTCTCAAAAATGTTGTATTAGATATCAAAATTTTTGAGCTATGGCCCCGAGAGGGAAAATAACAACTTTGCAAATTGCTTCCTCATTATTATTCGCTTTTTACAAAGCCACCTCGATGAGGAAGTATGTTAATTGATTTTGGCTTCCTCATAGAGATAGCTTTGTAAAAAGCGAATAATCCCAGTAAACACGGTTATGTTACAGCAATGTTACAGCAATGTTACAGCAATGTTACAGTAATGTTACAGCAAGGTTACAGCAATGTTACAGCAATGTTACAGCAATGTTACAGCAATGTTACAGCAATGTTACAGCAATGTTACAGCAATGTTACAGCAATGTTACAGCAATGTTACAGCAATGTTACAGCAATGTTACAGCAATGTTACAGCAATGTTACAGCAATGTTACAGCAATGTTACAGCAATGTTACAGCAATGTTAAAGCAATGTTACAGCAATGTTACAGCAATGTTACAGCAATATTACAGCAATGTTACAGCAATGTTACAGCAATGTTACAGCAATGTTACAGCAATGTTACAGCAATGTTACAGCAATGTTACAGCAATGTTACAGCAATGTTACAGCAATGTTACAGCAATGCTACAGCAATGTTACAGCAATGTTACAGCAATGTTACAGCAATGTTACAGCAATGTTACAGCAATGTTACAGCAATGTTACAGCAATGTTACAGCAATGTTACAGCAATGTTACAGCAATGTTACAGCAATGTTACAGCAATGTAACCCAATGTAACATGACTTGTAACTCACATGTAAGTTATTATTTCCCACTCAACAATGTTACCATGTTATGTAACATGCGTTACGTAACCATTACATTGTAGTTATATTGCCCGCACGTTGCGTAATGTAACTGCTATGTTGCACAATGTAACCGCTATTTAACAGCAATGTAACCGAAAGTTACCAGCAACATCACCTGTAACTTACATGTAAGTTATTATTTCCCACTCAACAATGTTGGCATGTTACGTAACACGCGTTACATAACCGTTACAATTCAGTTATGTTGCCTGTACGGTGCGTAATGATACTGATGCAAAGTAACGGAAAAGTTACGAAACCGCAACTTCGAAAGGTAACTTCACGTGAGGAAGTATGTTAACCGTCTAACCGATTTTTTTTCAAATTTGTACTAAAACCTAGTATCATAGTAGTCCATATGTGGACCAAATTAGAACCCGGTATCTCGTAAATTGCACGAACCAGGGCGAGAATGAGATTTTTCGAAAAATTCAAAATTTCATAAAATTTGAACAGCTGGACAGATCTGCGTCAAATTTGTACTCAAATGTTTTTCGATGATAGTCCATATGTGAACAAAATTTAAGATAAATCTGTGAAAAATTTAAAACATTTTTTTTTTTCGTGCCGGCATTTTTTTTCATATTCACCAAAATCGAAATTTACCGACATATCGATAGTTCCTTTGACTTAATTCATTATTAATAATCAATAATCGTGAAATCATGTCGAAAATTGCAGCCGGATATCTCTGAATTTACAGAGATGAAGTCTTTGAAAACATTTTTTTAAAAATTACAATTGCAATAAAATTATAACCGCACTACCAATTCTCGCCAAATTTGGTACGCATCATGTTTTGATAATAGTCCTTTTGTGTACAAAATTTCAGCCCGATATCTCTTAAATTGCGAAGGTTATAGCGTAAAAACGATATTTTGAAAATGTTCAAAATGCTGTAAAATTTTAATTTTTCAACCGATCCGCGTCAACTACAATCCCAAGCGTCATTGTATGACAGCCCACTTGCGTACCAAATTTGACGAAAATACATCTGAAATTGTGACAGTTATCGTGCTTACAAGGAATCTGCACATACACAAAATTACTTGAGGAAGCAAAAGCCGTTTAAAATGGAAAAAAATTTAAACAAGATGGCAGTTCTTGGTCGGTTGTTGTGTACATATTTTAGACATAACGCAAGATTATTTTAGAATTTCGCTGAAGCTTTTTTTGATCGATACAAAAAAATCATGTATTAAATAATGAAATGTTGTTTTACGGTTGAATAAGATAAAATATTCATAATTCCAACCCTGAGCTGAGTACAACGGTGGTTAACTTTTCAGAACCGACCATCAACTTATAGTCTCACGTAACCACCAATGGTTGGTGTTGAAAAACCAACTAAAAGCCAACCACCGCTGTACTCAGCTCGGGGTTGGAATTATGATTATTTTGCCTTATTCAACCGTAAACCAACGATTCATCATGGCCAAGAATAGTTGGTTGATGGTTGGATTTAAGAAATGTACAAATCAAGAGTTAAAAATGTTTCACTTCATTTTCTATTTCAACAACTCATTATTTAATCCATGATCTTTTTATATTGATAAAAAAAGCTTCAGCAAAATTTTAAAGTAATTTTGCGTTACGTATAAAATGTTTACGCAACAACCGACTATGAACTGACATCTTCTATCATGTTTTTTTCTATTTTTAACGGACTTTCTTTTTCGAAAAAATGGCTTAAAAAATAGACGCAAACGATTGCCCACTCTAGGTCATAACTCAAAAATTTTGATATCTAATACAGAATTTTTTAGAATAATATAAAATTTTTAAATTAGGGCGCAAAATTATTATTTAAAACATTCATAAAAAAAAAATTTCAGTCCAAAAAATCTAAAAACCATATAGAATAGTATAAAACATTATGGCGCGAATTGGAAGGTGTCAGGGTTGAACACTTACTGTGTTGGTCAGACTGTTTTTTTTTCGAAAAAATGGCTGAAAAAATCGATGCAAACGATTGCTCATTCTGAGTCATTAATTGTAAAATTTCAATATCTAAAACAGGATTTTTCAGAAAAACTTAAAATTTTTTAATTGGGGTGCAAAATTTTATTTAAAAATTCATTAAAAAAAAAGTTTTAGTAAAAAAAATCTATAAAAAATGAAGTGTTTTTTCAAGCATATAGAATAGTATTAAAAATTAATGCGCGAATTGGAAGTTGTCGGGCTTGACCACTTACTGAGTTGGCCAGACTCTGTTGTTTTTATGGCTTAAAGAATCGTCGCAAACCTTTGCTCACTCTGGATCATAACTCAAAAATGTTGATATCTAATACAGGATTTTTTGAGAATAATTTCCAATTTTCAAATTGCAACACAAATTTTTTATTTAAAATATTCATGAAAAAAGAGTTACCGTAAAAATCTTAAAAAAATCAAAAGTATTTTTTTCAAGAATATAGAATAGTATGAAAAATTATGGAACGTATTGGAAGGGGTTAGGGTTGAACGCTTACTGAGTTGGCCAGGAATACCCCATATGCATTAATACCATAGTGTAAGCCTGATGTGTAAGTCCATCTCACTTCTTCCTTCTCTTTTTTCTATAGTGTGCTGATACAGGTTCTCAGAGCGTGGTACTTTACTAATATAATACAGTCAACTTTCCTCGAGGCGATGATCTGCTCCTCGTCGTCGAGAAACGGCTAACGCGAGGCCACCGGCCTTTACATAAATGGTCACACTATATAGCTATTCCAAAAAGACACTCATACTCACACGCTAGAAATATCGCAAACAAGTTTCTCTTTCACACCGGTCACGGATAAGCCAATTACCATTCGGAATTCCGCCATGATTTACTGCATAAATTGGTCGTTACTATGTACACACACCTGTCACAATATTTTGATTGTACGATTTACGACGATTCGCAATGCCAATTCAAGAATATTTTGAATTAATTTTGAATTAAGGAAAAAGCATTATTCGCATTGGATTTAAAGGATGGTATAATTATTTCAATATTTGATTATTGTTTGAGGATTTCGTGTATATGAATTTTCCACCTATACAGTAATTTTAGGAAATATGAATTTTAATTGTTTGAAAATGTTATTTTATTTTATGTATTATTTGCTGTAATATCCAAGAATAAACATTACAAGATTTTGATAAAAATCCTTGCACTGTTGTTTTAATTATTTCCATTCAGCATTACCTATATATTCTTTATTGAGATCTGTATTATCGAAACCAAATCTTAATTTTGTAATAACATTCTTTCAGTGGCACTTTATTTGTGGTGAAATTATATTGTTACAACAAGTGTCTAATATGTGCTGAATTTTTTATGTTAAATGAACCCAACTCGTCTTATAATTTATTATAATTTTTTTATTAATTACTACATTTATTATTATTAAAAAAACAAATGTTTAAAAAACATTTTTCTGGCTGGATATTTCATAACATCTATTTTAATTCAAGTCAATCTGAAAAACTTTCTACAAAGCCGAAAAAAAAAAATCTGCTCTTCTTGTCATTTTGTACACAAAATGGGCTTTTTTTGAGGAACGTGTACAAAAAATAAAAAAATAAATAAAAATGTCTTCATCCATAAAAATCAAACAATTTTTTAAAGCTGGAAAAAATGGGTTTCTTGGTACTTTTCAGGCAAATTGGGAGTATTTTGGAGAATATTCAACAAAAATGAAAAAAATCGATATAAATTTTGGTCAAAAGTCAGTATAACCTCTTCTTAATAGCTTTTTTCTCGTGTGTAAACGATTTTAGATTGAGTACCACTGCTTTCATTATTGCGGCTGGTGTAAAATAAAACACCACATACTGTATCAATTAGTCAATGAGTGCCGCGACAATATCCTGTCTGGAGCGTCGTCGGCTCTCGACTGCGGGTTATAGTATTCCGTTTCCTTCTACTGTCATTATTTCTCTCGCTCACACTCATTACGACGATTTTCGCTTAGCTGATGCATACTACAGCGAAGCAACAGATCTCCTCTCGTCGTCAAGGAATGATGTCATAATGACGTCAAAACGTCATTCCGATAAGCTATGTAATTGAACGATATATTTGATCAACGTGTATAAACTATTAATCATAACGATTAATTAATTTTTTTTTCTTTTCTACATTCGCTTCATGTTCGGAAGCGGGAAAGTTCAAATTATTAACGCACACACATACAATAATCAGGACAGGTTTTGAAAATAATATTTTCGACGACTAAAACCATTTCGAGGATGATCAAATTTTGGAAGATACTTTTTTTACTTAATCAAAAATACTTGTAATTGTAAGATAATGCTAAAAATGCAGTCAAATAAATTTTTACTTTGTTGTGAGTTAACGACCAGAAAAAAGTATAAACAAAACTGTAATATACGAGGCATTCCACCGGTTATTTTTTTTATTTTCTCTCCTTTTGAGATGTTGTAGAGCAATATAAAAAACACTAGAATTTTTTTTAGATTTTTAAAATAATTTGTTTTTTTAATTGCCTAAAATTGGATTTATTCAATTTTTTTTACAGTAAATTCTGTGTCGAGAAACAACATTTTTGTCCCTAGGCCCAGAGTGGGGCGAGGCCTAGATTAGCAGCTAAAAATAAAACGAAATTTAAAAAAAAATGTAAAATAATACCCCAAACGTGAATGTCTCTAAAAGTACGTCGATGATTTTTAGAAAAATTTTTATAGTAAATTCTGTGTCTAAAAACGAAATTTCTGAGACTAGAACGAAAATGCGGGGCAGTCTAGAATAGCAAATAAAAATAAAATTCTTCCGTAAATAAAATTTTTTAATCAGTATAATCACTAAAAATTTGAATTTCTCAAAAAGTACGTTGACTATGTATTTGAATTTTTTACAGTAAATTCTGTGTCCAAAAACAAAATTTTTGAGACTAGTGCGAAAATGGGTATAGAAAATTGACATTTCCTAAATCTGTTTCAAAAGTTGTCTTTTTAATACAAGTTAAATTGAATTTTACCACACGTACATTGAATACATTGAATTTTCATTTTCTTTCGTATATTAAATTGAATTTCCTACACGGGTTCAGTAAAAATACAATCCATTAAATTACTAAACAGTATATGAATTTTTCAAATATTTTGTACAGTGAGATAATCAATCATCATTCGAATATTAAACAAAAAAGGATGCAAAGTAGAATCTTGCACATTGCTTCCTCGTTATATTTCGCGTTTTACAAAGCTACCTCTATGAGAAAGTATGATAATCAATTTTGGCTTCCTCATAGAGGAAGCTTTGTAAAAAGCGAAAAATAATGAGGAAGCAATGTGCAAGATTCTACTTTGCATCCGTGTTGTATTTTATTCTTATTTTCTGATGTTTAACAAAATGCAGAACGACACAGCTCAATTTTTAAAAAATTCAATATAACGTAAAATCCGAACCGCTTTACCGATCATCACCAAATTTGGTACGTAGCAGGGCTGAATGTTATTGTTCCAGTGTAAAAAAATTCAGTTGATTTGTTGAAATTTTACCTGAATTGGAGCAAAACGAAAATTTTTCGAGAAATTCAAAATATTATAAAAACTGAACCGCTTTGCAGATTTTGCCCAAATTCAATACCAAAGGTTGCATCACTTTGTTCCATTTTTATACGAAATTTCAGCCCGATACCTAAAAATTCTTTCGACCTAGAGCATTTACGTACTTTTTTCAAAATTAAAAAATTCTTATATAATTTAAATGTGCCAATCGATTTTTCCGAAAGTTATGCTAATTAAATATTAGGTAGTACTGCACATGTTGTTTAAATTTGAGCTGATTCGGTCAAATAGTTTAAAAGTTACAGTTAAATGAATTTTTGGCCTTTCATCACACACACACACACACATCCCGTGCAGAAATATAGTTGGGGCCCCAACTTGGCCCTTTCTAGTTTGCCCCAGTTCCATTAGGCGCCCTACTAGGCTAGTCATGCGTGAAATACGGAGCTTTTAGAGGCTCAATATGGGCGACTCTAGTGAGGGTTCCACCTGATTAGGCCCCGAAGTTTGTCGTGGCCGCCTCTGTTGAGCCTAGTAGGGTTCTAGAGTAGATTTCCTATTGTGGATGTCACGTTTATACCTAAATAGGCCCCTTATTTAATCGCGGTTGCCCGAACTAATTTCTGCACGGGATACATCCGGACAATTTTTCTAAACCACTTTTCTCTACGTTTTAGACCATTCTGAGTAATCTGACACGAAAATCTCGAATTTTCTTTTTTCATGAAAACAAAGCTTCCTACACGGAAAAAAGGCTTGTTTGGAACAACCAAGTGCCTTGGTTATATATGCGCCAGACAATTAATTGGTTAGACCAACCAAGTTATTTGTTAGGCTACCAATTTCTTGGTTGGACTAATCAAGTTACTTGGTAAGCTAACCAAGTGACTTGGTTAGCTTACCAATATATATGCGCCAGACAATTAATTGGTTAGACCAACCAAGTTATTTGTTAGGCTACCAATTTCTTGGTTGACTAACCAAGTCACTTGGTTGGACTAACCAAGAAATTGGTAGCCTAACAAATAATTTGGTTGGTCTAACCATTTAATTGTTTGGCGCATATATAACCAAGGCACTTGGTTGTTCCAACCAAGCCTTTTTTTCCGTGTATGAGGAAGCAAAATGAATTGTAATGCTGTTAATTTAAATAATAAGATTACGAAATGCGTATAGTAATGGACGTATTCCCAGTTGATTTGAAAAGCTCCCATATCATTGATAAGACTGTCGACACTTTGGTTGTCGTACCGTGCAAGATACGTGCGCTGATGCGCTATGCTGCTTCTTGGCTCACGCGCGCGTCACCATAATTACGCCATACACGCACGCGTGTCCTATACTGCGTGACGGGAATGCCCGAGTGCTTCTCTCAGCGGTAGAAACAGTAGCGGTGCATCAGTTCGGCAGCTTTACGTGCATTTCTTACAAGGAATCAGACGCGAGGGAACACGAGTGGCCTGCACGAGACGGCGATGCTTCGAAGCGTAATGTCAACGATCACGTTTCAATTATTATCGTGTTTCTCTTCCCTCGATCTCCTTGGCCCGGCGGAGGTGGCGCGTGGTTATACTGCATGGGAAAGTGGGCTAAAGACACGCACGCACACACAACAATTTTTATAGTGACATAAAAATCAAGCGATCAATAAATATACTCCGTCTTGCCTCTTTTATTTTTTTTTTCATTATTGGTCAAGAATATTAAACATATGTATAATAATGCCAGAAGCATTATGTGCATCAGAGTTGTGAATGCCTAATACTTATAGAAATAAAGATGATGATATAATGAGCTTTATAATTATGATTTCATAATAATAATATGTAGAGATTATAATACGACGACCAAACTTTTGAATAGCTGCAAGAATTATTATTTTTCAATAAATTTTCATGGTAAGTAATCTTTCTGAAAACATGAAGAAACATAATCAATGCATTCATTACCTCTTCCATTTTTTCCACTATTTCTTCCAATATTTAAGCGAAAATTAGTATTTTTTTGCAGCTACAGAACAACAGAAACTGTATTGTAAACTATATTTCATGAATTAATGGAGATTTACAACTCTGATGTGCATGTACACACTGTTAGAAAAGACTGGAAGTTTTTATGCATAAACTCGTAATCGAAATTTAATATACAATTGTGGTATAAAATTCATGTACTTTTGCAGTACAATTAAAGCAAATTATCAAAATTCAAATATTTCTTCACTAGAAAATTCAAGTAAATTATTGAATGTGCTATACCATATATTAATTTTACATTATACGTGTATATTAAATTTAATGTACTGGTTTATGCATAAAAACTTCCAGTAAAAGTACATTAAATTTCAAGTAGATTTTGTTTACAGTGCATATGAATGTATTTATTGTTAGATGGTAAGACGTTATCGAGGCCTTTTTTTATCCTCACCGATTTCGACATATATGTATAAACGACGAAGGAAGTTCTTTAAGCTCTTAAATTCAACGCGCGTTCCTTCGAGTAGAATTTATTCAATACATTTATTGCTACACGGAATTTCTATTTCAGTCGACGGCTTAGGAAATAAAATTGACTGCGAAATGTCGAGTTAAGTTCAGCGACTCAGAAAATTAGCATGAAACTTAAACATAATTGTGCGATTTTTGATTTTGAGAAAAATCGGTAATATGATTCGGATTGTATGGAGTATTGAAATTGAAAACCTTATCTGGTAAGGACAAATTTTCTGCATGAACGAAATAAATCACAATATATCACTAATACGGAATATCTAATTAGATGAAGATTTTAATTTTTAGTTTTTCTTTAGTATTTCTTGACGACCAAACATTTTCGAAATTACAGTTTTTATTTATTTATTTCAAACAAAAATGCAAAATAGACCGTTGCATATTGCTTTCTTGTTGTCATCCTCTTTTTATAAAGCTTCTTCTATCATACTTCCACATAGAGTTAGCTTTGTGAAAAGCGGAATATAATGAAGAAATAATGTGCAAGGTCCTACTTTTAAACCTTTACAATTTTTTTTCTGATATTTAAAAATATAAGTCATTATTATATACATAAACGAATATTTCAAAATTATTAACACTCAAAAATCATGCCTGTTCAAAATAATACCGCGTAACTGACTCTGACAGTATCTCTAGCATTGAATACGAAACTTGATCGTAACTTTCGAAATTTAAAAAAAACGGCCGAATTAAATAATATACTGCAATATACATAACAAACTCTAATTCACTTCATTACTTTATTATTTTTTGGCAAGTTACAAACTATCTTTACATATTATTAGGGGGGGGGAGTCAGGTCAAAAATGTAAAAAAATCGAATTTTTATTTCTGTAAAAATGTTAGTAAAGTTGTAAGCCGAAATTCGCAAAAATGGCCAAGTTCTACCGTACCATTTATATTTTATTTTCTCAAAAATCGTAAAAAATTATCAGAATATTATATTTAAGTTTGAAACTGTTTTATTTATTTATTGTTTTTATATGCGGACATTAAGGCCGATTTTGTGTTGACACAAAATAATCAAGGGTGTTGAAGTTTTTTTTAAATTTAATAATTTTCTTTTTTTTTCGATTTCCGCAGCTTTGTTTAGTTAAGTGTGATCTTTGAACCTTCAAAATCTTAGACATAAAGCCGAAAAATTGCCGATCTCGGCAATATGCCTGTTTTTTAATTATTTTTTTCTATAGATAAAAAAATTAATTACGTATTGGTAAATAAATTTTTATCTGTTTACCATTTTTTTAAAACAATTATTGAAACGCGATATAAACGATGCGATGACAGTGTGATATCTCCAATGCAACAAGTAACATTTACATCATATTTGAATTCGCGCGAATAACGGGGCATGCGCTATGGTAGTTTGATGCGTATCGCATGCGCAGCGTGTTACTGCCGGGAAATTGACTTCTGCTACACTCCAGTGGCATAACCTCTAATTGACGTTTTTATTTTTTGTTCACACTATGTTATTAGCTTAATTCCATTGGCTATTTGCTGTTTTTTTTTAATTAGCAGTGTTTAAAACAGGATCAACAATCATCAGAAGTGTTCAAATATGTATTATTTCTTTTGAAGTGGTAATTTAATGTGTTTGCAGTACATTTCTGAATGTTTCAACACTGGACAAATTGTCAGTGATGTTGTCAATAAAAGAGATCATTCCAGTGTTATTCTCAGGTTTTTTAAAATATTATGCATTCATTTACTTATTTATTAATTTTAAAAAAACATTTATTTGCAAAATAATTACTAATATTATGAAATCTGACTTGCAAATAATATTTTTATTTTGTTCATTAAAGGTCCTAAGATTCCCCAAATGTGAAAACAGCGCAAACAATTTTTTTTTGGGTCATAAACTTTAGATGGCATTTGCCGAAACTTGGTTTTCAACCTATTCTGCGCGTGATTCAGACCAAACTGCTAGGCAGATTGGATTGGTTGACGTCTCATTTTCTTCCTCATAAAACGATACACCGGCTAAGCGGAGCAAATATTAATAAAAGGTAATAGTTTTTAAGTGACATAATTTATAATAAATAAATGTTATGCTATTTTCTAAATCATTGATTAACTTTGCTTTCAGGATGAAAAAAAAATATTTTGTTCCGCTTAGCCGGTGTATCTTTTTGTAAAGAAGAAAATGAGACGATAACTAGCCCAATCTGCCTAGCAGTTTGGTCTGAATCATGCGCAGAGTGGAAAACCTAAGATCTTTGCTTAAGTTAGTACTGAAAGGCATATGCAAGTCAGACAACAGTAAAAAATCCTTTCATCGTGTATCAACAACATAGTTCACTGACCATTTTTATATGCAAGAGAATTTGGATGATATTGAATTTTCAAATTCAATTTTTTTGACCTGACTCCCTCCCCTTAACTGATTTATATCTTATGATTGTAAAATGGTTTTTCCCGAAAATAAATAAATAAATAAATAAATTGTCACATTCATTTATTCCAGCATAATCATTACATACGAATTTATTTTGATATCATATAACCCTTAACTACTTATCACGCTGGCAGTAGAATTTTTCGTTATTTTCATAGAACCTTGTTTGCTAATAACAACAAAATTTAAAAAAAAATTATGGAACAAAATGGAGATTACTACACCCTTGACGACTTAATCTCCCGACTATAATATGCGAATGATTATTGTTTCACAATAATAATTACTCAATTTGTTTATTAATTACATTAATCTTTTGAAATTTTTATAAAATGATTTTTGTTCATTTGTAGAAAATAATGTCCTCCCATGTCTACATATAAACAAACCATATATGTTTAGATACGAAAACCTACTGATGCTCTATATGTCTGCGAGTTGGTTCTCCGTTTCCTTCATTTTAGCTTTTGCTTCTTCTCTCCCATCCAAGCAGAAAAGTAAGATTCTCTTGGACGAGCAAAACTGCGGCATGTACGTTCGTTGGAAACTCGTCCCAGTTGGCTGCTCGACTCCAAACGCATTTGAGAAAGTTTTCGTCGATGATAGTAGAGCCGCGGCCATCCGAATCCAAAGTAAAACGAGGAGGGAAGGTCGCCAATGTATATGCCACCTCCTGTGGGCCGTGGGAGTATAGGCATGGGCATATATACTGTACTCGTCGTGGTACTACTCTACTCTCGGCATAAGTTTCCACAGTTTTCCGTCCCCAACGAGGACGAGGAAAGAGGACTGAGGTGAGGCCACCGTAAAGCAGAGATTGCCAAAGCACCTAATATACCAAAAGTTTTCGCATCATCCGGCGCGCAGCAATCTTCCGGCTCTTTCGGCTCGCGCACGTAAGGCATACGCTCCCCACGCTTATTAAGTCCCGCGAGTGATTTCTTCCGTTGGGGGAAAGGCAACGAGTAGTAGAGTACTCGGTATCGTCATTTCTCCTTGCTTCGCAGGCTATATCGTGGCGCCTCTGTCGGAAATTCTGGGCAACTTATTGACGATGAGTAAAAAATTGCTTATTTCCAATAATTACTTTATTATTGTAGTTTCGTTTATTACTTTAATTTCCGCTTAATTTTTACTTTCTCATTACATACGACGTATGTAAGGTAAACGGCCCAGTTTGTGACACCTTTAGAGCAGCGGGGTCGATTTTCTGTTATTTACAGATGGGTTATATTGTTAAACTGAAAATGAACGTTTTCAATACGTGCATTAAAACCTTCTGAAACAAATTAGACTATTCTTCAAAGGCAAAATGTTGAGAATATTAATAAAAACATTATTTAAATATTGCTTGTCTACTGCCGGGGTTCCTGACCCTGCAGAACCACTCAAGTCGTAGCTTGTGACCCTCGCGTGTACCGGAATTGTGACACTGACGCCGTAGGTCCTGACCCCGCGTGTACCGGGATTGTGACACTCACGCCGTAGGTCCTGACCCCCCGTGTACCGGGTTTCTGAATCCTACCCGGGTTTTTCGAACTCCTATTTGGAAAAAATATCGATAATTAAATGAAAATGAAACCATAATAACGATAAATGTTGAAATTTATACAGTATTGAATCCTAACTTAATTTTCAGCAACAAGTCAAAATCGTAAATATCGAGAGGGTCAGCAACCGCGACAATAACCACAGTTACGTTGGGAGTTATTGACCCTGCGAGTTTACGGGAAAAACTAATCAATAGCTTAAGTATTCTATTTCTTGTCGATAAAACTAATTATTGTGATCATTTTCATATAATTGTTATGTTGTATTATATTTACTTAAGGATGGAAACGATCAAATACGCGACCGTTGCAGCTAGTGAGCTCCGTTTAGGAATGGCGGTTCGAACTCACTGAGACGCAATACCACGGCTTTCACCGGTGAAATGTATTTCTTAATAATTTGTTACGAAATTTGTTTATAGCAGAAAAAAACTTTCAAAACCTCTTTAATTTGGCCGTAATAAGGTTAAAATTTGACGTAAATTACATTTATGACAGTGTAAAATAGCTATCGGGGGTCACAAGCCGAGGCAGGGTCATGAACAGGGCCGTTTACCTTAAAAGAGAAAGTATTGCAATCTAAAAAAAATTCGACTCTTGGATTTTGATGGAAATATATGTTTTGAGTGTCCTACACGGAAAAAAAGATTAGTTGCCATAACCAAGAAATGACCCGACTAGAAATCTGGTAGGGCAGCCCTGCCGTCACATTTGGGCCTGATCTGGCATAGATAAGTTCGACCTGATAAGGTGCACCTTATTAGGACCGGACCTGGCATAGAGAAGGTTAACCTGATAAGGTATTCCATATTCAGGTCCAGATCTGGCATAGATAAGGTACACCTGATAAGATGTACCTTAATAGGACCGGATCTGGCAAATGGAAGGTTGACCTGATAAGGTGTATCTTATTCAGGGCCAGATCGAGAAATATTAAGATAGACCTGATAAGGTGTATCTTATTCAGGGCCAGATCGGGAAAAATTAAGGTAGACCTAACAAGGTATTCCATATTCAGGTTCAGACCTGGCATAGATAAGGTAGACCTGATCGAAATATTCGCGGAATTAAGAATATCATTTATAAAATCAAAATATCGCATTCAATATGTTTTTCATTTTAAACCCGTCATTTTGAATTTACAAATTTTAAATTCAAATTCCTAATTAGTTACATTAAAAACTGAACTATTATTTTAAATAAATAGTAAATTGAACTATTATGGAAATACTGTACGAGATATCCACATAGTCGATTTGGTCTAGTGGTTAGCGTGCTCGGTTAGGTAGTTAGGTAAATAGGTAGGTCCCGTAGGTCTTAGGTTCAAATCCCGCGTGCACCACTTCCCGAATGATGTTACGAAAAACCGTATCTGAAGACTTGTTTTTTTTTTTTTTTTTTTAATATTAATAGAATATTATTGTTTATATTGCGGCATAATGCGCTGAAATTAATAATTATTTTTTTAATTTAATATAAAGATAAGTATATGTATTTATATATCTATGATTATATTTATCAGGCCCTTCGTTGGCAATCTTTATCAGGCCCTTAAATGGTTATTTTTATCAGGTCCTTATGTGGTAAACTTGAACTGGCCCTGATGTGCCAAAGCGTTACATTTCCAATCAGAGCCGTGTAAGGTAGCCAGACAGGGGCCTTGGATTTAGAATCCGGTTACCAGGTCCGGCCCTGATATTCCCCATAACTGAATTTCTAGTCGGGGAGTTGACACAACCAATCGATTATTCTATTTCCCTAGCAACTCAAATGGTAATACCAACGATTCGAATGATAATACCGACGATTCGAATGATAATACCGACGATTCGAATGGTAGTCCCAACTATTCGAGTGGTAGTCCCAACGATTGGATTAGTTAACCTAACTAATCCAATCGAGAACTAATCGTGAATAGTTGAGGTTACTATTCGATATGGTTGAGGCAACTAATTTTTTAGACATTGTGTACAGCAAATCGAAAATGTAGTTGCCACAACCAAACTTTTTTTTCCGTGTAGATTCCAAAAAACACATTCACTAATTTCTGTCTGTTTATCTGTCTGTGTCTGGCATCTGTGTACGAAAGTACAATAACTTCTGAAAAAATCTATGGACCACAATGAAATTTAGTGTGTGCCTTCTGCATTCAAATCCTGGTTTTGGTATTGAAATCCAATCCAAAATCTTCACTCCTTCTGATACTTTACCTGAAATAGTGAAAAAAATAAATAAAATTTTCAATTTATTTTTGGACCGCAAGCTAATATTTAGCTTGTGTATTTTACATTAGCGCCTTTTATCAGTAATTATTTTACAACTTTTTGTTTGACTATTAAATACAGCATAATGTAAAGGTGTATTTCCATTTTTATCTTGTGCATTTACCTTAGCGCCTTTTACTGATAAATCTTTAACGACTGAACAAGACTTTAACATCTATCAGCTGAAATAAAAAATATATTGACATTAAGGACATAATATTGTAAAATCTCAGAAATTACACTGATTGAGAGTTGGAGGTAAACGACATATTGTTATCCTTGTTTTGAGTCAAATTCCTTAACAAATAATGTAAATGAAAATTACATTCTATTTCTGTATAAAATTTTCTATGAAAATAATAGTTTCCGCTCTGTATTGGAATACGCAAATGCTTCAAATGAAATTTGATAAATACAAAGATTTTTATTGAATTAAATAGATGTTTTCATAAAAATTATTATATTTTTAAATTTTTTTGTTGTTGTAAAAGCCAGTGCAGCTTGATGAAAGTAATGACCATAAAAAAAATATTCTGGAGAGATCTGTACCTGCCACTGACTGCTTACATTACCAATATGAAATAAAATAATTATTGTAATCGATCGCAATGTCACATAACTTTTTATTTTCTATATATTGTTATATCCGTGAATACCCAGAAGAAAAGCTTTGCTGACTCAGTAAATCTATTGCTAATATAGTTATTAGCACTATTAGACATGCATATATACGGGCATTCGTGTAACAAATCTTTTTTCTATGCTAGTAAATCTGCTAGAAATCAGTAGTTTTATTAATTATTTACAAATTTTGTGTAACAAATATTTTTTCTAGGCTAGTAAATCTGCTAGAAATCAGTAATTTTATGAATTATTTATAAATTCTAATCACAATTACTAAACTTGATACCTTTACACATCTTTTCGATCACTCTTTTTTTTATGTACAAAAACACGTAACAACTGCTTCTTTATCGCACTAAATTTGTTTATAACTATTTCTTTTTACATATAACGCGAATCACAAATATCGGTGTTGTCTAAATTTTATATAAAGATAAAACACGAAGATCTATACTGTGCAAGCAATTCTTATTTAATATTCTATACTCAACAAATTATAGAATATATATATTTTTGAAAGTGCGTATTTAAAATTTCCAAAACGTGCCTGTGTCTGGCTAGAAGTGCCAAAGGAACACTGATTAAAAAGTTAACGTGAAGGACACAGTGAACAAGAAAAGCAACAAAAAAAGTTATGAAATTATTTTCTATCCCCATAATATATAAAGATTTTTTATATAAAAATATGCATTCCAATCGAAAACCTATAATTGCTCTTTACAAGCGATTCGTTGTCATTTGACAAGCGCCTGAGAAATTTCCGAAATTATGATATTGCTATGATACATAGAAATGGATAACGCTGAAACGTGAAATTACGACCCTCGACATCTTTAGTCGATTCATATCGTACGACCCGAAGATGAGTATAATACTGAGAGGAATTCGAGGACTGATCATCCTTCGAATGGATGGGGATGTCTCCGATTTTATGGGTTTATTAGAAGAAAATCAAGATCAGAATATACGTATAGAGAGAGAGAGAGAAAGCCTCTAATCAAAGATACTGACGAGCCAGATCGAAATGAGACTATATTCAGTATGGCATTATCGCATTATGAGAGCAGTCCTCAGCCCTGCTGTTTCGGTTCTATCCTCCCTTCCTTCATTGCCATCCCTTAACCGCCACCATCTCGCTCCTTCACTTTCTCGATTCCTGTAAGATCCTTCACCCTCTTTGACTCTTCTATACTCGTTAGAGGTATTATATTACCTCTGTCCTTGCCAAATAAAATTCGTGATTGCAAGACCCGACAGTGGTTCTCTGTCATTCAAGAAATATATCGCACCAATATTTCCGATATCAAAGCAAGATGAAAATCAGTGCCGCGCAAGCAAAAAAAGAAGTATGAAAATAGTATTGGAACAGTATAAAGTAAACGTATGAGGAGTGTGTCGTATTGGACTAAATAATATTTGTATTATACTCAATTATACTCCTTTTATAGCCTTTCCATACTTTATACTTTTTGGCAAAGCATTGATTGAGTATAATTTGAGTATGATTTAGTCCAATACGACGTACTCTTCACATTATCCATTTTATATTATTCTAATACTCTTTTCATACATTTTTTTTGCGTGGGGTGGTAGAATATAATCTAGATGTTGGTTTTTATTGTTGAAAAACCAACCAAGAAAAATTATTACATTTAGAAAAATTTATGTGTTACACGATGCTGAATATAGTAAGTTTAGGACAGCTTTACAGTCTTATATAAGCTGAGACTTCAAGTCACTTGCGAGAAACGCTTCGACGGCTCGCCATCTAGCGGAGCATTGTGCATCAGTGTTTCGTATGATGCCACTAGATGGAGAATGGACGAAGCGTTTCTCGCAAGTGTTTTGAAACTTCAGCGTATATAAGACTGTTAAGTTGTCCTATGTTCGACTACAAACGAAGTGCCTGCCTCTCGGGTAGACTCCTCGTTAAAAATGGATATCAGGACATCCAAAAGGATGTCCGGGGTCCAAAATGGACATCAGAATGTCCAAACGGATATCCGGGGTCCAAAATGGAAATCAGGATATCCAAAAGGATGTCCGGGGTCCAAAATGGACATCAGGATGTCCTAACGGATATCCGTGGTCCAAAATGGAAATCAGAATATCCAAAAGGATGTCCGGGATCCAAAATGGACATCAGGATGTCCAAATGGATATCCGGGGTCCAAAGTGGACATCAGGATGTCCAAAAGGATATCCGGGTCCAAAACGATATCCGGGGTCCAAAGTGGACATCAAGATGTCCAAAAGGATATCCGGGATCCAAAAGGATATCTGGAGTCCTAAATGGATATCAGGATGTCGAAAAGGATGTTCGGGGTCCAAAATGGACATCAGAATGGACTCTGCGATTGAAACACCGAGATCTGCGGATCTTTAAGGGTAAGGTCCAGAATGGGATCTAAGGCAGTCCAGGCGAGAATCCAAAATGGACACCAGGATGGACTCTGCAATTGAAGCGGCGATATTCGCGGATGATCCAGGATAGAGTTCGGGATGGAGTCTAAGACAATCCAGGCGAGAGTCTTAAATGGACATCAGAATGGATTCTGCGATTGAACCGGCGAGATTGTAATACCTCCAGAGTGTAAGATATTCCAGGCGAGAATCCAAAATGGACACCAGGATGGACGCTGCAATTGGACCGTCGATATTCACGGATTGTCCGAGATGGAGTCCAGGAGAAGATTCGGCATCCCGGATAAATTACCGCTTGGCGTCCGAGAAAACTTTTCGAACCTTGTATGAATTAACCAACTCATTGGTTAGTCCAACAACTTAATTGATTTGCCGGTTGTCACAACAGAATCATTTTGTTGGATCATGTTTCATCATGTCCGTTTATTGTGGCGTTGTTCTTCGAACCCTTGAAATCTTAACGACTTATGCACGGAAAAAAAGGCTTGGTTGGAACTACCAAGTGCTATGATTATATATGCGCCAGACAATCAATTGGTTAGACCAACCAAGTAATTCGTTAGGCTACCAATTTCTTGGTTGGTCTAACCAAGAAATTGGTAGCCTAACTAACTCACTTGGTTAGTCTAACCAAGAAATTGGTAGCCTAACTAAGTCACTTGGTTAGTCTAACCAAGAAATTGGTAGCCTAACCAAGAAATTGTCTGGCGCATATATAATCATAGCACTTGGTTGTTTCAACCAAGCCTTTCTTTCCGTGTGGCCCTGGGTCTTACACTCGGGCCCGGGATATAATTACCAATCGTCGTTAAATCGGAAAAGGCTTGAAATTCCCAGTAAACGAGAGATCGGGGATAAACGTACCGCGGAATTAGCTTTCACGACCCCGAAGAGCTGCAAAACCCTTTTGACTCGAATGCACGAAGCGACCTTACCGCAGCAGGGTTGCTTTTACGGCGAAAAATCGAAGCGAAGGGGATACATCGGGGTATTATATATCTCGCGCCATTTCGTTATCTTTACGAGCTTGTAAGTCAGGAGCCGGTGGGCGAAGGCAAAGGCCGCGAGGGGGCAAATACGATTTCCAGTTGTCTGGAGGAAACTGCGAAAGGTGTCTCGGTGATGCGGCTACGAAGAGCCACATAGAAAGCAAGTGGGAATGAGCGCGTCAAGCTGAGAAACTCGAAGACTACATCAACTCCTCCCTGTTTTCTACAACAGCATCCATGAATACTTCCGTACATTTCCAGTATATGTATAGCACATACCATACACCGAGATCTTCAACCGTAAAATTTTATGACCACGAGTTGTAATTATTTTATTATTGCCGATCGTAAACGATCAAACAGTAAAGGTAATAATATGCAGTAAATGCTTTAATGGACAGACAACGTTCGAGCTGCGTGCGGACGTGTTAAGCTTCCATGAGCATGCAGAAAATAACGATATTTCACTGCATCTTGATATCGATTCAAAATTATCCTCACTACAAATACGACAGCTGCGCATCGTTTATATTTTTTCGAACGATCATTTTTTTATATACAGTATGATGTTATTCATGCACTTTTATTTCATTAACGGTGTACGCAGCCTATAAATTGTTTCTTGTTCAGAAAGAAAAGAGAAAACGGAATTAATCGCAATTTATTGGTTGGTTGACTTCTTTTTTTTTGAGAAAATTTACGATGGAGAAAATTATAGTAGCAAAGAAAAATTGTTTTATTCATGTGAAAAAAAATTGTACAGAATTCATATTTATTTGGACGATGCTTCCTTATACATAGAACCGTATGATTTATGGCATTTCATGTAATTGAAGATGTACACAGTTTTCATTGTGTAGAAATAAAATGGAAAACAGAATAAATATAAAATTATTATTTTGTTGGTTTTTTTTTCAGAATCTACTTGTGGGAACAAATAAAAATCCCAAAGTAAAGTGTAGTTTACAAATTGACCTAATGCAAATCGTTAATATCGATTCAAAATTAACCTGACTACAAATGCGACAAATGTGCAATGTGAATATTTTTTGGATGACATTCATTTATAGCTGATACGATACTATTAATAGCGTTTTATGTTATGGCACTCAGAGAAATTGTGGAAGTCCTGACATCTACAAAGTGACAGCTACTAATTTTTAATCCATACTACAACTTAATGCAAAGTCTTTTTGTAGTTACGGCAACTAAAAAATTGTTCTAACTATATTTTTATTCTTGTAATGATTATTTTATGGTTATCGTAACTATTAAACAATAGTCAAATAGACTTAAAATGAATTGCTGTCACTTTATAGTTACCGACGACAGAATTGTTTCTGCCTAAAGAAAAGAGAAAACCAAAATTGATTAACTATTTGATTGATATATATATCTTCTATCTTGAGATTATGAAAACCACAAACTAAAAGATATTTTTCGAACCTACCCAATGAAAATCGTAGGTTGGGTTCAAGATAGCGAATGATCAAAATAGCGAATGGCTAAAATAGAGAACTCCATAATAATGGCCATTGTAGATTCAGACGTTCATTATCTTGAAATACTCTTTTTTAGCCATTCGCTATTTTGGTCATTTGCTATTTTGACCCCCACCCGAATTGTTAGTATTAATCTCATCTAATACGCGTCATTCATTCTCCGATTTACGATGAGTTTAAACGTCGTTGGTATGTTAAATACAGTTAAAAACCCTGTGAATTATTGATTTTTATATCATACATAGGAGTGCCGAGGTATAAAAATTCCGGACGATAAATCTCGTCAGACTGTTGTATCCATTTAGCTGGACAAAAGAGCCTGCTCTTGGAATGGACGTGCTGATAGCAGCGTAACGACAAAGGCACTAAGTGGTACTTATTTATGCGATACTTCACAATGTGGTGATGCAAAACGGAATTAGACTAGCGATAAATCAATAATAGACCTTGTTTTGTGCCGTTGTGGGCATGGCTGGATCCAAGATGATTCAAAAGACCCACATATGCTCGAACTTAAGGAGGTTGGAGCGTTTCACACTAGTCAAATCAGTGCTACATTTTGAAAATCGTCTTTACAAGTTCTGTTGGTTTAATCAACAATTAAACCATAAGTACATTTACAATTGTCATTCGAATGGAAAATTCACTGATATATGCAAATGCCTGAATGTCATGTTCTTTCGAGCAATTTAAAAAAAAACTATAATAATAGTCCAATTATGATGACCAATAGCTCATTTTGATTATTGGAAGATCCTTAATCGATTGACCGTGCAGATTTTTAATAGTATTAATTGTTCAAATGTTACAGCCATTTGTACGTCTGATGTTAGGTTAGAATACGATAATGAAACGATTGTATCTTTCGAACTACTAATACTATCAAAAATCTGGACGGTCAATCGATAAAGCATGTTTCAATAATCAAAATAAACTATTGGTCTTCAGAATCGAATTGATATTACCGCTTACTTCATTTAAAAACTTCTTTAAAAAGACATTTGCATCAATCGATTAACTTCGATATCACAGTTGTGAATGTATTTACAGATTTAGAAGTATCTAAGACTGCAACGTGAGTAATGTCTCGGAACAGTTTGTTAAATCACCAAAAATTGTGGGAAGGCTTTTAAGAATTTAGCAATGATTTGACTAGTGCGAAGCGCTTCAACCTCCTTAACCAAAGTTTCGTTTGCTGATATGCTTGATTCTCCATATGCCTGCGTTTGCCTGGAGCTCCGACCTACGACCGGACGTCCTTTCGCCACCATCTACATCGCCACCGGCATCGAGAGAACAGCACGTCGGGCGCACCTCGTGCATGTGCCGCTCACCACGGGAACTGACCTAATTGTGACTTATGGCATCTCTACTAGAACCACCCGTTCGCATCTAAGCCATATACCTTCGGCACGATGCACTACCCCTTGCACATAGTAGGGCATTTCGTGCCTGATTGGTTTGCTCAGGTCCTCTTGGGCCTCTCAAGATTTACCTACAGCTCCGTAGAGTATAATCCATCGTTGCATATCCATTTAATTATATTGCCGAGCCTCTTTCCTCAAAATCGAGCGGAGTATCTTTTATACTGGGAAAACAAATCAGCTTGAAATTTAAGGAGACCCTAAAAAAAGTAATTCGAAAACTTTTTTTATTGATGATTCTATTATTTCTAAAAATCTTACATTTAAACTTCATGAAGTACATATCAAGAACTATAATTGTGCAATTTTGTACAACCATATGGAACACCAGAATGGTGTAAGGTGAAATGTAAAATTTGTTACTTTACGCAACTTTCGAATGAAACCGGTGAACAGATTTAAACTTTCCATATCTTATTTTGTTTTTAAGGGAGGTCATTCCATAATGATTATAGGAACTTTAATTTCGCGTCGTTGTACCAAAGTTATGAATTTAAATGAGTATTGAAATCTACGCCGTGCTCATAGTAGGGCATTTCGTGCATGATTGGTTTGCTCAGGTCCTCTTGGGCCTCTCAAGATTTACCTACAGCTCCGTAGAGTATAATCCATCGTTGCATATCCATTTAATTATATTGCCGAGCCTCTTTCCTCAAAATCGAGCGGAGTATCTTTTATACTGGGAAAACAAATCAGCTTGAAATTTAAGGAGACCCTAAAAAAAATCATTCGAAAACTTTTTTTTATTGATGATTGTATTATTTCTAAAAATTTTACATTTAAATTTGATAAAGTACATATCAAGAACTATAATTGTGCAATTTTGTACAACCATATGGAACACCAGAATGGTGTAAGGTGAAATGTAAAATTTGTTACTTTACGCAACTTTCGAATGAAACCGGTGAACAGATTTAAACTTTCCATATCTTATTTTCTTTTTAAGGGAGGTCATTCCATAATGATTATAGGAACTTTAATTTCGCGTCGTTGTACCAAAGTTATGAATTTAAATGAGTATTGAAATCTACGCCGTGCTCATAGTAGGGCATTTCGTGCATGATTGGTTTGCTCAGGTCCTCTTGGGCCTCTCAAGATTTACCTACCGTAGAGTATGATCCATCGTTGCATATCCATTCAATTATATTGCCGGGCCTCTTTCCTTAAAATGGAGCCAAGTATCTTTTATACTGGGAAAAACAAATTAGCCTGAAATTTATGAGGACCCAGTCATCTAAAAAAAGTCATTAAAAAACTCTTTTTATTGATGATTCTATTATTTATAAAAATCTTACATTTAAACTTCATAAAGTACATATCAAGAACTATAATTGTGCAATTTTGTACAACCATATGGAATACCAGAATGGTGTAAGGTCAAATATAAGATTCGTCACCTTGCGCAGCCTTCGAATCAAACCAGTGAACAGATTTCAACTTCCCATGTCTTATTTTATTTGAAAGGGAAATCATTTCATAATTATTATAGGAATTTTTATTTTACGTCTTTGTACCAAAGTTATGAATTTAAATGAGTATTGAAATCTACGCCTCGCTCATAGTAGGGCATTTCGTGCATCATTGGTTTGCTCAGGTCCTCTTGGGTCTCTCAAGATTTACCTACGGTAGAGTATGATCCATCGTCGCATATCCATTTAATTATATTGCCGGGCCTCTTCCCTTAAAATCGAGCCAAGTATCTTTTATACTGGAAAAAACAAGTCAACCTGCAATTTATGAGGACCCTGTCATCTAAAAAAAGTCATTAAAAAACTCTTTTTAATGATGATTCTATTATTTATAAAAATCTTACATTTAAACTTCATAAAGTACATATCAAGAACTATAATTGTGCAATTTTGTACAATCATATGGAACACCAGAATGGTGTAAGGTGAAATGCAAAATTTGTCACTTTGTGCAGCCTTCGAATCAAACCAGTGAACAGATTTGAACTTCCCATATCTTATTTTGTTTGTAAGGGAGGTCATTCCATAATGATTATATGAATTTTAATTTCGCGTCTTTGTACCAAAGTTATGAATTTAAATGAGTATTGAAATCTACGCCTCGCTCATAGTAGGGCATTTCGTGCATCATTGGTTTGCTCAGGTCCTCTTGGGTCTCTCAAGATTTACCTACGGTAGAGTATGATCCATCGTCGCATATCCATTTAATTATATTGCCGGGCCTCTTCCCTCAAAATCGAGCCAAGTATCTTTTATACTGGAAAAAACAAGTCAACCTGCAATTTATGAGGACCCTGTCATCTAAAAAAAGTCATTAAAAAACTCTTTTTAATGATGATTCTATTATTTATAAAAATCTTACATTTAAACTTCATAAAGTACATATCAAGAACTATAATTGTGCAATTTTGTACAATCATATGGAACACCAGAATGATGTAAGGTGAAATGTAAAATTTGTCACTTTGTGCAGCCTTCGAATCAAACCAGTGAACAGATTTGAACTTCCCATATATTATTTTGTTTGTAAGGGAGGTCATTCCATAATGATTATAGGAATTTTTATTTCGCGTCTTTGTACCAAAGTTATGAATTTAAATGAGTATTGAAATCTACGCCTTGCTCATAGTAGGGCATTTCGTGCATGATTCGTTTGCTCAGGTCCTCTTGGGCCTCTCAAGATTTACCGTTGCATATCCATTTGATTATATTGCCGGGCCTCTTTCCGCAAAATGGAGCCAAGTATCTTTTATACTGGGAAAAACAAATCAGCCTCAAATTTCTGAGGACCCAGTCACCTAAAAAAGTCATTCGAAAACATTTTTTATTGATGATTCTATTATTTCTAAAATTCTTACATTTAAACTTCATAAAGTACATATCAATAACTATAATTGTGCAATTTTGTACAACCATATGGAATACCAGAATGGTGTAAGGTCAAATATAAGATTCGTCACCTTGCGCAGCCTTCGAATCAAACCAGTGAACAGATTTCAACTTCCCATGTCTTATTTTATTTGAAAGGGAAATCATTTCATAATTATTATAGGAATTTTTATTTTACGTCTTTGTACCAAAGTTATGAATTTAAATGAGTATTGAAATCTACGCCTTGCTCATAGTAGGGCATTTCGTGCATGATTGGTTTGCTCAGGTCCTCTTGGGCCTCTCAAGATTTACCTACCGTAGAGTATGATCCATCGTTGCATATCCATTTAATTATATTGCCGGGCCTCCTTCCTTAAAATCGAGCCGAGTATCTTTTATACCGGGAAAACAAATCTGACAGAAATTTAATGTACCTGTACTGCAAGTTTTTCATGTATAAACAGGTATATTAAATTTAACGTACGAGTGTGCTGTAAAATTACTGTACAGTTTACTAAAAGCTTCAAGGAAGTGGTGTTTAATATACAAGTACTTCAAGTCTACATTATACCTTATACGTTAAATTCAATGGGCCATTTTGTACATGAAAACTTCCAGGAACTGTGTATGACATTTACAAATATTTTTAAAAGTGTATACACCGTGAGAAAAAGTTTCATTGATTCAAAGAAATTTCCCAACCTATGAAACATTTCTTATACCTTTATTATTTCAATAACCTTTTTGCATCAGGTACGGCATAGAAAAACATTTTTTTCAAACAACCGCTGCCATGTTTTCATTCCTTCAGTACCTTTAGTATCTTCTTTTAGTATCTTAAAAACGATTTTTTTGAAACCAATGAACAACGGTTCCTTGGTTCAAGGAAAATTTTTCAAATCAATTAATATTTAATTAATTTTAAAGAAATGTTTCATAGATTGGGATTTTTATGAAATTTCTTTGAAACAAGAAAACTTTTACTCTTGGTGCAATACGGAAAGTTCTACTTTGCAATTTATTATTGCCATGGGCATGAAAAATACCATCTAACGCTGTTAAAAGGCGATCTTAAAAAACGTCGATTGAGCCCAAATACCAAAAATTCGGATGCAGCAAGAGTGTTGGCGTCAACGACAGAAACGCAAATTAAATCTTTCAGGTATCCAATGATTTCACCAAGATCATGTTAAAGACATCATTGTGTCATTATACATCTGCCACCAATTTATCCTTAGCAATAAACATCAAACTTTGGTCAAACAATAGATATATGCTGCACAAACAAAACCGTCACCGACCGCAACTTATAAATACACTCTTCAAGCTCAACAATATTATTCAAAGATTTAGCGCTGGCAATCAATTGCCAATGCAAGGTCAACGAACAGGATACACCTTTCCAAGTGAAATCCCCTTGTTGTAAATTCATTGATATTGAAAGAAGCTAAAATGCCGATTCATCGCAAAGCATCGGTGAGCAACAATGGAAACATTGGAAACTCGACAGTTGGAGTTCGGAACGTTGCGTTTCTGGGATCGCAAGGAAAGCGCATGGCAGATACTCGGCATGCACGCACTTGCGTGTAGATCCCTTAAGCTAGTATGCGATGCTAAGCGGAGGAACTTTTGTTGTGTATGTATTCGGAATCCACTGCATACATGGATATATGTAACGGATGGTCGGCACGCATCCATTTAGAGAAGTCGAAGCAAGTGATGTTGGGTTCGACAGAAGAGAGCGAGCAGTTACTACCTGTTACCTGTTGTTTCTGTTCGTCGGCTGGTGGAAGGGTGACAGGTGCATCGGCCCTGTGCCGCCCAGCTGCCGTCTCTTCCACTACTTTTGCCTTCGAGTATTATCGTTCTGTCCTTCCGTAGCGCATTGCACTGTGCATACGGATGGGATAACTTCCATCGTCCGACAATACCATCTTTTAAAACATTTCTTCATCATGCAAATATGAATGAACAATACCGATCGATTATATTTATCGTCGTTATACCGCAAAAATGAAAACCACTTCCTACATCATTTCTGTGCAAGATGTAGATCTAAAAATGTATGTAAATTATTGTAATTTTATTGGGAAAATAACTGACAAATTTGAAGGGGATATACACGATGATTAAGATTAAAGATTAAAGATTTATGATGGCACACATAAAATTACTAATATTTCCGTAATAATTGTGCTTATTGCATAACAAATATTTATAAATTAATGTGAAATTTACAATTGACATATGATGAGATAGTACCGAGATAGAGATTTATGAATCTTTACCAAAATACGATTCTGTTTGATTACCTTCGTACTCGACTAATTTGTAGAAAAAAGTATATTGAATTATTTCTAGTTTTTAGAAAATTTGTAATGCATTCATTTTTTTAGTAATGTGCACTTACTTAAGGTTACATAATTTTCACAACTTGTTATGTAAAAATACGTAGCTGCTGTCTGTTTAACCACTTTTGCCTTTCGAGCCTTTCGTTCTGTACTTCTGAAGCGCAATGCACTGTGCATACGGATGGTATCACTTCCATCGTCCGACAATACCATCTTTTAAAACATTTCTTCATCATGCAAATATGAATGAACAATACCGATCGATTATATTTATCGTCGTTATACCGCAAAAATGAAAACCACTTCCTACATCATTCCTGTGCAAGATGTAGATCTAAAAATGTATGTAAATTATTGTAATTTTATTGGAAAAATAACTGACAAATTTGAAGGGGATATACATGAAGATTAAAGATAATTAATAATTTATGAGGGCACACATAAAATTACTAATGTTTTCGTAATAACTGTGCTTATTGCATAACAAATATTTATAAATTACTGTGAAATTTATAATTGACATATGATGAGATAGTACCGAGATAGAGATTTATGAATCTTTACCAAAATGCGATTCTGTTTGATTACCTTCGTACTCGACTAATTTGTAGAAAAGAGTATATTGAATTACTTCTTGTTTTCAGAAAATTTTTAATGCATTCATTTTTTTAATAATGTGCAATTACTTAAGGTTACATAATTTTCACAACTTGTCATGTAAAAATACGTAGCTGCTGTCTCTTCCACCACTTTTGCCTTTCGAGCCTTTCGTTCTGTACTTCTGAAGCGCAATGCACTGTGCATGCGGATGGTATCACTTCCATCGTCCGACAATACCATCTTTTAAAACATTTCTTCATCATGCAAATATGAATGAACAATACCGATCGATTATATTTATCGTCGTTATACCGCAAAAATGAAAACCACTTCCTACATCATTCCTGTGCAAGATGTAGATCTAAAAATGTATGTAAATTATTGTAATTTAATTGGAAAAATAACTGACAAATTTGAAGGGGATATACACGATGATTAAGATTAAAGATTAAAGATTTATGATGGCACACATAAAATTACTAATGTTTCCGTAATAATTGTGCTTATTGCATAACAAATATTTATAAATTAATGTGAAATTTACAATTGACATATGATGAGATAGTACCGAGATAGAGATTTATGAATCTTTACCAAAATACGATTCTGTTTGATTACCTTCGTACTCGACTAATTTGTAGAAAAAAGTATATTGAATTATTTCTTGTTTTTAGCAAATTTTTAATGCATTCATTTTTTTTAGTAATGTGCACTTACTTAAGGTTACATAATTTTCACAACTTGTCATGTAAAAATACGTAGCTGCTGTCTCTTCCACCACTTTTGCCTTTCGAGCCTTTCGTTCTGTACTTCTGAAGCGCAATGCACTGTGCATACGGATGGTATCACTTCCATCGTCCGACAATACCATCTTTTAAAACATTTCTTCATCATGCAAATATGAATGAACAATACCGATCGATTATATTTATCGTCGTTATACCGCAAAAATGAAAACCACTTCCTACATCATTCCTGTGCAAGATGTAGATCTAAAAATGTATGTAAATTATTGTAATTTTATTGGGAAAATAACTGACAAATTTGAAGGAGATATACACGATGATTAAGATTAAAGATTAAAGATTTATGATGGCACACATAAAATTACTAATATTTCCGTAATAACTGTGCTTATTGCAAAACAAATATTTATAAATTAATGTGAAATTTACAATTGACATATGATGAGATAGTACCGAGATAGAGATTTATGAATCTTTACCAAAATACGATTCTGTTTGATTACCTTCGTACTCGACTAATTTGTAGAAAAAAGTATATTGAATTATTTCTAGTTTTTAGAAAATTTGTAATGCATTCATTTTTTTAGTAATGTGCACTTACTTAAGGTTACATAATTTTCACAACTTGTTATGTAAAAATACGTAGCTGCTGTCTGTTTAACCACTTTTGCCTTTCGAGCCTTTCGTTCTGTACTTCTGAAGCGCAATGCACTGTGCATACGGATGGTATCACTTCCATCGTCCGACAATACCATCTTTTAAAACATTCTTCATCATGCAAATATGAATGAACAATACCGATCGATTATATTTATCGTCTACCGCAAAAATGAAAACCACTTCCTACATCATTCCTGTGCAAGATATAGATCTAAAAACGTATGTAAATTATTGTAATTTCATTGGAAAAATAACTGACAAATTTGAAGGGGATATACACGATGATTAAGATTAAAGATTAAAGATTTATGATGGCACACATAAAATTACTAATATTTCCGTAATAAT
The DNA here is from genome assembly GCA_963970395.1 of Ephialtes manifestator. Taxonomy (NCBI): domain Eukaryota; kingdom Metazoa; phylum Arthropoda; class Insecta; order Hymenoptera; family Ichneumonidae; genus Ephialtes; species Ephialtes manifestator. Next base: position 3,713,893 of record OZ019973.1, read on the forward strand.
TGTGCTTATTGCATAACAAATATTTATAAATTACTGTGAAATTTACAATTGATATATGATGAGATAGTACCGAGATAGAGATTTATGAATCTTTACCAAAATGCGATTCTGTTTGATTACCTTCGTACTCGACTAATTTGTAGAAAAAAAGTATATTGAATTATTTCTAGTTTTTAGAAAATTTGTAATGCATTCATTTTTTTAGTAATGTGCACTTACTTAAGGTTACATAATTTTCACAACTTGTCATGTAAAAATACGTAGCTGCTGTCTCTTCCACTACTTTTGCCTTTCGAGCCTTTCGTTCTGTACTTCTGAAGCGCAATGCACTGTGCATACGGATGGTATCACTTCCATCGTCCGACAATACCATCTTTTAAAACATTTCTTCATCATGCAAATATGAATGAACAATACCGATCGATTATATTTATCGTCGTTATACCGCAAAAATAAAAACCACTTCCTACATCATTCCTGTGCAAGATGTAGATCTAAAAATGTATGTAAATTATTGTAATTTTATTGGAAAAATAACTGACAAATTTGAAGGGGATATACATGAAGATTAAAGATAATTAATAATTTATGACGGCACACATAAAATTACTAATGTTTCCGTAATAACTGTGCTTATTGCATAACAAATATTTATAAATTACTGTGAAATTTACAATTGACATATGATGAGATAGTACCGAGATAGAGATTTATGAATCTTTACCAAAATGCGATTCTGTTTGATTACCTTCGTACTCGACTAATTTGTAGGAAAAAGTATATTGAATTATTTCTAGTTTTTAGAAAATTTGTAATGCATTCATTTTTTTAGTAATGTGCACTTACTTAAGGTTACATAATTTTCACAACTTGTCATGTAAAAATACGTAGCTGCTGTCTCTTCCACCACTTTTGCCTTTCGAGCCTTTCGTTCTGTACTTCTGAAGCGCAATGCACTGTGCATACGGATGATATCACTTCCATCGTTCGACAATACCATCTTTTTACGTTTGTTCATCATGCAAATATGAATAAACAATACCGATCGATTATATTTATCGTCGTTATACCGCAAAATGAAAGCCACGATGTGTCTATGCTTCCTGTGCAAGATGTAGATCTAAAAACGTATGTAAATTATTGAAAATTTATTGCAAAAACAAATGACGATTGAAGGGGATATACACGGACATTAACGATAATTAATAATTTATGATGCCACAGAGAAAATCACAAATGTTTCTATAATAATTGTGCTTATTGCATAACAAATATTTATAAATCTCTGTGTGCATCTGTTAAATTTAAATTTGATATATGATGGGATGGTAGCGAGATTTTATGGATACCTTTAATATTTCTTGAATATTTAAGAATATTCTAATACCTTACATGTATTCGCTTTTATGAATTTTGGAGCCATTCCGTTAAATTTTATTCTGGACAAAAATATGAGTACCTATTTTTTATCATGTTGTTACGTCTGAACCCGGAGGTCGGGTTGACGAAACGGTCGATCTCGCTTTTGCGTCAAGGCTTGGCAGCCCTTTACAGCAGGGACGGAGACCTCGGTTAACAAATAGGATGGAAGGACAATACATGTAGGCCGCTAATCGTATAGTGTAGTTGCAGCGGTTCCTTCGCTGCGATATCTGAGTCTGTTGGCTTGTAGTGTGATGCTGTGTTCCCTCGTAGTGATATCTTCTTGAGACAGGTAGCGTGTCAGGTGTGAAGAAAGCAGCAACACGAGATACGATGTTGAATAATTATTTGTTTATTAATTATACTCGTTATACAATTATTTTGCAATGTCACCCTTGATCCGCAATGGTGCAGTGATAGAAGTTAATGATTATACTGTTCAGTTATGCTCAAAGTCACCCTGGAGCCAATAATTGGTGCAGTGACAGAAGTTAACGGACCAAAGTCCGGGAAAAGACTAATTCATCGTATCGAAACATGGCACATCTTATATACTACAAGATGGCCTAATTTGAACAGTGAGGGTGTCATGATTCCAGGAATTGTCCCGCTTATTATCGAGCGCTTTTCCTTTTTAGTATAGACATCTGTCAGGTATGAGAAATAGCGAGACCCGACATTTGGGGGAGGCTGGCGCCATCGAACCTCCGGTGACGAATGTGAAAAAGGGAAAACGCCATGCAGTTCAAACAATCCCAAGACATTGGTCGTCTCTCTTGTTCATCTATTGATTAGATGGGCCCTCAATGTAACAATGTGGTCTACCATGAATGATTACATTATTCCAAATTTATTTTTTCTGTAGTATTTATTCAAATGTACTTGCTATGGACACTCGCATGGTCAATGTAATGGTCAATGTCTGCTTTGACAGTGGCAGATCCACAATTCTATAGCATTGTACACGGAAAGAAAAAAGTAGTTGTAAAAACTAATTTATCGGTCCCGATATCCAATCGAAATAGTTAGAAAAACGCCAACTACTCGGTCGGTTGAAGAAACTATAACCTCGTTGGTAGAGTATCGATAGTAACAATGACCAGCTGAGATCATAACCGCAATACACCGGTTGGTTGACGTAACGAATCATTTCGATTGGATAGCAGCCGTGATAGTTGCAGGGACCAAGTTGTTGGTTATACGTACTATTTTTGCTGCCAATCGAAAAAAATTGAGACTACGATTCCGATTTAGTTTCAGTAACTAACACGCGGCACAACATATGCTGGAATTGGTAGCCAGAAATATACTGAAAGAAATGTTTAGTTGTGACAACTACGTTTCCCATTTGCTGTACACAAAGTCTCAAAAGTTAGTTGCCTCAACCATAACGAATAGTAACCGCAACTATTCACGATTAGTTCTCGCGAGATTAGTGAGGTTAACCAATCCAATCGTTGGGACTACCAGTCGAATAGTAGGGACTACCATTCGCATCGTTGGCACTACCATTTGAGTTGGAAGGGAAATAGAATAATGATTGGTTGTGTCAACTCATTTTTTGGTTATGGCAACTAATCATTTCTTTCAATATTCTTTTTTCTTTTCGTGTACTACGCAAATTGCACTGGCTTATATTTGCGACTACAAGAACTTTCACAGTAATGACCAGATAAAACTGGACAGCTCAATAACACCACATACGCTAAATGACAGTTTCTCATTGACCGAGAGTGATGACTAGTAAATTTTTAATTATGGCAATTTATATCATTCTTTTCAAATTCAATTCACTGTGCCACACATTGAATTTTATAATTAATCATATAAATAATTACACCTACAAAATACAATACAAAAATAACTAAATACATAATATCAATAACTTCTGAAAAGTTCGGGGCAGTGACAACTTCTTTTTATATCTGTACTTGCTATAACAATATTGATAAACTTTGGGTCAGTCCTCACTTTCTCTGGAAATATTTAATAATTCGAGTTACAATTTGAAAGCGGCCGGTAAGAGATGAATAATAAGAGTCGCTGTCAAGTAAAGATAGAGAGAGGAGAAAAATCGTTGTGTGGAGGTCATATTAATTTTTTTTAGTTCTTGGCGTCGAGACGTTACCGCGTCTCTTGATTCAAATATGATATCGAGCCAAACTGGATCTGTCAATTTTGGTTGCCTGGCACTGAATGACCAAATATCGTCGTCTCAACCCATAACAAAAGTCTGAACGGAAAGGTAACGAACGACCCGATATGTTGGGGATATGTAAGCGACCACATGATCACGCACGACATCACATGAAGAGACTGACCCTTTCGGGTTATTTGCATATAGAGAGTGTTATAGCTAAGGGAAATAGAAGCCGCGTACGTGACAGAGTAGACGAGAGGATCACCCGTTTAGAGACGGCCATTCTTCGTCGCATGAGATGAACAGGACGACGGCCATGGACACTTCCTATCAGTGGGTTCATTAATAACCGTACTGGAGTGCGAGCAAACCAGTGCTGAAGTTAAATGGGCCAAACTGGATCGTAATGTGCAGTGAATGGAACGTCTTCGAATGGAGACCGGGTTCATCCTTTGCTGTTCCATGCTTATCACACATCGTCCAAAGTCCTGTGAAAACTTGACATCATTAATGAAGCTACTATACATATTCGACGATAATTCCACGATGTTGAATAGAGGTTGAACTGAAATTGATAAAGTTCTTTTTTCACTTACTTGCTTAATGAATAGGAAGTTTATTAGGAAAATAGCTAAAAGTTATAGGTATAGTCTCCGTTATTCATGATTGTTATAAATTCGTGGAAATGTTCATTAACATAATAAATAACAACAATTGTGTATCATAAAAAATGGTTTTGTTAATTGTTCTATGGAACAGTGTAGTTTTGTTGACATAGTAATGAGTCTTTTATTTTAGTACAGACAGCCATTTTGCAATGAAACCATGTTTTTCACGTCAGTTGAGTTACATTAAAAATTCGAAATTGTAGTGTCACAAAATGCATAGTACAAAATAACAGTTTTGTAAGTAATAAAGGTATTGCATTAATTTGACATAGTTCTTTTTTAAATTATCCGGATTTCATATTAAATTTTAAAACGACAAAAAATATTCTCTCTGTTTGGAAAATATACAAATACTTTAATCATTTTTAAGTTTAATTAAAAAATGGCATGAAAATTTTGTTGAATTTGCATAATTTTAATGAATTAAACTGGATGTGAAATTTTTTTTTTATTTACATATCTTTTTGTAGTTTTGTATTGTGAATCTTTACTCTGGACGGTAAAATTTATTGCAATTACAATACAATTTTCTTCTTTTTTCTCATAGAGAAAGCTGTGTTCTCATGAATTTTTAAACTTTTTTCAAGAATTTCATGTCAGGACACTCAAAATGGTTCAAAACATCGAGAAAAATGGTTTAGAAAAATTGGCTGCATGTGTGTATGTATGTGATAAAGTGCCTAAGATTAATTCTACCATAACTCGTGAACTACTCGACCGTCCCAGCACAAATTTCAATGCCATGCGCAGTATTGATTAAATGGTTGAAACGCTGGGTTATCTGTTTTAGGTATGTCAAAACGCTAGTTTCTTCCTAGGGTAGTAATTTGAATTTGCCCTAAGGTTGTAAATTGAATCCATCTTAAAAGATGCAGGAAGACTAATGACTAATTACTGGTCGTCTTTGAAAGGGCCAATATGCATAATTTGACCCTCCTTCCTCTATGACATAAGAGAATAAATACGGCTCACGTAATACGCACTTTCTCAGCATTAAATCTCCTTGCCGGTACGAAGCCGTTTTATCGGAACGCCTGGATGTACTTGGGTTTGTTCTACGGATGAATCCCATCCCTCTGCTAAATGAGATAAATCTGAATAGCACGTTTCAAGCGTGCCCCCTATGGCCACGTTACCCTTGATAAGGGTACGAAAGGGGTTGGTGAATGATTAGAGATATTAATATCGCTCTAACTCTCAGCTTGTCTGCGTGTATGGTCTATAGGTGCGGAATCTCGTAGGGGTGCCAATTCGCCAAGTTCACAAAGGGCTCTAAGCGATTCAGCGCGAATCGTACGTCTAAATACTGGATGAAGGAACAGAAATCGTACGGTATCCCTTCTCGTCCATAACCGTCACTCTTTCCGCTGCTCGAACTTAGATTCCCCAAGATGTAAAATAACTCGAGACTAAAAAAATTGATGTAATTACTAAACAAATTCGGTAATAAATAAATGGGACAATAAAAGCGGATAATAAAAAAATTGGACAATAAAAATGGGTAATAAAAAATCGACTAATAAAAAATCGATAATAAAAAATCGGCTAATAAAAAATGGGTGATAAAAAATCGGCTAATAAAAAATGGGTGATAAAAAATCGGCTAATAAAAAATGGGTGATAAAAAATCGGCTAATAAAAAATGGATGATAAAAAATCGGCTAATAAAAAAGGACAATAAAAAATTGGCCAATAAAAAATGGGTAATAAACATATTTGGTAATAAAAATGGATAATAAACGTATTTGGTAATAAACGAATTTGATAATATACAATTTAAGTAATAAACAAATTGGGTGATAAACAAATTTGGTAATAAACAAATTGGGTGATAAACAAAATCGATGATAAACAAAATGGGTAATAAATTTTTTTGGTAATAATCAATTTCAGTGATAAAACAATTAGGTAATGAACAAATTGGATAATAAATAAATTGGATAATAAAAATGGGCGAGCTTGTAAGTTCTTTGACACAACAAAAGTTTTTCGTGTCTACATGAATTTGTTCTTAAGCCTTTTCTTATTGACCACCAATCACGATGTTCCTTATCTAATATTCAAGTGTATTCAATCAGTTAATGAGCAATATCCGAAGACGCCCTTATAGTGCATCCATCATTCAACGTTTCGTTCTCGTGTGAGTTACGATTCAGTACTGCATAAATTTGTTTCTAATACTTTCGAAGCGATTTTTAATTAATTTATTTTTACTGATTCCTTCGAAACAATCGTAAATTTCTTTTCAATACGAAAAATAGCGTTGATATAAACTGCGCTGAGAAAAAGGCTTGGCTTGGGCTTACTGAGATCTTGGTTAAACATTTGATCAAGAAAAAAATAATAGGCGCAACCAAGTTATTGACTAGGCGTACTAAATTCTTAATTGTCTTACTAAATCCTTGGTCATCCTTGGTAAGACACATGTTTCTATCTTTTTGCCGTGCGGGCAGTCGGGAATAATAAAAATATAAGTACCTACATATATAAAATGAAAGCCACAGACCTAAAAATGCTCGAACGATTCAGCTACAATTACACCACATCAACACGTGAGTTAGCTCTTTTATTTAACTTCTCTTTCAAAGATAATGCTTTGATTTACTTACGCTGATAAAAATAGCTGGAAAAGTACCGACTTGCTTTTATTGTCACTTCACGATTCGACGGTCTCGAGTCTTCATGCTAGCTGCTAGGCAAAGAACAACGCAGGTTTTGTGTTACGGACTTGGCTTTCGCACTATGGAGGAATATCTAGAAACAAGAGAGTAGACCGGATATCACGGTGTCGCGGGTTCATAGAAAGGCATACAACGTCGAGGAGACACAGGAGACAACAGAGAGAGAAAGAGAGAGAGAGATCTTAGTAGTTGTGTAGAGCATAAGCAAAGTAATTCTAATCTGGCAGAAGCTACCGACAAATAGCTCGCCATAAATCCTTTACCCAAGAAACAGAAACCATGTACCCGAGACGTCGTGCTTCCCCGCCGCTGTGTAATCGAAGATAAACCGGGCGTTTGCCCACCAAGAGCAGGATGGAACTATCTTCCTGGTATCAAAGTCGAAGAGGCGAAACTGCAGGAGAGGGAGGAGGAAGGAGGGAAAGAGGCTACCGAGCCGCAAGGGGATGACGGGTCCTCCTAACTTATCAGATAAATCAGAGATCCTGCAGAGTGGGTTCTGCTATTACTACTGAATTCTGGAAATACACACAACGATACAGTGCTATTGGTTGTGATAAACCAACTCTTAATCAATCTTATGGGAAGTGCAGATTCACTTGATAAAAAAAATCTATTTTATTGTCTAATGAATGAATAAGGTTCAATGTTCATGGAAAAAACGACTTGGTTGGTGCAACAAATAAATTGATTACATATAACCAATTGTCTTGGTTATATAGGCGCCAGACGATTTTCTGGTTACATCAACCAATGGAATTTGGTAAGATTGGATTAGTTATGGACGATTGGTGACGACTGTCAAAGTCAAATCAGTTCTTAATTCTCGCAAACGATTCTTTACATTTTAATGAAAAAGCATGTAGACTTAAACTAGAGAAGATTAATAGTGACGGATTTGCAGAAAGATTAACTGATTAACGAGTCTTTTAAAAAACAATGAGCTATCATTCATAAAAATCGGTAAAGAAGAACAGATAATACTTGGAAAAAATTGAACGAAAATGTATCCCACTGGAATGAAACGTTAATCAATTAATCTTTATGCAAATCCGTCACTATTGGTCTTTATAAGGGTTAAGTGTACATGCTTTAATTCAAATCATACTCCACTACGGTTATTTAATGCATTCAACTTTACAAAATCAATTACGAGAATTTAAAACTGATTTGACTTTGGGAGTCGCCACAGATCCTCCTTAAAGGAACCAAGTTATTGATCGGGCCAACTACGATTAAATAATTAGAATAACCAATCTACTTGGTTGGAGGAACCAATTCACTGGGCCGGTTTAACCAATTTACTTGGCTGGAGCAACCAATGTACTTGGCTGGATCAACCAATTTTCTTAATTGGAACAACCAATCCACTTGCCTGCATCAACCAATTTTCTTAGCTGGCAAAACAAATTCACTTGGTTGCAAAAACTAATCCACGTGGTTTTCGTTCAATCCAGTTTGTACTACCAAAAATGATAAACTAATAAGATACACTTATATTGAAGCACAGGTCTGAAATATGTGGATGACCTGCTTGTACCCATGTCTCCAGGAGGGAGGCTTCAAAGTTCTCGTCTCCCATTCGAACTGACACTTCGTTTAAACAAACTAAAGACGACAAACGCACGCACCCGGTTCGTCACGCAAAAGTACGCTTCGAAGTTTTTCCTAACATGGTTACGTGACTAACGGCCGGTGATGATACTAACCAAAATAGTTAGATGTACCTACCAATACAATTGGTAGTCTTCAATTCTACCAAAAACTTGGTCGGACCAGAAGTCATGGCAACCAATTTTCTTGGTTGGTTCTATAAAGACCACACACGGAAAAAACGACTTTGTTAGGAGACAGACGATTTCTTGGTTAGGTCAACTATTTTCAGGTGGTTGGCTCTGATCGGTGCTCGAAATAAATATTTAGTTGGGTCAACTACTATTGTGGCGCCAACTATCTTACTTAGTTGGAACACGAATAAAATTCCTTGTGTGACCTATTTAAGTCAACTAAGTCGGAATGGTAAATGTGACTAATACCAGGTCGTTACATCGACCAACCGGATGGTTGTGGCAACAAATTTTCACTCAACTAATAAATAGTTGGTTGGCCCAACAAAGCCGTTTTTTCCATGCAGTAACTAGAATTTCTTGGTAATGACTACTATTTCTGGTGGTCATATGCGCTAAAATATTAACAAAGTTGTCGTTAAAGAGTGAATCAGTTGTGTGACATTAAATCTATGAATATATTGATTACAATAACCACTTTTGTTTACCTTATAAAAATTGGTACATGTAACCAAGTCCTTTTTTCCGTGTAGATACATATCAAGTAGGCAAGTAAGGGGTCAAGGCTCGTACGTTTCTGTGTCTCATTTTTATTCAATTTGAGAATAATGGCTATGTATATTGAGACATAAGACGGAATGACTAATGAGACTAATTCCTTGTCCCATACGACATCCGAACGTCAAAAGATCGAACGTGACACGAAATAATACTGGCAAGGGCTGAATAGTTTGCTTCGGTAGTTTCGGCACTTTTCAGATCCTCAATATGAGCGTGAATAAGGGTCTCAAAAGAAAAGGTCGAACTTTTCGATTTGGTTGCGTTGCTGTATTACGAGATTCGTGATGCCTACACATCATCTCCAGGATAGAAACATTTCTTTATTATTACCTCTGGCAGCATTGACTAATTCCTTGGTATTACAAACGGAATCACTCTCTTCATCTATCCATCTCTGTCCTTTCGTTCGCACAGTAAACGTCACTGGCTCGAGATATGCGTCTAGTCGGAGCAAAGCGGAGACGAGGCAAACCGGGTCTTTGTTCGAATTTGATAGACTCGTGCGCGCGGGGCTCTTGTCCTCGCCATCGTTCATGTCGGTTCCCTACTCGTTCCGTCACTTCGAGAGGGTAAACGAACCTCTTTCTCTTTCTCTCTTCCTCTCGTGTGTCACAGAAATTATTCGACGACCGTGACGTTGGACACAAGTCCAAAGCCACAGACTAGCTTCCAATTGTTACACAATGGCAATGTACCTGAATTTTCTACATAAAACTGTATTTTACCCCATCTCGTTTTTCAGATTCCTCTTCAACAGCATTTCTATCCTTTCATTTTTTAAATCGAACTGAAAATGCAGATGTAAAAAAACGTTTAGTTACAATGGGATCTGAGTTTGGTTAGTAATATTTTTGGAAAGCAATACAAATTTTGCAGACATTCTATACATTTGGATGGAATAATTGAATATGCAAACAGCAATGTTAGATATTTCACAGCAACTTAAATAACTCGTTTGAGGATCGTAGCACTTGCTTGGACATTCCACCAACGAACTCACATTCATTGGTCCATTCATCAACTATGAGATTTGTGTTACGAGTTACGGATTGTAGCAGACCGGAAACTGGCACGTAGTGCCTCTCCACGAGCTGCACACACTTAATATTATTTATGTAACAGGTACAGCTAGTTAGAAGCTGCTATACTTAAGCGTGCCTTAAGATATTACACTTGAAAGAAGATGCTGAAGTGCATGAAATAATTGTCTTTGCATTATCTCGATTTCTAGAGACCTTTTCATCAACGTCATTTTTTTATACTAAATATACGGAAATTAATACTTTGATATTCAACAAACTTGCAACTGGCCATCATCGAAAAAATTGCATTTGTTTCCAACGCGATCTGAAATAATTCAGCAATATTGGTTGGTTGCTGAAATTTTCCATCAATTCCACATATGCTACATTTGGACCTTTCATCGAAGAATGATTAAATATGCACAAAATATCCTAGATATTTTAAAGTATCTTTCAACTGACCATCATCGAAAAATTACATTTGATTCCAACGCGATCTGAAATAATTCAGCAATATTGGTGGGGTTTCTGAAATTTTCCATCAATTCTACATATGTTACATTTGAGCCTTTCATCGGAGAATGATTAAATATGCACAAGATATTCTAGATATTTTAAAGTATCTTTCAACTTACCATCATCGAAAAATTGCATTTGATTCCAACCCAATCTGAAATGATTTAGCAATATTGGTGGGGTTGCTGAAATTTTCAATCAATCCCAGATATGTTACATTTGGACCTTTCATCGGGGAATGATTCAATATACCCAAGATATTCTAGACATTTTCTAGTATCTTTAGCAGATCTTTTGAAGCTTATAGCATTTGCGTGGATATGTCGTCAATGAACTTACATTCATTGGTCCATATATCACTAATGAGATTTGTGTTACGAGTTACGAATTGTAGTAGGCCAAAAGCTGGCACATAGTGTCTCTACACGCGTTGTACACACTTATCTATATTTATGTAACAGACAACGTCAGTTGATGCTATATTTACGGGTTTCTGACGATATTACAGTTGTAACGCGATGCTGAAATGCATGAAATGATTATATCTTTGCCTTATCTCGACTTCCAGAAAATTTGTCATCAACGTTACCATAAAAGAAACGAAACATACAGAAATAAATATGACGATACTCAACAAACTTTCAACTGACCATCATTGAAATATTATATTTAATTCCAATGCTGTCTGAATTAGTTCATCAATATTGTTTGTTCGTTTTTGGCCTTTCATCGGAGAATGATTAACCCCTTCGCTGGCACGAGCTGCTCATTGCCTATAGCGTATTGACGCACCATTTCGTCAATGCCAACAAAGGGGTTAAATATGCACAAGATATTCTAGACATTTTACAATATCTTTAGCACATCGTTTGAAGCTTATAGTATTTGCTTGGATATTCCGTCACCGAACTAACAACCATTGGCCAATGCATCAGCAATGAGATTTGTGTTACGAGTTACGAATTGTAGCAGGCCAAGAGCTGGCACGTAGTGTCTCTACACGCGTTGCACACACTTATCCATATTTATGTAACAGGTAAAGCCAGTTGAAAGCTGCTATACTTATGGGTGTCTTACGATATTACACTTGTAACGAGATGCTGAAGTGCACGAACGAGCAGCAGCAGCAGCAGCAGATTGTGACTGCACGACTCTCTTCAGGACACACTGTGGTAGATCTCGGCTTATAGTATATGAACACTCCAGAGCGAACACCGGGAGCCAGGAATGTTGATCTACGAGTTCGAAACTCAGTCTTGTAAAAGACCGCAGGCTCGTAACGGTGTATCCCAAAACGCAGGCGAGCTGCTGTATCAACCCGACATTCTCATCCTAATAAATAAATATTATTAATATCCAGCTACTATATTTAAATAGCCGCTGGGTTCCAAACGAAGACTTGGGTGTTGGCGGCCGCTACTGGCTGACGAGACTCTCGTTGACCGCGGGTGCAGCCACATGCAACTCACGGTGGATTCGTTGACTCTTTTCTATACAGTTGAGCGCGCGTGGGGCACGAACGAACCGATGCAGCGATGCAGAGTGCCAGGCGATGACAAATTGAATACCGAGCGAGAGTAGACGACAAGGAAAGGAAAGGAAAGGAAAGGGAGCGAGAGAGGGTTAACGAAAGGGGAGGGTAAAATAATGATCGGCCATTTCTCTTCGCGGGACACTTTTGTTTCTCTCGCTGTCTCCCGATGAATCGTCTTCGAAAAATTTTCGATTCTCCAGATATACCTTTGGCTTTCATGACAAAGTGTGCGTGACGAATACATGTGGAATATGGATTACTTCCAGTTTGTGTATAAATCACGTACCGAATTTTAGTCCCTTACTTTGATGTTACGAATGTCAAGAATGTTATTGTATGACGGGGTTAAAGAAACACGATGAGAATTTTAATACGAGACGTTCGCATTTAAATTATTGGAAACACGATAGCTTTACTTTTTCTTTTTGAACTTGATTAAGGTATAGGTTCTAGTAATCGAATACGATTTAGCAACCGATCGTTGCATGTTTTACACTGTTTGTCTGGCTACTGATTTATTAATATTTAATGGCTTATGAACTCAGATTTCACATGATAAAACGAATATAGGAAGGCTTGCAATGTTTCGTAGTTGAAGCGATGATAATATTTTTTCAATAAACGATACTCGCAAGGTTATTGGAAACAAACTTTGAAATCGTTTATGCAACGAAACGGCATATTTGCAACTATTATCATTTTGCGGATTGCTACTATAATTATTTTTTCTATAACCATAAAATAGAGACGTTCCTCCTGGGAATTATATTTGTGGTTCATCTAATTATTTTCTTATATTTGCTATGACTATAAAATATAGACGTTCCTCCTGGGAATTATAGTTAGATTATCGTCGGTCTAACTAATTTCTTTTAATTACCAATTTTTCTCTCAGCGTTTGGACAAGATATATGAGTTTAGTGTCGAGGTATCAATATTTTTATTCACGAACGAAAGTTGCATTAGATTGAATGATATTGCAAGAGATGTCGTCTCGTCCTGCAAAAGCGCGATCCACTCATAGATAATAGGTTGTTCGGGTTTGAAGATGGAGATTCGAAGAAAACTTCAGCATTCGTCCGAGATTCGGGCCTTATTGTTCTCCCAGCAACGAGTTTACAGAGAGGACAACATTGATGAACGCGAATGATGATGATAATCGATAGTCCCCCGTGACGACCAAGTTGGAATCCTCTTTTACAAAGTTGGTGGCTTGAGATATCTCGAAAATATAGAAAATATCGCAGTCATTTTCTTCATCGTTTTATTCCTGCTATGGATTGGTCGACGGTGTCGTCAGTCAGTGACACTGCGATCGGGATCAAGATCGTGCATTCATTTTTTTTGTTTATGTCAAATGTCAAATTTATATAAAGAGACTCGGGCGCTTAAGGAGGTTGGAGCGCTCCGCACTAGTCAAATCAGTGCTAAATTTTTAAAAGCGTTTCTACAATTTCAGATGGTTTAATAATCTGTTCCAAGGTGTTAATCACATAGCAGCATTAGTTCTTGATATTCAAATACATTCACAGCTGTGATATCAACAGTAAATCGATCAATATCTGCAAATTTCCGATGTTATGTCTTTTCATCCAGTTTTTAAAAGGGTAAACCGTAATATAAGTCCGATTATGATGACCAATAACTCATTTTGTTTACTAAAAGATATTCTATCGATTGGCCGTCTATTTGTTTAAATCGTATTAATAGTTCAAAAGATACAACCGTTTGTTTATCCTATCATAACCTAACATCAAGTATACAAATTGCTGTAACTTTTGTACGCCTGATACTATAGAAAATCCGGACGGTCAATCGATTAAGGATCTTCCACTGATCAAAATGAGCCATGTTTTCATTGAGCAATAAACTTTCACGGTATTTGCCAAATTACCTTTATCCAAAACAAGCCTTCGATCCAACGGACAACAGAATTGATCATACAAACGGTCAATAATCCACGTGTCTTGGCAATCATAATAGTCAGGAAAGCCGACGATAGCATACGTCAACGTACAATATTTATCCACTCATGGATAATAGGTTGCTCGGGTTTGAAGATGGAGATTCGAAGAAAACTTCAGCATTCGTCCGAGATTCGGGCCTTATTGTTCTCCCAGCACATAGTTTACAGAGTGGACAACATGGATGAGCGCGAACGATGATGATAATCGATAGTCCCACGTGACGACCAAGTTGGAATCCTCCTTTAAAAAGTTGGTGGCTCGAGATATCTCGAAAATATAGAAAATATCGCAGTCATTTTCTTCATCGTTTTATTCCTGCTGTGATTGGTCAACGGTGTCGTTAGTCAGTGACACTGCGATCGGGATCAAGATCGTGCATTCATTTTTTTTTTGTTTATGTCAAATGTCAAATTTATATAAAGAGACTCGGACGCTTAAGCTCCCGAGTCCGCTTAACCCTAGTTTGGTTCATAGTTGATAAATAATTACGTCATGGAAATTTGGAGACGTACTGAACCGGTTGGACTAGGCAAGGTAATGTTTTAGAGTGCCAAGAAATTATACTTTTCCGCTAGAGTGGGAGGTTATTAACATTCGATCCAACTGGAGAAATAATTCAGACGCGGATTGGATAGATGGAATAGATGTCAAAATATATCACGGGTTTAATTGACAAAAGATCATGATAAAACATTTTCATTGGAAATTCGATAAAACAAATGAGTGAATTTTTGGGATTGTTTTATATTTTCAATTACACAATTAGCAGAAGAATATGACAACTGGTTTCATCAAGCAATAAACTTTCATGGTATTTGCCAAATTACCTTTATCCAAAACATCCCATCGTAGTAGCTCTATAATTATCAAGCCTTCGATCCAACGAACAACAGAATTGGTCATACAAACGATCAATAATCCATGTGTCTTGGCAATCGTAATAGTCAGGAAAGCCGACGATGGCCTACGTCAACGTACAATATTTATTCATCCCACGAATAAAACTTATTTAATACCGGTCTGTAGTATTCCGATTTGTTTCATGACATCTCGCGCTTGCTCTCGATGAAAAATGGTCAAGACAGCTTATTACGAACTTGAAGATAGAAGCGTCATATCTCGCTGGCTCGTTTTCGACTTGGCCCGAGAGCCCGTGTCTATCCAGTCTCATTCTCTATCTATACACATATAATTGACCGTAACTTCATCTTGTTCTTACTCTTAGCAGGGCGGCAAGAAAACCCGTCTCTTTCACCTCGTCGATGACCGCGGTTAGTATTGCGCGTCCGAGCGCAACGAGCTTAGTAGGGTCATATACCGGCAGTCATACCGGCGATGATCGGTATACGACTCGTGAGTCCCTCTGCGCGGAAACGCGCTGCACCGAATCTTCAATTCTATTTGCTCTTCTCTACCATCTCTTACTCATCTCTCCGTATCCTTTCTCGTTCCATCTCCTTAGCCACTGCGTCAGTACCGAACGGTTTTGTTACACGGAGTTATCTCTAGCTCAACCTTTCTCTGTCTCTGTCTTTACCTTCCTCTTTCACCTCTCACGCTTATTTGCACTCCAGCTGAGAGCAGAGGTTCGTCGTAGCGAATGCTTCGTTGCTGGGCCACACCGTCGTAAACGTCGCATAGCCCCGATCTCGTAAATTGCCGTCGGCGAGGCCGGTCACAAGCTCGCGACCGAGGCACAAGGCGTTGCGAATATTTACTGGTATCTAAGTTTATAATTACCGAGAAATCCAAGAGGGCCAGAAGGTATCGGACAGGACGAGAGGCGCCCAAGCGAGCGTATGTATCTGCGTACTATTTAATATATATCTATGTACATTTTCAGTTTGCTACTTATATACCGATCTCGCCATAAACTGTAGCATCCTTCTGTCCTTTGCCTCGTATCCGCTTGTGTCTTATTCGCTCACTCTCGGTTTCGTTCTACGTATGCGGTTCGAATCTTATAGAAAGGTATGAGAGCACGTTCGCCCCCGCGTATATGTGCACGCAGTTTCGCACGAGACTGCGTTCTATTACGAATCGCCTTCCGCACGTCAGACACCGCGAATTAATGCGCGTAATATGTTGGCTGCGAGCACGTTTACGGTTTACGTATAGCAGAAGCCTTAGCAATTGCAAATAAGTTAAAACCCGCTGCCGAGTGTACCTATGGAGCTAATGCGTTGAAGATTTGTTCGTACCAGGGCAGAGGAGGATAGATCTGCATTTTTATCGATATAACACCTTGGCAATAATCAACTTTCGATTATTAATCATCGCAACCAAAGAAAACGCAAAGTTGCAGTTATTGGCATGCTTGCGCGGAGATCAGAATGGAATCCAGGGTCGAATTCAGGATAGAGTCTGGGCCGTCCCAGACTCTGGACTCTGGACAATTCATGGTGGAGTCTGGGTAATCCAGGATGGACTCCAAGATGGGCAATGAGATTGGATCAAATTATCATTTTAACGTGGATATGTATGATTGGAATTTTGGATACTAATTGAACAACATGTCTCATCTACCCAATTTCGGTGCAACTCGTAGGCGAGAAGCAATGTCATTGGACCAGTTACTTCAATGGACCATCTTAATTTCTCAGTAATGCGATGATCATGGTGAAATGGATTAGATTTTGTTTGAGACATCAAAATATAAACATGTACCGAGTGGTAGTTGAGTCGATACCATTTGGAAAAGGCACGGTAGAACCCTTACCTCATATAGATAATGTAAAAATGAAGGCTTCTTCATAGGACCTCTTCAACTCGCTTACTTATTCCTATTAGTAGACCCATGTTGATAACCCTTTGCACATTGTAAGAGTGGACTTACCCTTTTCAATTAGCCATTAACGACTTCTCATAAATCTTTACTTTCCAAGATTTGCCATAGTTATGTCAATGGAATACTGGGACGTCAGAAATGAATCAGTTTTTCTCAATGTGTTCAATGGCTTGAATTTTCGAGCCTTGTAATAGACAATACCAAATGACACATCGATTTTGACTTACTAAAGCCGACAAGACAAATGTAGTGGGTTTGACGACGCAATGAATGC
The DNA here is from genome assembly GCA_963970395.1 of Ephialtes manifestator. Taxonomy (NCBI): domain Eukaryota; kingdom Metazoa; phylum Arthropoda; class Insecta; order Hymenoptera; family Ichneumonidae; genus Ephialtes; species Ephialtes manifestator. Next base: position 3,731,253 of record OZ019973.1, read on the forward strand.
GATAAACATTGTGACTATCAGGTCGCAAGTGCTTGCGACAACAAAAAACCATGAAAGTCGAACCTCTCATAGCGTACTTAATGCGGCACCATGTAATCTAAGTGAAAAACCAATCAGGCACGTGAAATATTCGTACCTCTCATTCTCTTTCGCAAAATCGAATTATTTGCCAAGTATTTTTTTCCATTGTGGGAGGTTTTAGTGCATGTTCCATTCTCTCATGATGTAGAGCTATGTAGAAATGAAAACTTAGTAACATCCATAATTAGGTAATCCATTCATGACCTCCGAGTGGTCCTTTCGTTAAGTCGGTGGATTGACAACATCAACTGGGTTTTGTGAATGGACCTCTCTTCTGATATGTGTTTATATACTAGTTTAAGACAATTTCAAGCATGTTTCGTTAAATAGTCCAATACCGACGTATCTCTCTTGGGTACAAAAGATTTCGATAATACAAAAATCAATCTTCACGTCAACGTTTTCTAAAGTACAATTACGATTTATTAGTCAACCGAATCATGGTTTTACACAAAGTATTTAACGCATTAGACACGTACTTGTATATTTTCATGTATATCACTCCAATGCGTTTGTGGACTGTTTTTTAGGTGGCCAATGATTGTACCATTACTTAATTTACGCTGTACTTTCTCGCAGCATTATACAATCTATATTCAAGCATACTGTACTTCATATTAATCCTTCAACAGTAAATGCACTGATAACCTGCTAACGATTTGTAATCGTTAACAGGCGAACTCATATAGCAGCCTCCTCGCTCTATAATTCCGCATGATATTAACGAGCCTGATTGAACTAAAAAAGAACCCATAGCCTGTAAAAGCCAGCAGTCAGCTCTGCCGATATATATAAACATATGAAGATTCCTGGCCATCTTAGTAATTGCTTGAACCTGACCTCTTCCGATTCGTCCTATGACTTTTTACATTATTGAAACGGCTAATAAAAATTAAGGTGGATGACCCTGTTATCGACCAGTGTACCAGTAATTGACAGTATGTGCTTTGACTGTACTGAAATCTACAGTCAAATCGTACGACGGTTCACTTCACGATCGATGACTGGGAAATCCTCCTTTTCTAATTCTGGTTGTTTTAGGTTTAGCCATTTTTTTAATCACTTTTGGAAATTCGTATTTTTTGTCCCAATTGAAATTCCGAAATATTTCTTTTATTCAAGTGATGAATTTTAAAACGTTGGGGAAGATTATTTTTCTTCGATTGATTCGGTGATATTTTACGTAAGTTAGAACAAAGCGTAAATTTTTCGAAAAATTTGAAATCCCATAGAAACTAAACCCATTTATAGATTCATCCCAAATTAAATCCCGATCCTCCGTTAGCATGGCTTTATTTGTTAAAAATTATTTAGCTCGATCGCTGCAAATTTGCGGAAGCTAGAGAATCTACAGACTGTTTTTTAAAAATTCAAAATTGTATTTAAAAAAGTCGTATGTTTGAATTTTTTTGAAAATGATCACGAACAAAAATGAAGACCTGCTCCACGTGTATGCTAAATTCGAGCTCGATTAATAAAGCCGTTGGGTGGAGGTCAAAATACCGAATGGCTATAATAGCGAATTCCAAAATAATGAACGCCTGAATCTAGAATACCCATTATTATGAAATTCGCTATTTTATCCATTCGCTCTTTTGACCATACGCTAACTTGAACCCCACCCACTTTTCTCGCTGTTTTGGACCATTCTGAGTGTCCAAACATTAAAACCTCAAAAAAAAAAAACTTCCACGAAGAAAAACCTTCCACCATGAGGAAGCAAAAATCATTGAATAGAATCAGACGTTCAACGTGATGTTAGGAGGATAACACTGAACACGGAAAGAAATGTTTGGTTGTGGCAACTACGTTTTCGATTTGCTGTACACAATGTCTAAAAAATTAGTTGCCTCAACCATATCGAATAGTAATCTCAACTATTCACGATTAGTTCTCAATTGGATGAGTTACGTTAACTAATCCAATCGTTGGGACTACCATTCGAATCGTCAGTATTATCATTCGAATCGTCGGTATTACCATTCGAATCTTTGGTATTACCATTTGAGTTGCTAGGGAAATAGAATAATCGATTGGTTGTGTCAACTCATTTCTTGGTTATGACAACTAATCTTTTTTTCCATGAAGGAATCGACACTTCTATTCTCGGTCAACGAAGTCATTTTAGTAGTGTATTGTATTGCTTGTTCTAATCTTCATTCTTTTAGAATATGCTAGTGAAGAGATACTCCACAGACTCTATAGAGTGTAAGGATCAAAGGGTGTGGCGGCTGTGAAAGACGACGATTGCCGTGGAAAGAGAGTAGCTGCACTGGCAATGATATATCGGCTATTACCTTCGAGCCTTAGCACCTGTTAATGCGTTTCTCTCGTCCTCGTCCTTACACCCGACACCTGACGCCGCTATGCCCTCACGGAACGTGTGCTACGTTCAGCTCGCACTCCCAGGCCTGGTCCTGAACTGGCCTGCAACAGCACGCCATTCACTGGATGGTATACGCAAACCGTATATACTGAGGCCAAGACGTTTTGCTTTCGTTACTTTTCAATGAGAATATCGCAGAGGGGGTCGCTCGAAACAGCGCGACGAGGCAAAGCAACCGCAACTCCAGCGATGCTGAGGGGCCCATGCCGATCTTCCGAATTAGTCCTGGCTTATATTTCAAGCCCTTCGAACGTTTTCGCTTTGCACCCTCTTGCTCTACTTTTCTTCTGTTTCTCTCGTCCTCTCGTTCTCATCTTTCTTGCTGCCCCCTGCCGATCCGAATCGAACCTGGAAATCTTTTCAACCGTAGATTGCATTTTTATTTTTATTTAGTTCTTTTTTAGAGGTTTATTGCATTGGAGACTGCTGATGGGCAAATTACCGGAGCTGTCAATAAAAATGAAAATGACTGACAAATAGGAAATCTGTTTTTAAATATCTAATACAAAATTTATGTGATTATGATACGTACAAAATATTTTTTCGTTTTGGAATCTTTTTTTATTTTTTCAGTTTTAATTAATCATTCGAACAACTATTTATTGATGTTTCGATACAAAGAAACGGGCATAAACTTTTTTTGGACTATTTACCAGTTTTTCAGTTGAAAGTGTTAAAAGTTCAAAGGTTACTTATTATATTAACCTGTATTTGATTTTGACTATCGGATTCTTAAGAGTAATAACTACTCACATTAATTCTCTTCTACATTCGTTAGAATTGTGAGTTAACTGTTTTTGCTTCCTCATAGAGGAAGCTTTGTTTTCGTGAAAATTTTTTTTTTCGAGATTTTCATGTCAGTACACTCAAAATGGGCCAAAACGTCGAGAAAAGTGATTTAGAAAAAATGTCTGTATGTGTGTGTGTGTGTGTGTATGTTACACGATCGAAAAATGTAAACCTTTATAACTCGAGAATGCCTTGAGATATCAAGCTGAAATTTGGACCATAGATAGAGGGATCAAGCTTCATCGTTCATACAGATTTTTTTTTAAATCCACTTCATCGTTAAATTATTACGCGTTTTTTAATTTTTTGAAAAATGTGTGTTTACGCGATAACTCTTTCAATTTTCGAGATATTGATCTTAAAATTGGTATGAATGTGAGCTTTCATACGCCGGTGACCGCTATTGAATTTGGTTAAGATCGGTTGAACCGTTAAAATTTTATGATGTTTTGAATTTTTCAAAAAATTGACATTATCGCTCTATTGTAACTTTTGCAAAACTTAAGATAGCGAGCTCAAATTTTGTATATAAATGAAACAATATTCAGCCGTTATATATGTATAATTTAGTGACGAACGGTACAAAATTTTTGATTTTATGGAATGTTGAATTATTTTTAAAAATATACATTATCACATTCACTTTCGGAAACGCTCTAATAATCACGAAATAACGTAATAACGAAATAGAAAAAGCGAATCCACAACATGTATATTTATCTAATTAAAACAAGGGTGCAAAATAGAACCTTCCACATTGCTTCATCATTATTTTTCGCGTTTTACAAAGCTTCCTCTATGAGGAAGTCAAAAATTGAATAACATACTTCCTCATAGAGGTAGCTTTGTAAGAAGCGAAAAATAATGAGGAAGCAATGTGCAAGGTTCTACTTTGCATCCTTGTTTATCTATCATCTCACTTGGCTTCATATATCTCGTCGACAATTCGAGTCCGAATTAGATTTTCCTTCTGTTCCATCTTCACTCGGTTATTAAAACAACAACTGATTTTCCAAATCCTTGATTTAACAACTAATATTTGACAAACTTTATATATTCAATTTCTGTATATAATTAAGTATTTATGCTTCAATAAATTTGACTTTTTACTAAAAATTTGTGCTTTGAATTAAACAAACAGGTCGCGAAATAAATCAAGAAAATGGAGCAGCGAAAAGTTGAGTTGGAGGACGAAGCTAAAAACCTGCTTCTTCAGACACGCCAATCGCAGGATGCCTCTCTGATCCATTGAGAAGTAGCAGAAGATGAAGACTAAGAAGATATCTAAATATCTACGCAAAGGCCGTGCGACGACGAAGGGGGTGGGGCTCTCTACTTTCCATATTTCAAAGCTCATCGAGCAGTCTCGAATAAAGTAGAAACGTTAATACATTTCCCTCTGATCCGTGGAACTCGGGGGCGATGCTCGGGTTTTTGAGAGAGGTGCAGAATAAGTAGAGAGCATGAGGAGAAATGTACAGGTACGTGAGTGCGAGTGAGCAAGTGAAGGGAAGCTTTAATACCTTCTTAAATATTCCTTCCGTTCCACCTCCTCCGACAACGGCGATTCTTCTCTCCACCTCCTCGTCGTTGCTGCTGTTCGAATATAAGATGAGATAGCAGAGGATACACGCGGTGTATATATGTTCGTCTGCTTAAAGGTAGAAACAAATATAATACGATTACGTTCCGTTTCCGTTTATTAAAGAAACAAGATATCGCAGCTATGGGACCAGCTACCATGATGTCACAGTAGGTAGGGGAGAGCGGGGCAAAATGAACCCTCGGGGCAAAATGAGCACCCCAATTTAGATTTTTTAATAAATAGTATATTACGACCCTAGGCCGGAAAGTTGGATTTCTTGTCGTATGTGATATAGTGGCCGAGGTGAAGCCAATACTATTTTTCTTGATCCCCGACCGAAAGTACCGGGGCGGGGGGGTGGCGACTTTTGCAAATTCGAGGCATTAAAAAGGTATACAAAATAACATACAAGAGGAAAATGTCTGATAATAAGGTAATACTTTTTTAAAAAAGATGCAAAGTAGAACCTTGCACATTGCTTCCTCATTATTTTTCGCTTTTTACAAAGCTCCCTCTGTGAGGAAGCAGTATGTTATTCAATTTTGGCTTCCTCATAGAGGAAGCTTTGTAAAAAGCGAAAAATAATGAGGAAGCAATGTGCAAGGTTCTACTTTGCATCTTTTTTTTTATACCTTGTGTCTCTTTTGCAGAGGTGTTTTATACAGCTATAAATCACCTCTGCAAACACCGTTACATCTAATTTTGATTAGATACAAATTTTTGTCGTACTTTCTCAACTTTTCCGGAAGTTATAGCGAAAATCTACATTTTTTTTAAAATGAAAAATGGTGTAAAATCCGAACGACTTTACCGATCATCACCAAATTTGGTACATGGCATTTCTGAATGTTATTTTTCGTCTGTACAAAATTTCTGTTCATTTGTTGAAATTCGACGTAATTTAGATCAAAATCTATTTTTTTCGAAAAATTCAAAATTCTATAAAATCCGAATCGCTTTACCGATTTCGTCGAAATTCAATACCATACAACATTGAACGTATCTTCAGTTATGAAGAACTATTTAGCCAAATCGAACTTTTACGAAAGTTAGAGCGACCACGCCCTTTTTTCAACAAATTAAAATCAACATAAAATCTTAATGACTTCACATATTTTGGCAAAAATCACAACATTCAAAGAGGGGCAGCTACTCTACTTGCGTGCCAAATTTGAGCCGGATCGCTCGAACGGTTACCGAGTGAGAGGAGATTGAATTTTCGAAGCCCAGCACACACACACACACACACACACACACATACATACATACGGACATTTTTTCTAAACCACTTTTCTCGACGTTTTAGGTGATTCTAAGCATACTGACATGAAAATCTCAAAAATAAAAAATTTCATGAAAACAAAGCTTCCTCTATGAGGAAGCAAAATAATTTTTGTCTTCCTCTAGCCACTTTTTAAAAGTATTATAAACTAGCAGGTACCGATCAGAAGATTTTTAGGGTAGGCTTCGTTTTGTACTATTTTTTTCGCTTCTTCGTAAAAATTTCTTAAAACTTCTTCGTCAACAGAACCTTCAGATGAGGAGTCGTCCATTTTTTTCGATCCACTCACTTTTAGGTTAGCTAAAGAAATTAACTGAAGAAAGATTTTTAAAAAGTAATGAAATGAAAATCGATCCACGCGCGAGCAAACGACACCAAACATAAAAACATAATAAACCAAAGATGGGAAAACAAAAGAGAGAGAGCGGGAGCCACAAAAGCCGGCCATAAAAGTCGCTATTCCCGGCCTCAAATGCAGCCCGGAAGACGGTACTTTCGGTTCGGGGAGCAAGAAAAATTAATTTTCATACGCGATGTAGTGACAGACAACAAAGAGCTCACACGTATGCGCGATCTAATGACGGGGCAAAACGGGCCGCCCATTTTAGACGTAGGGTTAGGAATGAATCCACGCTTCTGTCAATTCATAGTACAACCCTTGACAAAAAATGCAGCGAACATTCTCTGATGCTTCTATTCCCGTGTAAAAATGATTATGTAAAATTGAGATCACAAATCGAAATATGTCAAAAAGTGCCATTTTTGAGATGCGTTAAGATGAAATATTTAAGATTATTTTTCGGGCCTGGATTTCGACCAATCACAGAGCGATATTCTTGGTAATCGAGTTTCATTTGTTGAAAATTTCATCGGTTATTTCACCCGGATATTCCACAGTAGCTCTTCACTTGTTTTCAACCAATGTAACATTCGGATTGACACTTTTGTCTGTCAAAAATTGGGTTAATGTTTCCTCGAATACTGCTCTGTGCCGAAATCCAGATCCGAAAAATAATCCGTCAAATTAATTAATTAATTAATAAAGACCTCCAAAATTAATCGTAATATTACCCTCTAATTTCCCTGCTCATCAACGATTGGGATAAGTTTCGCACAAAAATCCCTCGCGTCGCGTGCTCGCGATTTCACTATGCGAATCATCTTCCTCTCGTTGCTCAGCAACGAAACAATCCGGAAATATTCGGATAATTTTGAAGGTCTTAGGATATTACTACTGAAAATTTCAAAACGATTTTGAGATTGATTTGATCAAATTACTATTCGATATCAGTAAACGAGTTTTGATCTAACTATTTTTACGTGGGCTAGTGTACTTTAAAACAAATTATATATTGTAATAGAAAAAGACACCAGTTTTTCGTGGACGCGCTTTAAGGAGGGTGGATACCCAACGCAAAATGATAAACATGCGCTCAAATTTGTGGAGGATATTCGTAGATAAAAATTACATCTCTATGCCAAATTTTATGTTAATCGTCTAGATGGTTATCGAGAAACTAATTATTGAAATTACACTCTTATACATGGACAACATAGCGGAAACTATACACACTTCCAACGCTATGATCGAAAGTATAATCAAAATGATAAACAATTGTTGATAACAGAACCAAAGCATTCCTTGTTGTTTCGAAAAGAACTTTCACGAAGATCGAAATGATTCGTCTGCTTGGTTGCCGAGAAAATGTAAAAACAAAACTGCCGGAATAGTACAACAATGTACGCCAGTAAACGCTCGTCACGGACCTCTCTATCGCACACTACCTCCCCGGCAACCCGCGCACCAGCCGACCTTACCCCTCCAGAAAGACGGTATCCATCCTCCTTAAAACCGAGTGAAATTTCATTTTTATATGCTTGTAGTTGATCTATGCTATTTGTATCGTCTATTTTTGCCTGAGGGGTCCGTTTTGCCCCACCCTCTCCTACATGGTATGTAAACTGTGTACACGAATGTGCTTAATGTTAATTAATTTACATAGAAATGTGTGCTTAATTTATCTGAAGATTTTTCGACTTACAGGATTTAAAGAGATTTTAAATAATTTGAAACCTTCTAAAACAAGAGAACTATTTTTTTAAACATTTTTCTTGATAAACGAAACAATATTTGTTAATTTTTGTTGAATATTTCGATTCTACTGAGTTAAACAAAATATTGCATGTTTAAAAAATAAAAAAATTAACTTGCAACGTTGTTTTGTTTCCTTTTTATGTTAGAACACTGTAAATGTTTGAAAACGTCGAGAAAAGTGGTTTAGAAAAATATATGGATTAATGTGCATGTGTGTGTGTATGACCAACACTCAAAATTCAAACTCACATATCTCAAGAACTGCTTTAACAATCAAGGTGAAATTTAGCAAACATATAAAGCAGGTTGGCACCTGTGTTTGTGGTAATTTTCGAAAAATTTCATAAATATGTTCAAATTTTATTTGCCTTTGCAATTTTCAGAAATGTCTGTACGCTCTCTAGTTTCTGCAGAATTTTAGCTAATGAGCTAAATAATTTGTTATGAATAAAGCTATGTTAAAGGAAGATCGATATTAAATTTGGAATGAATCTGTAAAAAAGTTCGATTTTTATGGGATTTTGAATTCTTTTTTAATACTCGTTTTGTTCTAACTCACGTAAAATCTCACCTAATTAACGGGAATTTTCTACAGATGAAAAATACCATTCAGCGCTGCTACCTACCAAATTCGGTCATGATCGGTAAAGCGGTTTGGATTTTACGTGATTTTCAATGTTTCAAGAACTATATAGGTGACGAAAAAAGTTGCAAAGTAGAACTTTACACATTTTTTCCTCATTCATTTTCATTCTTTACAAAGCTTCCTCTATGAGGAAGCAAAAATTATTGAACAAATCAGAAGTTCAACGTGCATCGAGAGAAAAATATAGTTAAGACATCTAAAATAGTTTGGTAAAAAAACCCAGACAACATAGTAAATGGGTTCAATCTTGGAAGTTTGGAAATGTTTACTTATACCGTGAATGGAAACGCGATGCACGCGGAGTGGCGCTCGCAAAACGTCTGGGTATTTTCGGGCAACTTTGAGGTTATGACGGCAAACGTTGAACGATCGACGCTACACGGGAGCTGTATATCTTTTGTAAATCTCATGTCGTACTAAACTACAGACATTTTGCAGGCTGTCAATAGATTTTGCGTTATTTTTCGTAACGTGAATTGCTTTAACCTGTATGCGCATGAAGATTATTCCGAACATTTGTGGGCGCAACATCTAGAGAAGTACGAGATGCGTTGTATAGTGTTGTACAGCAGCGTAAATAGTACAGCGGGCGACGACTACTAAATCTTTGTATGTGCCTGGAAAAAAATGCCATTTTTCCACTTGGGACCCCGATTGCTATACGATTCTGGGGAATGAGTACTATATGGGCGTATCTCACAAACCTTTGACTTTCACGGACTCAAAGAATAAAAATCTAGTTAAGGAGCACAGGATCGCCAATTTTTTGTACTCATCTTAAGACCTTTAGAAAGCAATATTCGTTCATGGACAAAGCATCATATGCAGGGTGTTCGCATAAAAAATCATATTATCATTTTAACTAAAAATCATTTATTTGGCGCTAATTCGTTGTAGGAACTATGTGTTATTGTGTTTTACAAGTGTTTAACTTACTTTCAATTCAACTTTTTTTTTTAATGACCCATTGAAGACATAGTTTTATCCCTTTCAATAGGTCATTTTTCTAATTCAATTTTACTCAATTCGTATGCAGAAAATGAAAAGTAGGACTGGTAATGACTCTACTAACTCAAAATATAATTTAGATAATTTAGGAACGATAATAGTTTGAATTTATTATGCGAATTTATAAACCTGACATTCTCGAACCTGACAATTGAATACATTTTGACCCAGAAACAAATTGTTTCTCGTCGAGAGGTCGGGCACATCTGCGCACATCTAATTCGTGATAAGAATAACGTACTCAGATGGAATTTAATTATCTTACTTGACTAGTTTGGCCGGATAACGATGCGAAAAACCTAACATTTATTGTCCACGCAGCAATATGAGTCCATGTCGCAGAACGTTGCGAGCAAAATAATTGACACGCCGATATAAATTTCACTTCATTCAATCCGTGATGATCCTACCTTTATGTGCATCCAATTAATTTGGCTCAATTAGCTTGTGCTGATATTCCTGCACCATATGACGGTGGATGTCAGGTTCACCATCGAAACCGAGTGACAGACGTTCACAGGATAACCGCTTAATTTTCTGACATGTTTGGCGATTACCATTAGGTACATTATGTTCATTGCACCTTACCAGAATTTCATGATTTTTTTCTTATTTTTCTGAAGGTGCATATCAATGCTACACCCGTACGAAGTGACGCGAAAATCAGAGTTATAAGCGAAAACGTTATTAATTTCCGCATTTGAACCAGGATAAAACAGTCTATTGGTGCATTATAAAATTAAATTATTTTTTTTTCAGATAGATTAGGCTTCGTACATCTTAGTAAAAATTTGATACCCGTGTAATTAATTCTGTGCAAATTACTATAGCATCCCGTATAGGGGCTAACAATTGGCCGAGCATTGGGCCGGTGCTGGCGGCCATCCTTCAGCAACGGCGCGGCAATGGTAACCAGCACTGGTGCAGCACTGGTTTGACTGCTGGATGATAACTTCGGCCCAGTACTGGTAGTTGTGCATGGCTGGGTACTGGGGGCCAATGCGGTCCGGGAATGGTATCAAACACGGCCAGTATTGGGCAAGTAACGGCGGGAAATATTCAGTATAATCAATTTAGTAATTAATTATTAATTTAAAAAGATATATTTCCTAACGGACCATCTCCAGTAATTTTAATCATGTTATTCTATTATCATTTGAAAAAAAAAAGGTAATCGTCCACGGATACAATTTCTTCGATAGCTTTCGGGAAAGTGATGTTAGCGGGATTTGAACCTACGACCTATACGACCTACCTAAACTACATAACTACCTAACCTGCACGCTAACCACTAGACCAAACCGACTATGTGGGTTTCTTATACTTTAAGTCCATAATAGTTGCATCTAGGATAACAATCACAGGGACATCGGATGGATATGGATAAAATTTGGTACACGGATGTTTTTGAAGCCACTGATTAAACAACTCAAATCTGAATTCAGAAATTCAAAATGGAGGATCCAATATGGCCGTCCAAATGACAATAAATTATATAATTTGTATGAAACACGAAACAGAGAGCCTTTTTGAATCCAATATGGCGGCCAATATATAAAAAGTGATTTCATTTTGATAAAATTGAGTACTCAGGCTTCTTAAGATAATTCATTACTAATCTAAACTCGAAAATAAAGGATAAAAAATGGCCGATACAAAAAATTCCAAGTGCAAAGTCTTGTTTAAATGGTGGGGAAGGAAATATGTTTTTTATGCTGGTCGTCGCTAACGTGCCGACGATGCGTGATATTGAGTTTATGTTAATCATTGGCATGAGGGTAATGGCCCATGTTCGCCCACGACTGGCTGACATACGTGAGAAACGTATTGGACCTAAGACAATGTAAAATTTTGATTGTAAAATTTGACGCGTGATTTCCACCTCTCGCCCACCACGACTCGCAGGATATTGTAGGAATTCATAGTACCGATGGCGCAATCATCGGCACCAGCAATGGCCCAGCCGTGGAAAACTGCAGCAGCCCATGCTGGGTACAAGTCTATCGGCCATCGCTGGTTGTCAGCAATGGGCCAGACGTGACAAAATGCTGGCAGTTTTTACTTGGTCGCGGCCGCGGGCCACTGCTGGCCCCAACGATGGCTCGATAGTCAACCAGTACTGGCTATCATCGATTGGTAGCCAGTACTCGCCTGTGACGGCCCTACATTGCATATAAGAAGACGATTCAAATGAGAGAAATATATAGGTGACATTAGCGCTCTTACTTAGTACCTGAATAATCCGGGTTCGATTCCCGGTGATCACCATATATTTTCTTTCTTCGATACTTCGTCAGTCCATCCGCAATGCCAATATCTACACTTCCCCAAACTCTCCGCCTGGTCATTACATGGTGTCAGAAGTTACGGGCCCAAAAACGTCCTCAATTCCGCATTGTACCGATGGAGCACACACACAGATTCCCGCCAATACAGGCCTGGCACTGAAGAGCTACACCGCGGGATTTAACACGGCCGAGGGAAGAGGTCCGACGTTGGATACAGGCTTCGCGTAGCATCTACGATAACTCCACTACAATCGCGTAACAGGAAACCTAACTCTGCACTGTCGACGAGGACGTCGAATACAGTGAAGGGGGGTGTGTGACGGCCCTACATTGCATATAAGAAGACGATTCGAATGAGAGAAATATATAGGTGACATTAGCGCAGTGGTTAGCGCTCTTACTTAGTACCTGAATAATTCGGGTTCGATTCCCGGTGATCACCATATATTTTCTCTCTTCGATACTTCGTCAGTCCATCCGCAATGCCAATATCTACACTTCCCCAAACTCTCCGCCTGGTCATTACACGCCCAATCATTGTAACTGCTGGCATTTCCTATACGGGATTCCGCAGTCGAGTTACACGAAAGTCAAAGGTTTGTGAGATATGCCCATATATTTCTTTCGGTGTATGAAGAAAACGACAACGGCAATTCTTGTCTCCGCCTCTTCGTCCTTACTGCTATTCGAATATAAGAGATGAGGTAGCAGAGGATACACGCGGTGTATATATGTTCGTCCGCTTAAAGGTAGGAACAAATAATACGATTACGTTCCGTTTCCGTTTATTAAAGAAACAAGATATCGCAGCTATAGGCCCAACTACCTTGGAGTCTCTGGCATGCTTAAACTACACGACATATATTTATGTATATATATATATCTACAAACGCTAGCACTTTTATCCGCACTGTTCAGTCCATTTGTCAGGTTCACTATGTATTATATCTCTTTCGGTCGCAGATCTCGATGCTCAGGTCTTCCCAGGAGATCTCCAACGCAGCGAACAAGCCGTCGCGACATTTTACGCGGTATTCGATACGAGAAACTCGATATATTAAAATTTGCCGCGGGAATTACACGAGTACCTGACTACCTACGTGGCTACTTACACCTCGATGCAGTTACGCGTAATAACTATACACGAAGACGAAAAGCCCCAAGTATAAGCCGTCTCGTCCGGCGATATACTATACATGCCGACTGTTCCATCGCACCACGCACTTCACCGACCTCCACGGCAGCCAAGTTTCCTGCATGCAAGCCTACTCGGTCATTCTTGAATCGACCAACAGTCATTTCGTTTCCGCAGGAAGCACAATAACAAAAAATCAGAAACGTATTGGTAATTTTCAATAATCCATCCACAATTGGAGGTTACATCGAAATAAGAAAAGTTTCTTTAATAACTATATTTATATCGCTTTTGATTACTTCAAATAGAAAATTTATCGACAAGGTCGATTCACCTACAAAAAGATATAAAAAGGTTATGCACGGATGTGTACTAAAAAAAAATATCTGTCTACTGCATGAAATGCACTGTATTATCAGAACGCTGCTAATATAAATATAAAATGTTTTGCTTATCCAACATTTTTTAAACGAATGATCCGTATAAAAAAAAAAAAATTTCCTCGACGTTTACAACTCATTTATTTACAGTAAAATTACTTATTTGTAAATCAATTATTTTCTTTAAAAAAAATTATAATAATTACTGATTTACAAATCAGTAATTTAATAATAATATTTAATAATGTAATTATAAAATGTTTTGCTTATCCAACATTTTTTAATCGAATGACTCGTATAAAAAAAAAATTATTTTTTCCTCGACGTTTACAACTCATTTATTTACAGTAAAATTACTTATTTGTAAATCAATTATTTTCTTTTAAAAAATAATAATTATTACTGATTTACAAATCAGTAATTGTCTAAAAAAATAATAATTATTATTATTTATTAGCAAATTAGTAATTTTATATTATATAAAAAAAAATAATAATTGCTGATTTACAAATCAATAATTTTCTAATGTTACTTGGGACGAGAATAAATTAGTACTTTTCGCATCTTTGACATGCATTTCATGAGGTTAAAATGCAAGTTCATTAAAGCACTACTATTCCCCATGAAATATCTGCCTTTTGTAAAATTACTCGTCCCCATTACGCGTTCCCCAACGCGCTTCCGGTATTTAAAACTACAATCATCTGTTATTATCCCGGGTTTACTGACTAATATGAAAACGGCAATTAATCAATACATCCCATTGATGTATAATTAACACACCATTAGTAATTAAGTGAAAAAAACGACTTTAATTATCCTACAACAATTGCTAGATCGGGGCAAATCAAAATAATTCTTCAGGCTCTACACTCGATTTAATTCCTCGAACACCTAACGTACAATTATCGTATACATGCCGAAGGCAATTATTATTATACTTGCAGAGATAATGTGTAGTCTAGTTCAAACTGGAGACGGCTATTATAATGGATATAAGGGGGTATCTATAACGCGAACGCTACGTTCAATTGTGGGAGGCGTGGGTGGATGAGTTCCGGTGCTTGTACGCGCTTCGCGCCTATGACTCAGCTAATTTATTCAAAGCCCTATAGCCGGAGTAGCTCAGACACCAGACGAAGGAGAACCTCCCGAGCGCAGGTTAGAAACGGTGGTCCAGTAGCCTCCTCCTTGTCGTCGTCGACGTCGTCGTCGTACGTCCGGCGAAGAGTTACGTTACATACGTATGTACCAGCCCAGTCTCTGTGTATAGGACGAGAGCATGCATTGAGCACGCGCCCGAGAAGATAGCTCGCTGGACCGCGCGCCACCCACCTACAAGAAGAAAGTAGAGACAGCGGTCCAGACTGAGGCGCGACTAGTAGAGTGGTATCTCATCTCCGAGCGACGAAATATCAGTGTTAGTCCACTAACGTGTGTGTGTGTGTGTGAGCTTCACGCTGTCCCCATCCTCTCTATATCCGTGTTCATACATATGGGGTATTCCTGGCCAACTCAACAAGCGTTCAGCCCTGACAATTCGATCCATCATTTTTTATACTATTCTGTATGCGCGAAAAAATACTTTTCATTTTTTTTTAGATTTTTGAAACGTTTTTGTTTTGTCATGAATTTTTCAGAAATTGGAAATTATTTTTAAAGATCTTTTATAAGGTATCAACATTTTTGAGTTGTGACCCAGAATCGGCACACGTTTGCGACGATTTTTTAAGCCAGTTTAAAAAAAAAAAAAGAAATGGAAAAATTTTGCAAAGTAGAACTTTGCATATTGCTTCCTGATTAATTTTCATTATTCATAAAGCTACCTCTATGAATAAGCTTATTTATTAATTTTAGCTTCCTCATAGAGGAAGCTTTGTAAAAAATAAATATGAATACGGAAACAATGTGCAAAGTTTTATTTTACAACTTTTTTCGTTACCTATATATTTCTTGAAAAATTCAAAATCACGTAAAATTCAAACTGCTTCACCGATCACGACCAAAGGTAGCATTGCTGAATGTTATTTTTCATCTGCAGAAAAATTCACTTAATTTGGTGAGATTTGACGTGAGTTAGAGCAAACCGAATATTTAAAAAAAAATTCAAAATCCCATAAAAAACAAACTTTCTTACAGATTCATTCCAAGTTTAATGCCGATCCTCCTGTAACATAATTTTCTACATAAAAAATTATTTAGCTCAATAGCTTAAAATTTGCGGAAGCTGGAGAGCATACAGACATTTTTCGAAAATTGAAAAGTCAAATAACATTGGCACATGATTTTGAATTTTTTTAAATATTACCACAAACAAAGGCGCCGATTTGTTTCACATGTTTACTAAATTTCAGTCCGATTGTTAAAGCAGTTACTGAGATATGTAAGTTTGAATTTTAAGTGACATGCACATATACACACACACGCACATCCATCCATACATTTTTCTGAATCACTTTTCTGGACGATTTTGAGTGTACTGACATAAAAAAATCGAAAAAAAAATTTTGCACGCAAACCAAGCTTCCTCTATGAGGAAGCAAAAATGAAATAAGATGACAGTTCGTGCACTCAGAGAAATCGTAATAGCACAGTCAACTATAAAGTGACAACTATTAATTTTTATTACATACAACTATTTTTATAGTTACAATAACTACGAAAATAGTTATGGTAACTATTTGCCAGTTATAGTAACTATTTGATAGTTGTGTCAATTATAAAAAAATTGTTGTACCAACCATAAATGAATAGTTGTCACTTTATAGTTACTAGTACCATAATTTTCTCTCAGTGTGGCCGGTTGTTGCCCAAACATTTTATACATAATGGAAGATTATTTTATAATTCTGTTGAAGTTTTTTTAGCGATATAAAAATAAATCATACATTAAAAAATGTAACGTTGGTTTACGGTTGAATGAGTCAAAATAATTATTATTCCAACCCTGAGCTGAATACAACGATCGTTAGCTTTTCGTTGATTTTTCAAAACCGACCATAAACTAATAGTCTCACGTAACCACCAATGGTTGGCATTGAAAAATCAACCAAAAGCCAACCATCGCTGCACTCAACGCAGGGTTGGAATTATTATTATTTTGTCTTATTCAACGGTAAATCAACATTTCATTATGGCCAATAATAGTTGGTTGATGGTTGGGTTTGGGAAATTAACAAATCAGCAGTTAAAAATGTCTCACTTTATAGTCTATTTCAACAAGACATTATTTAATACATGATTTTGTTTATATCGATAAAAAAAAGCTTCAGCACAAATCTAAAATAATCTTACGTTATGTATAAAATGTTTACGCATTGACCATGAACTGTCATCTTGTTTCATTTTTATCTATTTTCAACGGATATTTTTTGTTGAAACAATGGCCTAAAAATCGACACAAACGTTTTTCTACGTTGGATCATAGCACTAAAATGTTGATATCTAATACAGGATTTTTGAAAACAATTTCAAATTACTAAATAGGGCCGCAAAACTTTTATTAAAAAAATTCATGAAAAAAGAAAGTTTTTGTAAAAAAAATCGAAAAAAAATTAAAAGTGTTCTTTCGAGCATATAGAATAGTATAAAAAACTATGGAGCGGATTCGCTCCATAATCAGGGTTGAACGCTTGTTGAGTTGGCCAGGAATACCCCATATGTATAGCATGCGATAAGTATAGGTGGACTATACCCTGTAGCACAGTATAGTAAACGAATATATAGAGTGTATATATATGTAGTGCTCCGGTATACGCGTGGATATATTGAGACACGCGCCAACGCATTCTAATTATCATGTGCATAATGGTGGCCGGTCGCCAAGCTTCAGAAATACATCAGAGCGAGGAGACGCTATAGATAGGTACGAAAGTTCGTGCGTGTGCCATGTGAATTCCACGGAATGGCTACGGATACGAAACCCTCTTTCTCTCATTCTCTCTCTCTCTTACTCTCTCTTTTTTGGCTTTTCTATATTTTTTTTTACCTCTCTCTACACCCTCGGTCATCATTCGCCATGCCATCACAAATGGTGGAACTCCTGTCTCTTTCCCTCTGGTAACTTTCATCTTGGTGTTGTTTTGCAATTTTTTTCTCTATTTCATTTTGCTTTTGACATGCCCGCTCCAAGCATTCCTCCCCTATGTAAACATCCCCTGCTACTGCCGGACTTCAACTGGAACAACGAAGATGAACGATTTGGATCAGAATGCATTAGACATTTGACTAATAATAACAATAGAGTCAGAGTAGTGTTAATTTTTATACACAAAAAAGCGAATTCGTTATAGTAATAGAGAGAAATCTTTGATGTTACAAACTGGTTTAGTGCTCACACAGTCAAATCATTAATTGGTTGGGTAACGCTCTTTAAATCCGCTGATTGTACCAACTAACTTGTCGCTAACAAATATATTCGTTATTATATATGTATCTTATATATCTTAGATTCTATTTTAATTGTTGATCTAATTAAACGAGTTTATTCCGTATATTATTTATTTTACCTACTTATTAACAGCAGTGAAACTAATTCTAGGTTGCTACACTGACCAATTAGTTAGTTATGGCAAAAAATCAGACATAATTGAAAAATAGTTAGTTGGACCAACGAAGCCGTTATTTTTTCATATATTTATTTATTTTTCAAGAGTTCAAAAATATATTTTACTTTTAATAGAAACACATGAAATCAGTTCAATTCATTATCAATTCTGCGAATATCTTACAAAAACGAAGTAGAAGTAGAATCACGTATTGGTTAAACAAGGTTTAGTCAAGTGGCTGAATTGTACAATTTAAAACAGAATTTTTTTTTTTGAGAATGTTTAATTAAGCCCTTTCATGTAATTGAAATCCATTTTGGAATAGATCGTCTCTAAAATATCGAATTAATAATTTGATCATGATTTTGAAAAGAGGAATTCGTTGAATTTTTATCACGGATTCTTTTAATGGCACATAAGAAGGTCGCCGAACTTATTGCCTGCCTTTTCATCTCGAAACGAACAGCAGCGTACCATTTTTTATGTCTCTCAATCATTCCTTTAATTTAACGAAGCATTAAAAGACATGAGAGAATCAGAATGTGTCATTGACACAAAGCTAGAAAAATTCGAACATTAATTACGAACTGCCTGACCTGTCTTTGTTAATTTGAGCAGTTAAATGATACAGAAGGTATATAGACGTCGAGTAAAATGACTAAAAAAAAATATTAATACAGGATAAACAGACGTTGACGGTTTTGCAAGAGCGCGCAATTCTTCTCATTTTACTTGCTCCTCTTTGAGCGCCAATTCTCAATCTTCGAGACGCTCAAAGTCTCTGGAGAACCACGAACCACATCTCTCGGTTGATAGATGTGAAAATAATTATAGGTGAACGCGTTTGTTCAGGGCAATAAGAGAATTAAAGAAAAAAAATGAATACCATGTCAAATTTTCGTGAGGCAGTAATGACTTTTAGCCAGGCAACGGAAAAAAGTCAAAGAGGGAAGAACGAGGATGGAAAAGAGACAGATGCGCAAAGATCTTTGGGAAGCAGATGCACACATAAAAAATTTAAAAAATTGCAGTCCCCCGCTTCTAGATTAACTGCGGTACTACACACAAATAATACACGAAATATATACTACACGAACACGATATTGAATGAAATAAGCGGTACACAATTTAAATGATATAATAAAATGATTATGGTCGTATTTGTTTCTCACTTGTTACGTCACAACTGAACAAAACTAAATAAAACTATTATTCGTATTAAAACCGACCTTTTCCAATTTAAGGTGCCAGTGAAAGATTAATTCGAAATAAAAATAAGATGGAATGTGAAACCATCTTGATTAAAGCTAAATTGTCTGAGTTGATCTGCAAGCGATGAACTAGCATGCATGGAGAAAACGGGTTAGTTGAGAAAACTAACCTTTAAATGCTTGGAGCGTTAGATGTAGTTTGGTTGGCATTACCAATCGGTTGGTTGGCGCCACCAATCGGTTGGTTGGCGCCATCAATCGGTTGATGGGCGTTTCCAATCGGTTGAGTGACATCAATCGGTTAGTTTGCATTACCAATCGGTTGGGTGACATCAATCGGTTAGTTGGCATTACCAATCGGTTGGTTCTGACACGCAATAACTTGCTAATGCCATATTTTACCATGCATGTTGGTTGGCACGTATCAATTCCGTAGTTCCTACAACTACACCCTTTTCTCCGTGTGGTTGGAAATTGAAATTTAAAAGGTCTATATCTAATCTACGTAGATCTAAATATATTCATGTAGATTGGTAGGTAGTCTTATTAATACATCTAGATCTTCATGTTTTTCCTAATAGTAAATCTATAATCCTGTCTGCAATCGTCTCGTTCAGTAGAATTTTCATAGACGTCCAGATCATTGCAGATCGACATAGAGAAAACATATTTTTTCATGGGCTGACACGGTTAAAGGGTACACTGAAAAAAAAAATTCGTTGGGAGAACCATCTCCAGCATATGCTGTACCGCTGAATACTTGCAGCAACTAACTCGCTCCTGTAACCAATCGCAGTGCTGTTTTCACCAATACAATAGGTGGCGCAAGCAACAGCGAGTTCCTATAACCAACCACAGCGATTCGTATAACCAACGAGTAGTTATCATAACCCACTGAGTAGTTGTCATAACCCACTGAGGAGTTGTCATAACCCACTGAGTAGTTGTCATAACCCACTGAGTAGTTGTCATAACCCACTGAGTAGTTGTCATAACCCACTGAGTAGTTGTCATAACCCACTGAGTAGTTGTCATAACCCACTGAGAAGTTGTCATAACCCACTGAGTAGTTGTCATAACCCATTGAGTAGTTGTCATAACCCACTGAGTAGTTGTCATTACCCACTGCGTAGTTGTCAAAACCCACTGAGTAGTTGTTAAAACCCACTGAGTAGTTGTCATAACCCACTGAGTAGTGACGCTATTTCAACTCTTTCGAGTGGTTGTCGGAACCCATTTATTGGTTTGTCCAACTACTTTTTTTTCTCCGTGTAACACCACCCTAGCAGCAGAAAAACGATCTAACTTTGACGATTTATTTTGGGAGTGTGAAAAAAGGAATAGGATTTATTTTCAGAGGGTTTATTTAACATATATTGAAGTATGAACATTTTTCAAATTATCTTTTTGATACAAAATGGCGGCGACAGAGCCCATCTTGAAAATCGTCTTTTTTAAAACACCTTCACGGGCGGACGGTTTTCTCGTACAGTATAAGACTTGGAACAAAAAACCAATAAATGTTATAATCTACATACTATTGGCTATGGAACTACGTAGAGGTTTTTTTAAAATCAAATTTTGTAGAAATGGTGAGTTTTTGTCAAAATACCCAGATAGAAATATGTCGGCACGGGGACGGCACGGTAGCGACACGGGACGGTACGGCGTGTCGGTACCGTGCAGTTATGTGCTACGGAATGTGACGCGTTTCTGTCGACACAGTGTGCTTAGACACGCTGTAGCGCTACAGTGACGGCACCATTGGAGAACTCCGTGGAGTGCTATTGGAGCACGGTACCACCACGGTGTAGGCACGACGATGGTACGCTGTGCTCTACGTTGCTCGCACAACTGCACGGTGGCGGCACCGTACGTGCACCGCGTGCACCTCGTTCAACGCCGGAGTAGCACCGTGGCTGCACGGTAGCGACACGACGTGGGCGGAGTACCGTTACGCTGCCACCACGGAGCAGCTACGCCGTGCTACTGACGCTTCCAACGTAGCGACACAGAGGCGGCTCAGGGACGGCACAACGTGTTTTTCGATTTTACGAGAGGCACCATCGTAGCGACACCGTAACGACACGTCGTGCAGTTCGCCGATACGCGTAGATCCACCGTAGCGACACCGTGACGGTACACCGTGCTTCTCATCGATACGTGTGGATCCACGGTAGCGACACCGTAACGGCACGCCGTGCATATCGGTGGCGCGCGAGGTTCCACCGTAGCGACACCGTAACGGCACGCCGTGCATATCGGTGGCGCGCGAGGTTCCACCGTAGCGACACCGTAACGGCACGCCGTGCATATCGGTGGCGCGCAAGGTTCCACCGTAGCGACACCGTAACCGCACGCCGTGGATATCGGTAGTACGCGTGGTTCCACCGTAGCGACACCGTGACGGTACACCGTGCTTGTCTTCGGTACGTGCGAATCCACGGTAGCGGCACCGTAACGGCACGCCGTGGACCACGTATCTCCACGTTTTCCCGTGCGTTTTTTTATGTTTGGAGGTCCGGCTTTAAAGTTCTGTGAAAAATTCAAAAATAATTTATAGCGTTTATTATAGTTTTCTCTCGGATGCAACAGAAAAAAAAATCCGGGCTAGATCGATCCAAAAAAAGAAACCTTAACTTTTTTGAAGTGACGAAATTTCGAAAAAAGTGCGAAAACATTTATCGCGTTTTCCCGTCGGATAGGGTCTTCAAACTTTACGAAATTGAAAAAAAAATCGTACCCCTTGCGGTTTTTGCCAATTTTTTTTTCTTCCAATTTTGCGCTGACTAGCAACAACGTCCGCGCTCCGCACGTCCTATTCTTTGGTGACTTCGCGTCTTTTTTTTTTTAGCTAAAACGATCCTGAAGAATCAATGTATACTATTTTGCTATTTTGTCTACCCAAAATAGCAGGTAGTCAGAATTACGCTACTTTCATGACATACTTTTGATATAATCATTACGTATCCTCTTTAAGACCGCTCTACCAATCACCATCAATTTCAGATGCTATAAAAAGGCAGCTTTATTAGACATTTCTAAGAACTGATATCTAATGGACATCGTTCCTATTTCATCCTACATAATAATTACTTTCGATGTGCTGTGTTTTTAAGAAAGGATATTATAATCGATGCAACTTATTATTTTCATAGAAATAATTACAAAGTCAATTGTATTATAAATTCTATTTCCAAAAGAGTTACTGATTTACAACTCTATTCATCACCAATATCAGCGTCGCTTTTGTTTAGAAATTAAAAAAAGAGAACCTTTCAAAACTCTATACAAAAATAATGATTTATTCATCGATTACTTTTCGTTTGTATGGAGATAGTTCTATTCAATATCACAACTATGAAAAAAGCTGCCGTTGAAATCACTGGCGATACATGACTCTGCAGCGGCCATAGCGGAACAGCGAAAGCGACAGTTCAAAATGCGCGCCATACGCGGCGACTTCGCAGCGGCACCCTCGACAAACTGAAGTTCGCTCTGAAACAGCCATCGCCGACCAATCGGAAGACTCGAAAAGCGGCTTCAGTCTTTCGAGTTCGATGTGCCATGTCTTTTTTTAAGAGAGGATTCCGAAAAGCACTGTTGTTTGCCTAAAAAATACAAAGTTCGTTGAAAGAAACGTAAAAAATGATCTTTCTCAAAATAAACATAACAAATCGCGGAAAAACGTTTTGAGCTCGTCTGGTTATTGCAAAACTCGCCTACGGTTCGTGCCGTAAACCTACATTCGCGAGAAAAACTTATTCCGCCCTTATGTCGTAATATACCATTCTCGTAAAAAAGAAGTAAAGGTAGGTTGAAACCAGTGTTTTCAGAGATACAATGTACGAATTGAGAACGACGATATAGCCCAGAAGTCGCTATCTGGAAGGAAATATATTAAGTAGTGCATGGTAAAAATAGTCCATTCGGACTAAAAATTAAAATAAAAATAACTAAGATTATAAAATAATTTTCAATATCAGTGTGACAAATTTTTTCATACAGCGTGTATATACATATGTACGTCTCACATTTGAGACCTCACCTGCAGAACCTCAGTTCATTATGCCTATGTAAATTAAATAAAAATATGCACCTACAGGTAAGTAACTACGAAGTATTGTAGAATGATGATATTGCGCCCGTGATTGAGAGTACCAAGCCATGTGAAATTCACACTCGCCTTGAAAATACGCGGGTATTCATTCCCTATGTGCTCGGTACGTCGAAAACACGTACGCTTGCGCGTACGTCTGGCCCCACGCGGCCCGTTTATCGAACTGCAAGTGGAAAACTGACTTTACGATTTTGCAGTTGGCAGCTACAAAATTGTGAGCAGTCAGTTTTCAGCTTGCAGCCCGCATCCATCACACAGCCACACACTCATACAACCCATACAATATAATATAAAACGATACGTACGACAACTATACTATAATATGAATTAAATAATTAAGATTAACGTAATTTTCTATAAGATCGAAAGATCTGTACATACATACAGAGATCGGGTCTCCATGGCTCGTCACTTCCACGGTAGTTAAACGACTCCAAACCCGCCTCGCATGCTCGAAAAACCATAAATATTTACATGTACTATAACTATACTATAATATGAATTAAATAATTAAGATTAACGTAATTTTCTATAAGATCGAGAGATCTGTACATACATACAGAGATCGGGTCTCCATGGCTCGTCACTTCTACGGTAATTAAACAACTCCAAACCCGTCTCGGATGCTCATAACTTACACTACATTATGCTGAATCTCAGCTGCTTTCGGGTGCAACCTCCTGTAGCGTTGTTTGGCGGCTTTCATAGCGTTTGTCAGCGCAGCAACGAATGCTCGACGCGATGGTCGATCATTTCGTGCAATGCCACTGCTCAACGCGGCTGCAATTAACAAAGATTTTTGTGTTAGTTAAAAATGTCAAAGCAATATTCTTAAATAAACTTACCGTAGAGCGCATCGGAAAATCGCGTCCCTTCCACTTTCGTTGTATTCGGCTCGTGTCCTAGCACCGTCAGCCTAGGAGCGAGATCGTCATCGATCGCATCCTTTACGATGAGATTGGCCCGTTCCGCAATTGAGCCGCAGCTGAGCGAACCAAGGAAATCAACCTGCAACAGTAAATAAAAATAATGTATAGGGAGTATTGCGTCAAAATATGCATCGCGCGACTATTATTACTTACTACTCTGTCGAATTCAGCCCCTTCGATGTTCTCGAACGCTGCAAGATCCTGTGCAGCTCTCAGTGGGAGACAGTCGGGCTTTCTAGGAAAAGCACTCGACCGCTCCACGGTTACCTGCGCTTGCAGCGCATCGAAGCGTTGAAGTAGAACGCTGCAATGTAAAAAATACAATTGAAATTTTTTAAATTACATTACAGACAGACTAGAAAATTATATGACTTACTTGTATCGCTGGTTTGATTCCCTGCGATATTCTCTGAAATTATACCAGTACAATTTATTATAAAAACTGCTTGTTACATAGAATGTAAAGTTCGTTTATAATTGTGTATATTACTGGAATTGTTTGTAGATTTTTGCGAGCGCTTCGATGACGGACATCCCCAACAAATCTTCCTCCGAATCCCTTACTTTGCCTTCTTGGTTCCTTCGTTTCATCGGCGGCTCGTGCAATTCTCCTTCCGATACGAGACTGTTCGAGTCAGCGCTGGAACGACCTGAACTATAGGATCGCTTGTTCCTAGCAACAAGCGACTCCACACGAACAGGGGGTTCCAAAGATGAACCCGTCAACTATACACAAAATATTATTGTTTTGTAATTCAGAAATAAATAAATAAACGGCCTATATTCATAAGAACAAGCACTATTCTCGCCTCTGCACCAGGAGTGGATGGCTTTTCAAATTCCGTCTCACTCGTGACATCATTCTCGAAAATGGAGTGATCTTCCTCGTTATTTCCATTCTCGACCGCTGGGTTCTTAACGACGATATCAGCGTAGACATAGCGGCTTCCACCTACGGGAGAAATTTTACTATCAACAAATAAGTTGCCCGCGGGATCGGCAGCCTGCTTTGCCGGTGCGCAGCTCCGACCCCTGCCACGACCACGGCCAAAAGCGGCGCAAATTTTTCGCCCTGCTGCATATGATTGGCAGCCGATGCCACCCCCGACACTTAGAGTGACATCGTTGACCACTACGATGCCCTTCGTTTTCTTGGCGGTGATGTCCAAAGGATCGTCTCGAACAACCGGCTCGCAGCTATCGATTGAAATCCCTATTCAATAGTAATATGATTTAAATACAATGGACTATAAAATACCCGAACACATGAGTTTTTACGTCCTACCACTGTTGCTTCGCGCGGTTTGGAGCGCATCCATGGCCGATTTCAAGGTCGCTACATCGTTCACGATACGCGACGGAGTCGACTGATAGGCAGTTACCGGCTGCTCGTCATCCGTCGAAGTTGACGGGTAACTACTCCCCGTCGCGTACGTCTGGTGCCAATGCGGCACCTTCGATGGCCTCCCCGAACGCCGACAACTAGGCAACTGCGTAAAAAATGATAGTGAGACGCAGCAAAAAGGGATAAAGCGCATGTGAGAGAAAGAACACACTGCAACAGCAGAGTGAACTTCTCGTATCGTTCGCTGCCTTGCAATTCAAGAGGGCGAATCAGTTCATTTATATTCCAGGGTTTTTTTTCTCATCGACAGCCGATTATCGTTGTGTTCAGTAGCAAGCAAAATTACCAAATAATGACCGAATAACTGAATTTGAATTATAAAGAATCATCCATTGCAAAAAAAAACATTTTTACGTTATCTCGACAATCACGTTAAATTAATTATAAAAAATTATCCACTTAAAATAATAAAAAGCTATAAAAATGCAAAAATTAATCAAACCGATCAAAGTTTAAAAAGGAAAAATATGACCTTGAAATTTTCTGCATCTGCAAAAAAAATTACTTCGGCAAGGTGTAGTGCCTAAACTATTGACTTGGGAAGAAAAAGTCTAGGGACTTTTCTTTTCCTTTGTCATTTGTCTTTCAACGGATTTTTTCAAAACAAATTTTAGACTGTTTTTCGAAAAAGTATAGCCAATTTGTTGCAATCGAAAAAGAAACAAAAAAGTCTTATAGAATGTTGTTGTTCAAGCAATATCTAAGGTGTAAAGCGTGTCAAAGCAGCCAATTGGCTGTACTTTTTCGATAAACAGTCTAAAAATTTTTTGAAAAAATCCGTTGAAAGATAAATGAAAAAGGAAAAGAAAAGTCCCCAGACTTTTTTTCCCCAAGTCAATAGTTTAGGCGCTACACGTTGCAAAATAAAAAAAAATTGTGAAAAAATATTTCGAAAAATCCGTTGTTAGGTAATCGAAAAAGAAACAAAAAAGTCTTATAAAATGTTGTTCAAGCAATATCTAAGGTGTAACAGCGTGTCAAAGCAGCTAATTGGCTCTACTTTTTCGAAAAACAGTCTAAAAATTTTTTTGAAAAAATCCGTTGAAAGATAAATGAAAAAGGAAAAGAAAAGTCTGCAGACTTTTTTTCCCCAAGTCAATAGTTTAGGCGCTACACGTTGCAAAATAAAAAAAAATTGTGAAAAAATATTTCGAAAAATCCGTTGTTAGGCAATCGAAAAAGAAACAAAAAAGTCTTATAGAATGTTGTTGTTCAAGCAATATCTAAGGTGTAAAGCGTGTCAAAGCAGCCAATTGGCTGTACTTTTTCGATAAACAGTCTAAAAAATTTTTTGAAAAAATCCGTTGAAAGATAAATGAAAAAGGAAAAGAAAAGTCCCCAGACTTTTTTTCCCCAAGTCAATAGTTTAGGCGCTACACGCTGCAAAATAAAAAAAAATTGTGAAAAAATATTTCGAAAAATCCGTTGTTAGGCAATCGAAAAAGAAACAAAAAAGTCTTATAGAATGTTGTTGTTCAAGCAATATCTAAGGTGTAACAGCGTGTCAAAGCAGCCAATTGGCTGTACTTTTTCGATAAACAGTCTAAAAATTTTTTCGAAAAAATCCGTTGAAAGATAAATGAAAAAGGAAATGAAAAGTCCGCAGACTTTTTTTCCCCAAGTCAATAGTTTAGACGCTACACGTTGCAAAATAAAAAAAAATTGTGAAAAAATATTTCGAAAAATCCGTTGTTAGGTAATCGAAAAAGAAACAAAAAAGTCTTATAAAATGTTGTTCAAGCAATATCTAAGGTGTAACAGCGTGTCAAAGCAGCTAATTGGCTCTACTTTTTCGAAAAACAGTCTAAAAATTTTTTTGAAAAAATCCGTTGAAAGATAAATGAAAAAGGAAAAGAAAAGTCCGCAGACTTTTTTTCCCCAAGTCAATAGTTTAGGCGCTACACGTTGCAAAATAAAAAAAAATTGTGAAAGAATATTTCGAAAAATCCGTTGTTAGGGAATCGAAAAAGAAACAAAAAAGTCTTATAGAATGTTGTTGTTCAAGCAATATCTAAGGTGTAAAGCGTGTCAAAGCAACCAATTGGCTGTACTTTTTCGATAAACAGTCTAAAAAATTTTTTGAAAAAATCCGTTGAAAGATAAATGAAAAAGGAAAAGAAAAGTCTGCAGACTTTTTTTCCCCAAGTCAATAGTTTAGGCGCTACACGTTGCAAAATAAAAAAAAATTGTGAAAAAATATTTCGAAAAATCCGTTGTTAGGCAATCGAAAAAGAAACAAAAAAGTCTTATAGAATGTTGTTGTTCAAGCAATATCTAAGGTTTAAAGCGTGTCAAAGCAGCCAATTGGCTGTACTTTTTCGATAAACAGTCTAAAAATTTTTTCGAAAAAATCCGTTGAAAGATAAATGAAAAAGGAAAAGAAAAGTCCGCAGACTTTTTTTCCCCAAGTCAATAGTTTAGACGCTACACGTTGCAAAATAAAAAAAAATTGTGAAAAAATATTTCGAAAAATCCGTTGTTAGGTAATCGAAAAAGAAACAAAAAAGTCTTATAAAATGTTGTTCAAGCAATATCTAAGGTGTAACAGCGTGTCAAAGCAGCTAATTGGCTCTACTTTTTCGAAAAACAGTCTAAAAATTTTTTTGAAAAAATCCGTTGAAAGATAAATGAAAAAGGAAAAGAAAAGTCTGCAGACTTTTTTTCCCCAAGTCAATAGTTTAGGCGCTACACGTTGCAAAATAAAAAAAAATTGTGAAAAAATATTTCGAAAAATCCGTTGTTAGGCAATCGAAAAAGAAACAAAAAAGTCTTATAGAATGTTGTTGTTCAAGCAATATCTAAGGTGTAAAGCGTGTCAAAGCAGCCAATTGGCTGTACTTTTTCGATAAACAGTCTAAAAATTTTTTTGAAAAAATCCGTTGAAAGATAAATGAAAAAGGAAAAGAAAGGTCCGCAGACTTTTTTTCCCCAAGTCAATAGTTTAGGCGCTACACGTTGCAAAATAAAAAAAAAATTGTGAAAAAATATTTCGAAAAATCCGTTGTTAGGCAATCGAAAAAGAAACAAAAAAGTCTTATAGAATGTTGTTGTTCAAGCAATATCTAAGGTGTAACAGCGTGTCAAAGCAGCCAATTGGCTGTACTTTTTCGATAAACAGTCTAAAAATTTTTTCGAAAAAATCCGTTGAAAGATAAATGAAAAAGGAAATGAAAAGTCCGCAGACTTTTTTTCCCCAAGTCAATAGTTTAGACGCTACACGTTGCAAAATAAAAAAAAATTGTGAAAAAATATTTCGAAAAATCCGTTGTTAGGTAATCGAAAAAGAAACAAAAAAGTCTTATAAAATGTTGTTCAAGCAATATCTAAGGTGTAACAGCGTGTCAAAGCAGCTAATTGGCTCTACTTTTTCGAAAAACAGTCTAAAAATTTTTTTGAAAAAATCCGTTGAAAGATAAATGAAAAAGGAAAAGAAAAGTCCGCAGACTTTTTTTCCCCAAGTCAATAGTTTAGGCGCTACACGTTGCAAAATAAAAAAAAATTGTGAAAGAATATTTCGAAAAATCCGTTGTTAGGGAATCGAAAAAGAAAAAAAAAAGTCTTATAGAATGTTGTTGTTCAAGCAATATCTAAGGTGTAAAGCGTGTCAAAGCAGCCAATTGGCTGTACTTTTTCGATAAACAGTCTAAAAAATTTTTTGAAAAAATCCGTTGAAAGATAAATGAAAAAGGAAAAGAAAAGTCTGCAGACTTTTTTTCCCCAAGTCAATAGTTTAGGCGCTACACGTTGCAAAATAAAAAAAAAATTGTGAAAAAATATTTCGAAAAATCCGTTGTTAGGCAATCGAAAAAGAAACAAAAAAGTCTTATAGAATGTTGTTGTTCAAGCAATATCTAAGGTGTAAAGCGTGTCAAAGCAGCCAATTGGCTGTACTTTTTCGATAAACAGTCTAAAAATTTTTTCGAAAAAATCCGTTGAAAGATAAATGAAAAAGGAAAAGAAAAGTCCGCAGACTTTTTTTCCCCAAGTCAATAGTTTAGACGCTACACGTTGCAAAATAAAAAAAAATTGTGAAAAAATATTTCGAAAAATCCGTTGTTAGGTAATCGAAAAAGAAACAAAAAAGTCTTATAAAATGTTGTTCAAGCAATATCTAAGGTGTAACAGCGTGTCAAAGCAGCTAATTGGCTCTACTTTTTCGAAAAACAGTCTAAAAATTTTTTTGAAAAAATCCGTTGAAAGATAAATGAAAAAGGAAAAGAAAAGTCTGCAGACATTTTTTCCCCAAGTCAATAGTTTAGGCGCTACACGTTGCAAAATAAAAAAAAATTGTGAAAAAATATTTCGAAAAATCCGTTGTTAGGCAATCGAAAAAGAAACAAAAAAGTCTTATAGAATGTTGTTGTTCAAGCAATATCTAAGGTCTAAAGCGTGTCAAAGCAGCCAATTGGCTGTACTTTTTCGATAAACAGTCTAAAAATTTTTTTGAAAAAATCCGTTGAAAGATAAATGAAAAAGGAAAAGAAAAGTCCCCAGACTTTTTTTCCCCAAGTCAATAGTTTAGGCGCTACACGCTGCAAAATAAAAAAAAATTGTGAAAAAATATTTCGAAAAATCCGTTGTTAGGCAATCGAAAAAGAAACAAAAAAGTCTTATAGAATGTTGTTGTTCAAGCAATATCTAAGGTGTAACAGCGTGTCAAAGCAGCCAATTGGCTGTACTTTTTCGATAAACAGTCTAAAAATTTTTTCGAAAAAATCCGTTGAAAGATAAATGAAAAAGGAAAAGAAAAGTCCGCAGACTTTTTTTCCCAAGTCAATAGTTTAGGCGCTACACGTTGCTAAAAAAAAAAATTGTGAAAAAATATTTCGAAAAATCCGTTGTTAGGCAATCGAAAAAGAAACAAAAAAGTCTTATAGAAAGTTGTTGTTCAAGCAATATCTAAGGTGTAAAGCGTGTCAAAACAGCCAATTGGCTGTACTTTTTCGATGAACAGTCTAAAAAAATTTTTGAAAAAATCCGTTGAAAGATAAATGAAAAAGGAAATGAAAAGTCCGCAGACTTTTTTCCCCAAGTCAATAGTTTAGGCGCTACACCTTACCAAAGTAATTTTTTTTGCAGATGCAGAAAATTTCAAGGTCATAGGAAAAATCAGGAACCTAATACGTATAATCTGTTAGCAAAGCGGGTAAGGACAAATATAGCAACGATCGAGATGATTTCTCCGGTGACTGTCGCTGACGCCGACATACGCTCGCTACTGCCTTTCCGTCACAAGACACACAAGTGCGAGAAAGACAGTAACAAGGGATAAAGCGCGTGCGAGAGAAAGAACACTCTGCAGCAGCAGAGCGAACTTCTCGTCTCGAGCGCTTTCTTGCAGACCGCGAGGGTGAATCTGTTCATTTTGTTCCGTTTTTTTTTTCATCTGCAGCCAATTATAGTTGCGTTCAATAGATGGAAGAATTAGCAAATAACAACTGCCTTTTTTATCAGGTAAATTTTAATTACAACGTATGTTTCATTTCTAAAAACGCGATTTTACGTTGTCTAAAGAATTGAGTCTAATTAATTACAAAATTTGTCCCACCTGACATTATACGACAAATCGAATGATATTGCAGCGAATAAAATTTGTCCCTAGACCGCAGAAGTATTACTCCCTGTGTTGCGAACGAGAAATGCCGAAAAGAATAGCATAAAAAAAAAGACACTTTGTTCTTCTCCGAGAGTCGCTGGCGCCCAGATACGCTCGCTACTGCCTCGTCGTTTCGACATGCGAGTGAGAGAGACACAGCAACAAAGGGCAACGCGAGTGCAAGAGAGCGAATCCGCTTTGTTGAGTGGACTTTTCGTTTAGCGCGCTGCCCTGGAAATCGCGAAATTAATTTTTGTTTTTTTGTGGAATTCAGTACAAAAATTCTCGCTTATTGTTGCGTTTGCGTTATAAAAAAATTAGCTAATAAAAACTTGTTGTTTATTATTTATCAGTTTAATTTAAATTATAAAAAATCATTTATTAAAAGAAACCGCTTTTTCCGTTGCCTCGATAATTTTATTTAATGTTTTTGTGTAAAATGTTACCGAATACAATTGCGTTTAGCAGTCAAAATGCAAATATTTATAAAATTGAAAAAATAAGTTGATAGGAAGTTATATTAAGTTATACGCGATATCACGACGTTACTGGTCGCTCTCTAGCGCCTTGCCGCCCGATCGCATAAAGTAAGAAGTGAGAAGCAGCAACACTGGGACGATGTGTCTGTTAATTTTTTTAAATATAATAATTTACGTACATCGTTCCTGTCTTTGTTTTGTCTCACGAATTATGTCTAATTAATTACAAAAAATTGACCCACCTGATATTATAAATAGCTGTAAAAATGTTAAAATTGTTACATGTGTTATAAGCAAGAAATACCGAGAAAATTAGTATCGAAACAATCAAAAAACGTAAGAGGCTCACTACTGCCTCGCCGCTTCAATACATGCGAGTGAGAGAGACGCAGCAGCGAATGACAATGTGCGTGCGAGAAAGAGAGAGAGAGAGAACACACTAGCATTTGAGAGTGTACTTCTCGCCTCGTGTGCTACCCTGTAAAACGCGAAAACAATTTTTTTTTTCGGGATATTTGTTAAAAACGACTGGATTACTATTACGTTGACGAGATCGAAAAATTAGCAAACAAAACCAGATATTTTTATGAAATGAACTTGGACTATAAAAAGAAATTGAATTTTTACGTTTTCTCAATAATTATTTCCGATTATTTGTAAAAAAAAAGTATTGCACCCGAAATAATAAGATACTGTGAAAATACAACAACAAAAAAAATACGACAAATCGAATGATATTGCAGCGAATAAAATTTGTCCCTAGACCGCAACAGTATTGCTCCCTGTGTGCGAGCGAGAAAGGCCGAGAAGGATAGCACGAAAACAAACGCTTA
Source organism: Ephialtes manifestator (assembly GCA_963970395.1). NCBI lineage: Eukaryota > Metazoa > Arthropoda > Insecta > Hymenoptera > Ichneumonidae > Ephialtes > Ephialtes manifestator. Next base: position 3,764,048 of record OZ019973.1, read on the forward strand.
ATCCGCCGACCGTCGTTGACGCCCGTACACTCTCCCTACTGCCTCGCCGTTTCAATATGTGCGAGCTAGAGAGACGCAGCGACAAAAGAGTGCAAGAGAGCGAACACACAATTATTGTAGTGTATTTTTCGTCTCGTGTATTGCCCTGAATATCGCGAAAACATTTTGTTTTTCGGGTTATTTTGTAAAAAAAATTCTAGATTATTATTACGCTGACGAGATGGAAAAATAAGCAAAGGAATCCAGCCAATTTTTATTAAATTAATCTGAATTATAAAAAAAATTTCATTGAACATTTTTTTTTTTTAATTTTTACTTGTCTCACTAATTATTTCTGATAAGTTGTAACAAATGATTGAACTTTAAATGAGGATATGCCGTGAAAATTTAGAAACACTACGAAAAATCGAATCAAAGTAATGCGAATAAAATTTGTCCCAAGACCACAGCAGTATTACTCCCTGTATTGTGAAGGAGAAAGGCGGAAAAGCATAGTATCAAAACAAACGCTTTGTCCTTCTCCGAGAGTCGCTGGCGCCCGGACACGCTCGCTACTGCCTCGTCGCTTCGACATGCGAGTGAGAGAGACACAGCAACAAAGGGCAACGCGAGTGCGAGAGAGCGAACCCGCTTTTTTGCGTGGACTTTTCGGTTAGCGCGCTGCCCTGGAAATCGCGAAATTAAGTTTTTTTTCTTGTGAAATGTACAAAAATTCTCGCTGATTGTTGCGTTTGCACGATGAAGAAATTGGATAATAATAACTTTTTTTTAAGTAAAATTTAAATTATAAAAAATCATTTACTAAAAAAACCGCTTTTTTCCGTGGCCTCGAAAATTTCATTTAAGGTTTTTTTGTAATAATGTTACGGAATACTTATTGAAAATATAAGTTGATAGTTAGTTATTATATTAAATTATACGCGATATCGCGACGTCATTAGTTGCTCTCTAGCGCCTTGCCGCCCGATGGCATAAAGTAAAAAGCGAGAAGCAGCAGCACTGGGACGATGTGTGCGACTGTACATTTTTTAAAATATAGTAATTTACTTACGTCGTCCCCGTCATTATTTTCGCCGAACAAAGTTGCCAGTTCGTCTTCGATCGCCTCGTTGTTGGACATCGTGGGCCGTCCGTCGGTAGGTCTCGATACAAGAAGATGCGGCACCGTCACAACGTCGAAAATTCACTAAACTCCCTGAAAGAAAAAGCCTGAAAAACAAAACCACTACCGGGTAATGCACAAAACGCGCAATAAATATTGCTGAAGTACGAAATATCACTCGAAACACTCCCGAAATAAGACCGCTACAGGAATCGATAAGTGCACGAAGAGATTCTCGAAAGAACTGAGGAGAGATGATCGAATCCCGCGCCGAGTGTCCGTCTTAGCCGGCGAGAAAAGAACAAGGAACGTTTAAAAAATTTTCCGATTGGTTTCCACCCCTTCACGCGCTGCCCAATGACCGTGTTTCATTCTCGCGCGTGGTGAAAAAAAGCGCACAGGCAAATGAGGCCGCAAAGACAAACGTCTCATCATTGGCGCTCTTGACGATTGGTCGGCGCGTGAAGGGGTGGAAACCAATCGTGGAGTTTTAGGAAACACGTTGTTCTTTTCGCACCTCGCCAGCCGGCTACTCAGAACATCCGCCCGATCAGTTCGCGCCAACAAGTTCTCGAGGAACACGTTTCGCGAGTGTTTCTTGTGCGAGTGTTTCTTGTGAAAGTTCGTGCTTCAGCGGTATTTATTGCACATTTTGTGCATTGCCCGGTAGTGCTTTTGTTTTTCAGACTGTTTCTTTCAGTGTATTAAGTGAAAATTCGACGTCAAGATCCTGCCGCATCTTCTCATATCGAGATCAACTATCGGACGGGACCAAACAACGAGGCGATCGACGACGAACTGGCAGCTTTGTTCGGCGAAAACAATGACGGGGACGATGTAAGTAAATTATTATATTTAAAAAAATCTACAGTCGCACACATCGTCCCAGTGCTGCTGCTTCTCACTTTTTACTTTATGCCATCGGGCGGCAAGGCGCTAGAGAGCGATTAATGCTGACGTGATATCGCGTATAATTTAATATAATAATAACTTACTATTAACTTATTTTTTCAATAAGTATTCCGTAACATTATTACAAAAAAACCTTGAATGAAATTTTCGAAGCCTCGGAAAAAAGCGGTTTTTTAGTAAATGATTTTTTATAATTTAAATTTTACTTAAAAAAAAAAGTTATTTTTATCCAATTTTTTCATCGTGCAAACGTAACAATCAGCGAGAATTTTTGTGCATTTCACAAGAAAAAAAACTTAATTTCGCGATTTAAAATTAAACAGGGAGGCAGTAGCGAGAGTATGCGGGCGTCAACGACGGTCGGCGGATTAAGCGTTTGCTGTGGTCTTGGGACAAATTTTATTCGCTGCAGTATCATTCTGTTTTTTCTCAGTCTTTTACTATTTCGAGTGCAATAATGTTTTACAACTAATCAGAAATAATTGTCGAGAAAAAGTAAAAATTCAAATATATATACATATATATATATTTTTTTTTTTTAATTAAAGATTTTTTATAATTCAGGTTCATTTCATAAAAAATGTCTGGTTTTATTTGCTAATTTTTTCATCTTGTCAACGTAATAGTAATCCAGTAGTTTTTAACAGAATATCCCGTAAAAAAATTGTTTTTGCGTTTTGCAGAGCAGCCCACGAGGCGAGAAGTACACCCTCCAATGCTAGTGTGTTTTCTCTCTCTCTCGCACGCGCATTGTCATTCGCTGCTGCGTCTCTCTCACTCGCATGTATTGAAGCGGCGATGCAGTAGCGAGCGTCTACGTTTTTTTATTGTTTCGATGCTCATTTTCTCGGTCTTTCTTGCTTGTAACACATATAACAATTTTGACATTTTTAGCTATTTATAATATCAGGTGGGTACATTTTTTGTAATTAATTAGACATAATTCTTGAGACAAAACAATGACAGGGACGATGTAAGTTAATTATCATATTTAAAAAAATGAACAATCGCACGTATCGTCCCAGTTCTGCTGCTTCTCGCGTCTTACTTTGTCATCGGGCGGCAAGGCGCTAGAGAGCGACCAGTGACGTCGTGATATCGCGTATAATTTAATATAATAATTTCCTATCAACTTATTTTTTCAATTTTATACATATTTGCATTTTGACTGCTATAAGAAATTGTATTCCGTAACATTTTACAAAAAAACATTAAATGAAATTTTCTAGGCAACGAAAAAAAGCGGTTTTTTTAAATACATGATTTTTTATAATTTAAATTATACTGATAAATCATAAACAAAAAAGTCATTATTAGCTATTTTTTTCATCTCGCAAACGCAACAATAAGCGAGGATTATTGTACTAGATTTCACAAGAAAAAAAAATTAATTTCGCCATTTCCAGGGCAGCGCGCAAACCGAATAGTCCACTCAAGAAAGCGGGTTCGCTCTCTCGCACTCGCGTTGCCATTTGTTGCTGTCTCTCTCACTCGCATGTCGTAACGACGATGCAGTAGCGAGCGTGTCCGTGCGCCAGCGACTCTCGGAGAAGAACAAAGTGTTTGTTTTTATGCTATGCTTTTCGGCATTTCTCGCTCGCAACACAGGGAGTAATACTTCTGTAATCTTGGGAAAATTTTATTCACATTAGTTTGTTTCGATTGTTCGTGATGTTTTCAAAGTATCACAGCATACCATTATTTGAGGTGCAATATTTTTTTACAGCTCAAAAGAAATAATTGGCGAGACAAAGTAAAAATTCAATTTTTATTTCAATGACATTTTTTTTATAATTGAGATTAATTTGATAAAAAATGGCTATTTTTTAAAATTATTTTTCTATCTTGTCAACGTAATAATCCACATTTTTTTACAAAATAACCCGAAAAAGAAAATGTTTTCGCGATATTCAGGGTAGTACACGAGGCGAGAAGTCCACTCTACAATAATTGTGCGTTCGCTCTCTCGCACTCTTCTGTCGCTGCGTCTCTCTATCTCGCACGTATTGAAACGGCGAGGCAGTAGTGAGAGTGTACGGGCGTCAACGATAGTCGGCGAAGGATTAAGCGTTTGTTTTTGTGCTATTCTTCTCGGCCTTTCTCGCTCGCAAAACACAGGGAGCAATACTGCTGCGGTCTTGGGACAAATTTTATTCGTTGCAGTATCATTCGATTCGTCGTGTTTTTTTTGTTTGTACGTTTTTTCTCAGACTTTTATTATTTCGAATATAATAATTTTTTACAACTAATCAGAAATAATTGTCGAGAAAAAGTAAAAGTTCTTTTTATTTTTCAATGAAAGATTTTTTATAATTCAGATTCATTTTATAAAAAATGGCTGGTTTTATTTGCTAATTTTTCCATCTCGTCAACGTAATAATAATCCTGTAGTTTTTAACAGAATATCCCGAAAAAAAAATTGTTTTTGCGTTTTACAGGGGGAGCGCACGAGGCGAGAAGTACACTCCCCAATGCTAGTGTGTTCTCTCTCCCGCACGCGCATTGTCATTTGCTGCTGCGCCTCTCTGACTCGCATGTATTGAAGCTTCGAGGCAGTAGCGAGCGTCTACGTTTTTTGATTATTTCCATGCTATCTTTCTCGGTCTTTCTTGCTCGTAACACATGTAACAATTTTTACATTTTTACAGCTATTTATAATATCAGGTGGGTCAATTTTTTGTGATTAATTAGACGCAATTCTTGAGACACCGTAAAAACGCGTTTTTAGAAATGAAACATTCGTTAGAATTAAAATTTACCTGATAAAAAAGGCGGTTATTATTTGCTAATTTTTTCATCTATTGAACGAACTATAATCGGCTGCAGATGAAAAAAAAAACGGAACAAAATGAACAGATTCACCCTCCCGGTCTGCAAGAGAGCGCTCGAGACGAGAAGTTCGCTCTGCTGTTGCAGAGTGTTCTCTCTCTCGTACGCGCTTGGCCTTGTTACTGCCTCTCTCGCACTCGTGGGAAACTCGGAGGAAACATTTCCATCGGTTCTACATTTTTCTTTGCCCGCTTTGGTCGCAGAACATACGATTTCGCGTCCTGGTTTTTGTTTTCAATTTTTTATGCGATTGTTTGATTTTTTTGTTTTTATCAGCTATTAATAATTTTCAGTAGAATAATTTTAAAAAAATTAACGTAATTGTCAAGATAACGCAAAAATGTGTTTTTTTTTGTAACATTCTTTATAATTCAAATTCACCTAGTAAACAAAATTCAGTCATTTTTTGCTAATTTTTCCATCTAGTGAGCGCAACGATAATTGGCTGCAAATGAAAAAAAAAATGAAAAAATTAATAGATTCACCCTCGCGATTTGCAAGAGAGCGCGCGAGGCGAGAAGTTCGCTCTTCTGTTGCTGTTGTGGCGGGGAGGCAGTAGCGAGCGTATGTCGGCGTCAGCAACAGTCAGCGGAGGAGGAAACATGTCGATAGATACTACATTATTCTTTGGCTGCTTTGCTCGCACAACATACGATATAGGGACCTGATTTTTGATTTTAGTTTTTCATTGGATTATTCGATTTATTTTTGTTTTTTCAGTTATTTATTATTTTTAATGTGATATTTTTTTATAATCAATTTAACATAATTGTCGAGATAACGTAAAAATGTTTTTTTAAAATGTTAATGTGAATTTCAATTATAAGTATTCTTTATAATTCAAATTCACTTAGCAAAAAAATTCATTCGTTGTTTGCTAATTTTGCCATTTCGCCAAAGAAAATGGACTGATGTGTCCTCGCGATTTGCAGGGCGAAACATCCACTCTGATGTTGTAGTGTTCTCTCTTTCTCTCTCGCGCGCTATATCCTTTGTTACTGGCTTTCTCGCACCCATGTGTCTTCTGACGGCAAGGCAGTAGCGAGCTTTTATCGCTGTCAGCGACAGTCATCGGAGAAGTCATCTCAATCATCACTGCATTTTTCTTTACTCGCTTTGCTCACGGAATATACGAATTAGGATCCCGATTATTTTTCAATGTTAATTCGATTAATTAAATTTTGCATTTTTACGGCTATTTATTATTTTCGATGGGATAATTTTATATAAAATTAAACGTAATTGTCGATATAAAATATTTACTTTTTAATGTAAAATTCTTTATAATTCAAATTCAGTTATTTAGACATTATTTGCTAATTTTTCCATCTACTTAATGTAACGATAATCGGCGTTCAAGGAGAAAAAATCCTGAAATAAAAATGAACTGATTTGCCCTCGCGATTCGCAAGACGGCGCACGAGGCGAGAAGTCCACTCTGCTGTTGCAGTGTGTTCTCACTCTCGCACGCGTTTCATCTTTAGTCACTTGCCTCTCTCCCGCTCGTGTGTCTTTTGACGGCGAGGCAGTAGCGAGCGTATATCGCAATCACTGACAGCTACCGGAGATCTTATCTCGATTGTTGCTACACTTTTCTTAACCCGCTTTTCTTACAGAATATACGAATTAGGATCCCGATTTTTTTATGTCAAATTTTAGTTTGATTGATTTATTTTTGTATTTTTACGGCTATTGATTATTTTGAGTGGAATAATTTTATATGATTAATTTAACGTAATTTTGAAGACAGTAAAAATTTTATTTTTTTTTAGTAAAAGATTTTTTGTTATTCAAATTTATATGATGAAAAAATTGCGCTCCTTGTTGATGCCTCTGTCACACTCGTGTGTTTTCTGACGCTGATTCTGCGATGAAGACATTCTTTTTGGTCCTACTCGACTTTGCGTACCTCTCTGGCACCCTAGCTTCCTTAACTTTAACTGTATAATGTTGGTAATCTGTAAAACTTCTGTGAAACTCCTGTCTACTTTTTTCCTTAATTACCTCCCTGTCCGATGATGAACATATTCTCACTCCAGGATCGATGGGATTTAGTTTCTTTATTTTGAATGTCGAGTCGAATATCTGAGGGCGCTTCCCAAGTACCACAAAATTATCCTTGGGTCCGGTACACGATCCCTATTGCTTTTTCGCAGTGAAAATAATTTGCTGTAAAATTTCGAGTATCATAATTCACCAGTTCTGAAAAAAAAATTGTATGTAACTCGCAAAGTATTTTTTTTTTGCTTTTTTATTCAATTAATTTTTGCGTTGTCACCACCATCAATCCATTATGTCGTGCAATCTTTTCTGCAAATGATTAAACGTATTATTCAAGGCATCGCAGAAATATGATTTACTTATCATTTAACAAAGATTACAACTTTAAAAATAATCTGAAGAGGCCTAAATTTCAAATGTTGTTTTCTAATGTTTCCTTCTCGTTAATATATCAATAGTTATTGCCTGTCTGTGAAAATAAATCCTGGAAAAATAAACCGATTTATACTTGCGTTTTCAAGGTCTGCATATTATGTTTGGATGTTATGCGATGACAAAACCCATTTAAAACAAGAGGCGTTGCTTTTGTTCCTTCCTTGTACGCTTGACCTCTTCTCGATGCTTTTGCATTTTTATTTATTATACACGGAAAAAAATAATCGGTTGGCACAACCAAGAAATCAGTCGGCACAACCATTCGATTATTCTGATTTTCCTGCAACTCAGTTTCGTTGTGTCAACCAAAAGGAATTGGTTGCACGAACCAAGTCTCGTTGGTAAATAGCTGTTAGTTGCGCCAACTAACCGAATAGTTGAGACAACTATTCGAGTAAGAAGGAGCTCAAGTATTCGAGCTTGTCTGAACCAATCGCGTTATTCATTTTCGAAGTAGAATTTCACTACTAGTTCGATGAATATCGGAAATTACCGCAAATCGTTCGGTGTACGTCATAATTAAATCTTTAATCGTACCGTTATTAGGTTATGTACAAACATGATTCGTGCTTTAAACGACATAATATCGAACAGCTTTAACGTACCATTTTTAGGTTATGTATAAGTACGATTGGCATTTCGAACCAGAGTTGTAAATCCCCATTAATTCATGAGATATAGTTTACAGTACAATTTGTTTTGTAATTATGATTTCATAATAATAATATGTAGTGATTATAAAATAGAGCGTAAACATTTGATTAGCTGTAAAAAATACAAATTTTGGAAATAAGTAATGCATTACTTTCTTAATGCATTAATTATTTTTTTCCATTTTTTCAAAAGGATTACCGTGAATTTTTATTGAAAAATAATAATTTTTGCAGATCCGGTGCGATGGTCTAGTGGTTAGTGTACTGGCCTCTAGTCCAGAGCATCGGTAGGTCGCGGGTTCGATTCCCGGTGCCGTCGATTTTCGTCGAAAAATAAATACGGACGCGATGGAGCTCCAGATGTATACATGGGACCCACACATGTATTTCTACCTGTGGGGGTCACATGTATACAGCTGTAGTCCGTGTTTATATTCTCGACGAAACGTGACGTAGCTCCGGTGCCGTGAGGCGAACTCGAGACCGGCTATATCGGCATAGGTTTTCCGCAGTTTCCCTATGCCCATGGCAGCAATGCTATGGCGAATGCGATATAGAGGGGCATTAGGATGAGTGGCTGCGGACAACACTCTAAGAGGGTTCTCTATGAAGGAACGGGGAAAAGGGTAGAGGGGCAAAAAGCGTAAAAGCCTGAAGAAGGCATACGAAAGTAACCATTAATAAAAAAAAAATAATAATTTTTGCAGCCATTCCAAAGTTTAATCATCGTATTATGATCGCTACATGTTATTATTATAAAATCATAATTATAGAGCTGATCGTATCATCATCATTATTTCTATAAGTATTAGGCATTTACAACTCTGCTTCGAACGGTACAATTACAGCTTTAATAATACCGTTTTTATTCTTTTCAGGTAATTAAAAAATGAGGGGTTTTAATGTTTTAAATGTTTTTATTCATTCATTTCCCGTATCTCATTTTTCAGGTAATTAAAAAATAAACAATACGTTTTTACGAAAATATTTTTTTAATTTGTTTATATCCTTACATAACTTATAAAATATGCCTCACACCGATGAACTGTTGTCCACTGTCTATCCTATGGTAAATGCAGACAAATAGGGTGAACAACGACGCAGGTTCTAGTAATTTAGGAAAAATAAAAAATAACAAAACTGACATTCAGCGTAAAGTCTGGGAGAAGTGCTTCAAATAGTTAGCATAAAGTCTGTAAGAAGTTCTTCAAATAGTTAGCATAAAGTCTGTAAGAAGTTCTTCAAACAGTTAGCGTAAAGTCAGTATGAGAAGTTCTTCAAATAGTTAGCGTAAAGTCAGTATCAGAAGTTCTTCAAATAGTTAGCGTAAAGTCAGTATGAGAAGTTCTTTAAATAGTTAGCGTAAAGTCTGTAAGGGACTGTTCTTCAAATAGTCAACGTAAAGTCTATAAGGGGGTCTTTAAATAGTGAGCGTAAAGTCAGTTCTCACAAACTTTACACTGGCTATTTGAAGAATTTCTTAGAGACTACACTGACTATTTGTGAACTTCCAAAACTGATTTTACACTAACTATTTGAAGAATTTCTCACACTGACTTTACGCTAACTATTTGAAGAACTTCTCACACTGATTTCACTCTAACTATTTGAACAACTTCTCACAGACTTTGCACAGATTATTTAAAAAACTGAGTGCAGTCGTAGAAACCTGTCATCTACCAAGAGTAGAGGACAGTTTTGCGTACAAAGCAAAATATGAAAAATATTTTTTTATAATTTATATTATAATTAAATGCGGTAAAATAGAAAAAAACTAAGGCGACAATGAACAATTGCGACAATAAAGACAATATTATTAATACATTGCATATTATCCTGTACTGCCATAACCGGTATTACCGGTAACCTCCGCAAAAGTGAGGTTATACCGGCATTTTTACATTCGATTGTAAATTGAAGACGAAAAACTCATTGCCAATATTTTTAACATTAATAAAAGTGCACTTACCTATTAATTATAATGTAGATAATCGCTATTCTCGCTGAATGATTGGTATTATCGTAGTATAAATCGTAATAAAAAACGCGCACTTGTTGCTATACTCGATTCACATTTGACTCGACAGCTATGAGCCGTTGTGACCGTCAAAATTCGAATAGTTGCCGCAACCATTCGATTCCTTGAGTTTATTATTCTACTAGAACGAATCGTGAATAGTTACCACAACCATTTAACGCGGTTGTAGCAACTGACGTATTAGTTGCTGCAAGTAATCGCAAAAAACCGCTGTACAGCAACGTGAAGAATTAGTTGCTACAACCAAACTTTTTTTTCCGTATACCTGTAATGCAGATAAAGTAACGATGAAACCAAATTAAATTCCGATATTTATAAGATGGGTATTTTCAGGTAATCGCAGCAGTACCAAAAGATTCAACTGATTGTGACGCCACTGGCGATCAACTTGTTGCAGGAAGACAAATATTTCAGGTTTTATTCATGTTCTTCTCCGATGTCCAGTTTATGACTCTTCCTTCGCAACTGACACATTTTTTCTTAATTTTTAGCTTGTTGGTTGGTTCGTGTCAACAATGAAGCGGCTTACGTCGAGTTCACGTGGCCGTAAGCCTTTCTCCGAACTTGGATCGCAGCAGCGGAGTATAATAAGAGACGCATGGCGAAATAGTTTAATTCCCTCAACCGAGATTTCTGATCCACTGCACGTTGTTGACAGAGTGCAAACGAGACCATCGAGTGATCCTGTGCTGATGTCCGTCGACTCTGTCAGTTCTCTATCGAAAACGAATTCAATTGGTGCGGTCGATAACGATTTAGTAGATGATTCGTTGAACGATATTTCTGATGACGAAACGGAAGATGAGGTGAACGGTTACGACAGCAATTGCTCTTTGTTGTCGTCTGACGATGATGACGAAGCCGTCGCTACGGATGTGGTTTCCCCTGCTTTCTCTCCGGATGTTGTGCCACCTATGGATGTAGGTGCATCTACATTCGCTGATGATATTGCAACGTGCTTTGTCGCAAATAATATAAGCCAGAAGGGAGGTGACAGTATACTTGCTGTATTACGTAAGCATGAATGCTTTAATTCGCTTCCGAATTCGACCAAAACCCTCTTGGCCATGAAACATCGGCCGTCGGCGTTAGTGGATGTCGAGCCTGGTCAGTATCTTCATTTAGGATTCGAGTCTGCTTTAGTTCGTCTCCTGAAATGCATGAAATCGACAGAAATTCCTTCCATCCTCAATATCGATGTTAGTACTGATGGAGCCACACTAGGGAAGAGCTCGAAGTACCAAATTTGGCCGATTCAGTGCAGAATCGTAAACGTTGATCCCGTTCAAGTCGAAATAATCGGCGTATATCGAGGATTAAAAAAACCTACGAGCGCGATGGATTTTTTTAAGCTCTTCATCAATGAGGCGATCAAATTAATCGAGGACGGTGGTGTAATGTATTCCGGAAGAAGAATTCGCATCTCTTTTAGGGCGCTAATTGCTGACGCACCCGCAAGGGCGTTCATTCTCAACCACAAGGGCCATAATTCCTACAATCCGTGCTCCAAGTGTAAGGTTAACGGAAATTACGTGAACGGTCGAATGACCTTCGCTAGTCTCGATAATATTCCTCGAACCGATGACGAATACCGTCGAAAAATCGATGAGGATCATCACAAGGACGGTGATAGCCCCCTATCGCTTCTTTCCATGGATCTGGTGCGGCAAGTACCTTTTGAGTATATGCATCTCGTGTGTCTTGGCATAATGAAACGGATGCTAATGGCGATGGTTGATGGCAAGTTTGCAGTAGCGGCTAAGCTGTCTTCGCGCCAAATCAGTTTTATTTCGGAGAGACTCGAATGTTTGGCAGATTATTGTCCGACCGAGTTCTCACGTCGCCCAGAATCGATTGCATATTACAATTCGTATAAAGCCACTCAGTTCCGACAAATTGTACTCCATACAGGCCCAGTAATTTTTGAGGGGATCGTCAGCGATGACCATCTGCAACATTTTCTTCTGTTGCACGCCTCCCTGCGTATTTTAGCGTCGGCTTCTCCATCGGAATATCAACTTTGCTATGCCGAAAAGGCTTTGCACATCTTCGTGAGACAGTGCACGAATTTGTATGGTGAAAAGTTCTCAAGTTACAATATTCATTGCCTGCTACATCTTGTCGAGGACGTCAAATTGCTCGGTTCCATCGACGGATATTCTGCCTTTCCTTACGAGAATAATATGAGAATCTTCCGCGGTTACTGCAGAAAACCTGACCACAGTTTGCAGCAAATCGCGAATCGACGTGCTGAGCAAGCCAAATGGATTGAGAAACACTCGTTCAGACCATCATCCAGTACACCTGTAGCTCTAAATCAGCATAGCGAAGGGCCTCTTCCGGCTGACATTTTGCAAGGAATCAATCTCAGGATAAAGCAGTATCGTCGGGTCAGGTGTAAACGATTCGTTCTTGCAGCAACGAAACGCGACAGTTGTTGCATTACGAAGGACGGGTCTGTTGTTGTCGTCTGCAACATTATAGTCCTGGATGAGGAAATTCTTTTGGTGTCCAGGAAGTTTGCTCGCGTCACTTCGTTTTATGATGTTGCGATTCCTTCATCATCTGTTGACTGTTACAAGTGTTCCGAACTCGAAGGCGAGCTTGTTCTCGTAAGGTTCGGAGATATAGCCAACAAAGGTTACCGCATGCCTCATTGGTTGCCTCGTCAGTATGGAGACGGAGGCCAACAAACATTAGCTGAAGGAGAGTTCATTGTTACGTCAATGGCCTGCGACGCATATTATTAGAACTCACCGGAAATATAAGAATTCACGTCGGCATAATTTCTGTGCTTGATTTCTCTATCGACTTCCCTCCGGCCCGATAATTTTAGGAACTATTTGCGTTACGTAGTTTAAGTAGGATAATTAGAAGTTCCCAGGGACGTCTCCGCGACGGGTACTGGGCAATAAGTTTTCTATCGTTTCAGGTCATTCTCATCGTTATGCGGCCCTTCGCTCGACTCCCGACACCTCTCTCTCACTCGCTCTCTCATTCGCTCTTAACCGCTAACATTCGGCCATCCTTCATAATATTCGTCCTCGAATTATTACAGTTTTGGTTCACAGTTTTATTCATTCTCTGGTCGGTCGGACGCCTATCAACATGCTTATGTCTAATATCTATAACTACATTGGCTTTATTGGCAACAGTCATTTATCATACAGTCCTTCGCAACACTTCACTTGACATAGTCCTTGAGCCGTTCCAGCGCTTTACGAATTCGCCGCGGCCTCGAAGCTTGCTGACTTTGCTCAATCACAGTAGGTTCGGATACACCTGCTGGCTCTTTTTCGCACGGTACTTTAGCACCGATTTCGTGGATCGTTGGTTCTTCTGGTTCGATCTCGTCGTGAACTGATCGAGTTTCGATTTCTTCCGGCTCGATGTTATCGTCTTTCTCGAGATTTTCGTCCATCTCATCTTCGTCATAATCAGTAGCTTTCCACAGTCTCAGCTGGCTTACATGCGCCGTGGAGTTGTATCTTCTTCCCGTTGCGTCCTCACGTAAATTCGCGACTCCATAGGTGTCGTTTGGCAGGACTTTTGTTATTACCAACGGTCCTCGATTTCGTTTTTCTAGTTTTGTAGACTCTCCCGTCGCCTGCGGAACTATTTTCATGTACACAATGTCCCCACAGTCGTAATTCACGTTCACTCTTCTTCCGCGATCGTAGTATTCTTTGTACTTGCGCTGTCCTTCCTTAATTTTCTCGATCGCCTTTTCGCGCAGATTCTCGGGTCGTTCGTATCGTCGTCGCTCCTCGACTACAGTCAATCTTCTCAATGCTCCATCGTCCGCTGTCGGCGAGTAGCCGTACAATAACTCAAACGGAGTTTTGCCCGTTGTCTTGTTGACTGAGTTATTTAGATCTCGTGCCACCTTTAGCAGGTTTTGATCCCAGTCTCGGCCGTCTTTGTTCCCGTCGAGTGTCGCCATTATCGCTGGAAGTAGCGTTCGATAGGCCCGTTCGACCTGTCCATTTGCCTGGGCATGTCGCGGCGAATTCAGTACATGCTGTATGCCGTGCTTCTTACACCACTCGGCAAATTTCGCGGAGGTGTAGCAGGTCCTTCGGTCGGTTACTACTCGTTCCGGTGCTCCATACTCCAACACAAAGTTCTCCATTCTCCTCACGACATTCTCGGCGTTTGTGTTTCGTACTGCTTCTAGTCGCAGATACTTCGTCAGATTGTCCACCATCACCAGTATGTATTTGTTACACTTGGAGCTCCTAACAAACGGTCCCAGATGATCCAAGTGCAGAACTGCGAACGGTTGCGCGCCTTGAGGGATGGGGTGCAGTTCGCCGGGCTGCTTCCCTGTTTGTGCCTTCGCCATCAAGCAGTGCAAGCATACGGCGGTGTGCTGTTTGATATATCGTCTCATTTTTGGAAAGTAGTAGTACCGATTCAACTTTGCAAGGGTTCTGTCCAGCCCGAAATGGCCGCTCAAGTCGTGAAATCTTACCGCCATCGCTTTCCTCAAGGCTCTCGGCACTACGTACTTCTGTTGTCCTCGCTCGTTCTTGAACAAGACGCCGTCTATCAATTGGTAGTCGCTCACCAGTCCCCTTTCGTACGCCGAATACTCGGTCAGATTCTTCTCTCGCAGAACGGTGATCTTCTGTTGTAGCTCTTCGTCTTGTGATTGATACATGAGTACTTCATCTTCCTCGTCCGCCAACGAAAACACACACCCGTTCGTCAGTCGGCTCGGAACTGCACGCTCGGTGCTCGATTTCGAAGTTGAACTCGTTCAGCGCATGATACCACCGACAAACTTGTGGATTTTGCGTCTTTTGCGCGTTCAGGAACACCAGCGCCTGGCAATCGGTCGCGATCAGAAAGTTGATGTTGATTAACAAAAACCGTAGTCGGTTAGTCGCCCACACTATCGCCATTAGCTCCAACTTGCTTGAGTGATACGAACGCTCCATGTGTAAGCGTCCGTCGGTGTCGCGTTGTAACAAGATCGCCGCCAACCCATGACTACTCACGTCCGTATGTAGTTCGGTGTGTCTCGCCGGGTCGAATAATTTCAAGACCGGTCGGCTGGTCAGCGCCTGTTTCAAGTCGGCGAAAGCTGCGTCGGTTCGCTCGTTCCACTCGAATGGTTTTCCCGCTTTCAATAGCTCGTACAAAGGGGATGCTCGCCACGAAAACTTCTCCACGAGTCGCCGGAAAAATCCCGCTTGTCCCAAGAACCGTCTCACTTCGTGCACATTCACTGGTCGCGCAAAGTCCTCTATTGCTCGCAACTTCCGCTCGCCCGGTTCGATCCTGCCCGCCGTAATTTCGAATCCCAGATACAATACTCGTTGTTTCAAAAACTCACATTTGCTTAACCGCACCGTCAAGCCCGCTTTCCAAAGCGCCTCGAATACCATGACGAGCCGTTCTCTCAAATCTTCCCAGTCGCGTCCCGGCATGAGTACATCGTCCAAATAGAACAGTACCACCTTGTTTCGGAGCGGTCCCAAAACACGCTGCATCATCTTTGTAAAGTAAAAGGGTGCGTTGGTCAGCCCAAAAATCATTCGGGTGAATTCTCCCGTCTCCTCTGGGGTGATGAATGCCGTCTTGTGTCTGTCCTTTCAATCGGTAACTGTAAATAACCTTGCGCCAAGTCTAGCACGGTAAACAGTTGCGATCCTGCCAGTAGCGCCACGTGGTCGTCAATGTTGGGTAGTGGAAGATTCATTCGCACAGTTTGATTGTTCAGCCGCCGGTAATCGACAACCATTCTGGACTCACCAGTTTTTTTCTTCACAAGCAACACGGGGCTTGCATACACCGAGCTCGTGTCCGTTACGTCTCCGATGTCACGCCATTCTCTGACAATTTCACGAATTTTCGCCTTCTCTGCTTCGCTCGCTGGGTAAGGTTTCGCACACGGAGGTTTGCTTCCCGGAAGCTCCTCGATTTCCATCTTCAATTCACCATAACAGCCGATTTCTCTCGCCTCCTTTGCTACACAGTCACGATAGTCGTTCAACACGTGCAACAAGTCACGGATTACTTCGTTCGATTGTTCGTCGCCCACGTCCACATCCGCCCGTTCGATTTTTGCCCATCGTCGTTGGTCTCCTTCTGGTTGCTCGTCGTCCGCCGTCTTCTCTATCGCCAGTATTTTACCGCCCGAGAGATCTCCAACGCCCAAGTTCATCATCGGTAGTAAAATCTGAGTCTCGCCACGGACCGCCGTAATAAATCTCATTGTACCCACCGGCACGTCAGATTCGCCTGTTGTCTCGACCGTCATCGTTGTTGATTTGTCCAGTGATAAATCACGGAATGGTTCATCTTCCTTCACCGAGAAGGTGAGTTTGTCGCCTACCTTTTGGTATACGATGAACGGCAATTCCGTATACGTGCGACCGATAAGTACCTCACTCGTCTGCACGTCGTCAGGTACTGTACGAAATTTGATCCCGTTCGCCATCGCTCCATCCACTTTCACTGACGTCTCGATCCACCCTGGTGACACAGTTTTTCTTCGTTAAACGTGTAAGCGGTCCCGCGCTCTCGGCGTAACGTGGCACGAGTCGACGGAAGTACGCTACTTTGGACGTTAGGAATTAACATTCCAACAGATTTATAGTGATTGTTTTATAGTGAACCAGCGCGGCGGAACGCATCGAGCACGTGGATCTGGAATTTCGGGCGCTATCAATAATTAAAAAAGCATCTGTTAATAGTTAGCTTATTGTGCTTGTTTAAAGTTGCTGTACCTAGAATATTGTTATTTATTTAAAAATTTACTATACGCTCGGCAGAAGGGGGTTTGGACTCGTAAATTACCGTGGAAGTGACGAGCCATGGAGACCCGATCTCTGTATGTATGTACAAATCTCTCGATCTTATAGAAAATTTCGTTAATATTAATTATTTAATTCATATTATAGTATAGTTATAGTACTTGTAAATATTTATGGTTTTTCGAGCATGCGAGACGGGTTTGGAGTCGTTTAACTACCGTGGAAGTGACGAGCCATGGAGACCCGATCTCTGTATGTATGTACAGATCTTTCGATCTTATAGAAAATTACGTTAATCTTAATTATTTAATTCATATTATAGTATAGTTGTCGTACGTATCGTTTTATATTATATTGTATGGGTTGTATGAGTGTGTGGCTGTGTGATGGATGCGGGCTGCAAGCTGAAAACTGACTGCTCACAATTTTGTAGCTGCCAACTGCAAAATCGTAAAGTCAGTTTTCCACTTGCAGTTCGATAAACGGGCCGCGTGGGGCCAGACGTACGCGCAAGCGTACGTGTTTTCGACGTACCGAGCACATAGGGAATGAATACCCGCGTATTTTCAAGGCGAGTGTGAATTTCACATGGCTTGGTACTCTCAATCACGGGCGCAATATCATCATTCTACAATACTTCGTAGTTACTTACCTGTAGGTGCATATTTTTATTTAATTTACATAGGCATAATGAACTGAGGTTCTGCAGGTGAGGTCTCAAATGTGAGACGTACATATGTATATATATGCTGTATGAAAAAATTTGTCACACTGATATTGAAAATTATTTTATAATCTTAGTTATTTTTATTTTAATTTTTAGTCCGAATGGACTATTTTTACCATGCACTACTTAATATATTTCCTTCCAGATAGCGACTTCTGGGCTATATCGTCGTTCTCAATTCGTACATTGTATCTCTGAAAACACTGGTTTCAACCTACCTTTACTTCTTTTTTACGAGGATGGTATATTACGACACAAGGGCGGAATAAGTTTTTCTCGCGAGTGTAGGTTTACGGCACGAACCGTAGGCGAGTTTTGCAACAACCAGACGAGCTCAAAACGTTTTTCCGCGATTTGTTATGTTTATTTTGAGAAAGATCATTTTTTACGTTTCTTTCAACGAACTTTGTATTTTTTAGGCAAACAACAGTGCTTTTCGGAATCCTCTCTTAAAAAAAGACATGGCACTTCGAACTCGAAAGACTGAAGCCGCTTTTCGAGTCTTCCGATTGGTCGGCGATGGCTGTTTCAGAGCGAACTTCAGTTTGTCGAGGGTGCCGTGCGAAGTCGCCGCGTATGGCGCGCATTTTGAACTGTCGCTTTCGCTGTTCCGCTATGGCCGCTGCAGAGTCACGTATCGCCAGTGATTTCAATGGCAGCTTTTTTCATAGTTGTGATATTGAATAGAACTATCTCCATACAAACGAAAAGTAATCGATGAATAAATCATTATTTTTGTATAGAGTTTTGAAAGGTTCTCTTTTTTTTATTTCTAAACAAAAGCGACGCTGATATTGGTGATGAATAGAGTTGTAAATCAGTAACTCTTTTGGAAAGAGAATTTATAATACAATTGACTTTGTAATTATTTCTTTGAAAATAATAAGTTGCATCGATTATAATATCCTTTCTTAAAAACACAGCACATCGAAAGTAATTATTATGTAGGATGAAATAGGAACGATGTCCATTAGATATCAGTTCTTAGAAATGTCTAATAAAGCTGCCTTTTTATAGCATCTGAAATTGATGGTGATTGGTAGAGCGGTCTTAAAGAGGATACGTAATGATTATATCAAAAGTATGTCATGAAAGTAGCGTAATTCTGACTACCTGCTATTTTGGGTAGACAAAATAGCAAAATAGTATACATTGATTCTTCAGGATCGTTTTAGCTAAAAAAAAAAAAGACGCGAAGTCACCAAAGAATAGGACGCGCGGAGCGCGGACGTTGTTGCTAGTCAGCGCAAAATTGGAAGAAGAAAAAAAAATTGGCAAAAACCGCAAGGGGTACGATTTTTTTTCAATTTCGTAAAGTTTGAAGACCCTATCCGACGGGAAAACGCGATAAACGTTTTCGCACTTTTTTCGAAATTTCGTCACTTCAAAAAAGTTAAGGTTTCTTTTTTTGGATCGATCTAGCCCGGATTTTTTTTCTGTTGCATCCGAGAGAAAACTATAATAAACGCTATAAATTATTTTTGAATTTTTCACAGAACTTTAAAGCCGGACCTCCAAACATAAAAAAACGCACGGGAAAACGTGGAGATACGTGGTCCACGGCGTGCCGTTACGGTGCCGCTACCGTGGATTCGCACGTACCGAAGACAAGCACGGTGTACCGTCACGGTGTCGCTACGGTGGAACCTTGCGCGCCACCGATATGCACGGCGTGCCGTTACGGTGTCGCTACGGTGGAACCTCGCGCGCCACCGATATGCACGGCGTGCCGTTACGGTGTCGCTACGGTGGAACCTCGCGCGCCACCGATATGCACGGCGTGCCGTTACGGTGTCGCTACCGTGGATCCACACGTATCGATGAGAAGCACGGTGTACCGTCACGGTGTCGCTACGGTGGATCTACGCGTATCGGCGAACTGCACGACGTGTCGTTACGGTGTCGCTACGATGGTGCCTCTCGTAAAATCGAAAAACACGTTGTGCCGTCCCTGAGCCGCCTCTGTGTCGCTACGTTGGAAGCGTCAGTAGCACGGCGTAGCTGCTCCGTGGTGGCAGCGTAACGGTACTCCGCCCACGTCGTGTCGCTACCGTGCAGCCACGGTGCTACTCCGGCGTTGAACGAGGTGCACGCGGTGCACGTACGGTGCCGCCACCGTGCAGTTGTGCGAGCAACGTAGAGCACAGCGTACCATCGTCGTGCCTACACCGTGGTGGTACCGTGCTCCAATAGCACTCCACGGAGTTCTCCAATGGTGCCGTCACTGTAGCGCTACAGCGTGTCTAAGCACACTGTGTCGACAGAAACGCGTCACATTCCGTAGCACATAACTGCACGGTACCGACACGCCGTACCGTCCCGTGTCGCTACCGTGCCGTCCCCGTGGCGTTACGCTCCATTTTAACGACACGATTTTCTATCTGGGATAAATCGATGTTCTGCCAAAAAATAAGCAGTAAATTCTTTATTATTTAAAAATAAAGTTTACATTAAATTAAAAAACGGCTACGTACTTCAATAGAGAATGTAATTGTGAAGCTACCCGTGCAGAAATTAGTTCGGGCTGCCGCGATTAAATAAGGGGCTTTTTTAGGTATAAACGTGGCATCCACAATAGGGAATCTACTGTAGAACCCTACTAGGCTCAACAGAGGCGGCCACGACAAACGTCGGGGCCTAATCAGGCTTAAATGTGGAACTCTCACTAGGGTCGCCCATATTGAGCCTCTAAAGGGTAGTACTTTCAAGCGTGACTAGCCTAGTAGGGCCCTACTGCAATTAGGGCAATCTAGAAAGGGCCAAGTTATAGCCCCAACTATATTTCTGCACGGGTACTATCAAAATTTTGTTTTACGAGCACTTACCAGATTCGGAAAATGCCACATCAGATTTGCATTTTTTGCCCACAACAACTTGCAATATAGCGGGGAACACAGCTCAAAAGTTCAAAATTCGGTAACCAAAGCCTTCTTTTACATCAAAGTCATCAGGATCGATTGCTGATAATTTTCTAGCCGATGTGTCAACCTTCTCGACGCTTGGCTTCTCCATTTCGTAACGGTTCAACCACCGCCGCTCGATATTCAAACCTTTAAAAAAAATGTTCACTATAGGACCAACTGCATTGATTTTATGATCCTAAAGTATTGTTTAAACCAAAAAAAAGTTCATTTTTTCCAAAATCCTCGAGTGGTGTTACCCCTCAATGCCAGTGGCACACAACGTTATAAGATGAGACGTCCTAAGGATTCTGGAATGCTACCGATATCCACGGGGTTCCCTCTGACAAAAATGTCGAAGTGTATATGCAGATGAGCTAGTGCAGAGCCTATCTGCCCGGTGTTATGTGCTATATTGTTATGCCTGCTGCAAAGGTAGACTGAGTCCCAGATCTTTCTATATGTATATGTATACAAAATGTATATATATATATATATATATATATCGCTCGGTCCCTCGATTTCTCGGTCGGACGCGGCGACGACTAATGCATCGGCGTGGCCCTGGGATACGAGTAATGCCTAATTAATCCAATTAATCTAACTCGGCACAAATGACCTCCGCCAGGGCGGCGGCCACCACCAAGTCTCGGGGTCTCTGTTCCGCTTGCTCAAAGACGAACGCCGATCGGAGAAGTCTCTGCATTCTCTGTCAGTCGACTTCGAACTTGTATACTAACGCGAGCATCAGAAAAAGACAGACGAGCGTAAAATCCTTTCCGAGGAAGGGAAAGGGATGGATGATGGACCGACCGATCTAACATTCCGAAAAATTAACGATTACCGATGATTTATATTATTTCATATTTTAAATTATTGGCCGTCATTAGCGAGCGGTTGGATATTAGTTCCGAGCATTCAGTAACGTAGCGTGCAGAAGAATCCCGAAGGCAACCACCGAAATCACTGTATTCTAAATTTTTTTTTTTCATTTTTTACAGGATAGACGCATTGGCATAAATAGGGTTTCACGTAATTTATAAGAATATTTTGTTGCTTTCTTCAGGATTTTTACAGGCATTCAAAGACATGACAGACTAACTCGACATGTAACTGATCATTTACTGATCCTAACATTTATTTTACACCGAGAGACAAAGGTTCCTTGATTCAAAGAAATTTCATAAAAATCCCAACCTATGAAACATTTATTTGAAATCAATTAAATAATATACTTAAGCTAAAATTATATTTTCTTTGAATGATCAGAAATTCAATGAAATGTAGTGACATTGAATTTATGAAAATTTTTCTTGAACCAAGGAACAATTTTTCATTGATTTCAAAGAAATCGTCTTTGAGACACTAAAAGAAAAACTTAACCATGTTTTGCCGTACTAAATGCAAAAAGGTTATAGAAATCATTTATTTTAATAAATACCGATATCTGCCATACATTTTTGTCGATTTTTTGCGACTAATGACTCAACGCGACTAACGCGATGGAGGTAACCGTTTGCGGATCCGGTGACGTCAAAGAAACTGTTTCTTTGAATGAATGATACCCTTTCTTTGAAATTCAAATACACCATTTCATTGTAAACAAAGAAACATATCCTTAAAGTCAATGAATAAAAATGCAATCCACCCATTTCTTTGGAATCAATGAATTCTTTTTTCTCTGTGTACTATTATGAGGAAATGGAGGCCGAGACTCAACAATAGGGCAGTTAAAAAAATTGTGAGTTCCAGATTTCGATGCTCGCGAAATCGGAAGCCTGTCGGTAAACATTTGATACTGCTGCATCAATGTTGAAATTTCAAAAATCGTAAAGTCAATTTCGTCATTTTTAGAGCTACACTGTTGCTCATAATAAGGATAAGAATCATTCGCATATTATAGTCGGGAAATTATGTGAACGATTCTTATTTAAAGGGAGGGAGTCAGGAAAAAAAAAATTTATTTTGGAAATTCAATATCATCCAAATCGTACTGCATATAAAAATGCCTAACGAACTATATTGTTGGTACTCGATGAAAGGAATTTTTACTGTCGTCTGACTTGCATATGCTTTTCAATATTATCTTAAGTAAAGTTCTTAGGTTTTCCACTCTGCGCATAATTCAGAACAAACTACTAGGCAGATTGAAATGGTTGACATCTCATTTTCTTCTTCATGAAAAGATACACCGGCTAAATGGAGCAAATGTTAATAAAAGGTAATATTTTTTAAAGGACATAATTATTAATAAATAAATGTTATGCTATTTTCTAAATCAGTGATTAACTTTGCTTTCAGAATGAAAAAAAATAGTTTGCTGCATTTAGCCGGTGTATCTTTTCATGAAGAAGAAAATGAGACGTCAACCATTCCAATCTGCCTAGTAGTTTGATCTGAATCATGCGCAGAATGGAAAACCTAAGACTTTGCTTAAGATAATATTGAAAAGCATATGCAAGTCAGACGACAGTAAAAAATCCTTTCATCGAGCACCAACAATATAGTGCATTGGGCATTTTTATATGCAATAGGATTTTGATGATATTGAATTTCCAAAATCAATTTTTTTGACCTGTCTCCCTCCCCTTAACCGTTTTCCATTTACCCAATTTGTTTATGCATTACACTCATTTTTTTCAGTCGGCAGTTTCCTAATTTTTATAAAATTGATTTTATAGCAACCAAGTATCCAAATTTGAATGAGCAAATCTATATCTGAAAATGACCGATATCGATTTGCCTATTTGCGATTGCCTATAGATTTGTCGAAATGATCTATTGAACAACAACAGCCAGGATAGCTGCATCGGAATATAGAAAAACATCAGAATAATTTCTGTTCGTCATTTTGATCTCGACCGTTCTTATTCTACTCTGAATCGCTTGGTCTACCTAGTGCCAGGGCCACACGATGGTGTATGCTCGATTTGTCCAGATCCTCGCGCGTTCTCAGCCTCCTATGTGCACTCGAATATATTATCGTTTTGTTCCTCGCGGAGAGATCGGTAGAACGCGCGGAACCCGAGAGAGCGGGCTGGTTGTCATTGGCTCATTTGTTAGATGCCATCCAAAGCATGCGGGGCCTTGATTTAGTGCCTCCACCTCGAACCGCGTCGGCTTCGGCGCGTATACTGTACTATAGTAATACTAATACTACCGCAGCTATATATCCCGATCTCGGGCTGCGACGACCACCCTTCATCGAAGAGACAAAGACATGAGAGAACTCACAACGTTCGAAGAGCACAAGTTCGTGACCCCGAGCCCGGGGACCCTCTCCCCCCCTACCTGCCCCCGCGTCATCTTTTCTTGCACTCCCGCTTCATCGCCTTTTTTTCTTTCTTTCTTTCTTCATTCTTTCTTCCTGCCTTTCATGTGCGACTCCGTTCGGTCCCCTTTTTGCCGGCTAATGTCTTCCTCGAAACACCCGGGACGAACCCGATTCGTTAGAGAGACGAAACAGTCGGTCACGGCTGTCGCGTACTCTCATGATCGGGACCCTTTCACTTCGATTTACTTTACGTATGTGGAAGTTGTATTAATACACAAAAAAAGATTCGCCGAAACATTTTAATTCTCGTATAACACAGAAAAACAAAATTCGCTAGAGTAATTTGAATAAAATGAACTTCATATTGAACTTGTTAGGCTGGAAAACGTTCATTTGATATTCACTCGGAAAAACAAGCATGAATGTATTTTAAACAATTGGTAGAATTTGATTCGAAAATGTACGCTTTTCCGGAAAAATTTGAGCAGATCCAACGTTGATCATTTGCATACCTTGATCTTTTATGATGTAATCAGCGGCTAATGAAAAATGTCCATTTGATATCCAATGTTATTCTAAGCACATTTGGTGACCAATTCTGAAGAACGTCCATTTGATGTCCAATGTAGTTCTGAAAATTGTCCATTTAATGTCCAATGTTATTCTGAAAAATGTCCATTTGATGTCCAATGTTATTCTGAAAAAATGTCCATTTGATATCCAATGTTTTTCTGAAAAATGTCCATTTGATGTCCAATGTTGTTCTGAAAAATGTTCATTTGATGTCCAATGTTATTCTGAAAAATGAGCATTTAATATTCACTCGGGAAAACAAGCATGAATGTATTTAAGAAATTGGTAAAATTTAATTGGCTCATACTTTTTCCCTATAATTTGATCAGATTCGACGTTGATCATTTGCATATCTAGATCTTTTATGTCGTCATCTGCGGCTAATGAAAACCGTCCATTTAATGTCCAATGTTATTCTAAAAATGTCCAATGTTATTCTAAAAATGTCCATTTGATATTCACTTGGAAAACAAGCTTAAATGTATTAAAAAGATCGGTCGAATTTGATTGGCTCGTACTTTTTCCCTAAAATTTGATCAGGTTCGACGTTGATAATTTGCATACCTTGATCTTTTATGCCGTAATAAGCGGCTAATGAAATATTAGTACCTCACTTCTGAGTATCAAAAAGCGAACAGCACAGAGGCGCTTTGATGTTGTATCTCCACCTGCGATCTCATTGATGACATCCAAATAAGAGGACTAAGAGGAAAGAAGATAAGAGACAAATTATGCTGGAAGAAATGGTAGATGTAGGTGGTCTCAGTGGGCGGAGAGATCTTCTTCCTTCTGAAATCAAGGAGTCTCGTGTAAGCTATCGGCAGAAAGACAAGCAGAAGGCGGTAGGACTTTCTTTCTCAGTCTATTTTGCTTATATCTCCTGCAGATCGTTCAGCAAGAACGAAAGGGATAGAACCGGAGGACGGACTCCGGACCCTCACTTATACGGTAGTCGAAGGACCCGGAGAGTGAGCCCAGGAAATCTAATTGTCGGTCTTCGGTATAGCTGCGGCAAATTGCAAAAATAAACACGCGTCTGTGCCTTACGTATACCGTACATAAGCCGAGTGAACGAGGGAGGTAAAGAATCAAAGAACAAGTGAGAAAACCGAGAACGAATAAGAAGCGAAGGAAGGAGACACATAGACACGACGAGCGAGATGAAAGAAAACAGGGTCAGAAGAGGAGAAGCGAAGATACAAGACTCACGCCGCCACCACCGCCATCGAGTCTTCTTCGTCTTATTCTCTTTCTTCTTTTTTTCTTGTCCCGGGGAATGGAAATACTAATTTTGCGGAATACAGTGGCTGGACTGCGGTAAGCGCCGGGCCGCGCTCTTTTGCCGTAAGGTTGGTGAAGACGCGCGCGATCTCGGTGCCAGCGAGGCTCGTGGTGGTGTGGGTCGTGATTACCTGGGGATAATTACAGTCGACGTGCGCGCGGCTTATATAGAGAGGGGGTGGTGCTGCTAGGCTGTAAGCGATATGAACGTGTGCAACGCTACTGATGGCAATGGGAAGAAGCGAGTCAGCCAAGGAGACGAGCTTTTGAGTGTGTTCGATGCTTTGGGATTAAGGTGCGTGCAAACTCTGAGCATGAGCATCCGGATGCTCATGATCATCCTTTTCGTCGAATAAACGACACGGTTCAGACCAGCCCATAATTATTGGCATCCCTGCATTTCTTTTTAATCAATATTTGCCATAAGATGGCTACTACTGTGTACACGGAACAAACAACTTGTTTAAATGTACAAATGTTTTATTAGTTAAACAAAATTAGTCATTGTAACCACTATATTCATAGATTTAATGACGCGCAATTGGTTCCCTAACCAATGGCAACTTGGTTAATACTTTAGTGCATATGACCAACAGAAATAGTTGTCGTTACCAAGAAATTGTTGTTAATGTGGTCTTAAAGAATCAAAAACGAGAATTGGTTCCCATAACTTCTGGTCGGACCAAGTTTTTGGTAGAATTGAAGATGACCAATTTTATTGGTAAGTACATCTAACTATTTTGGTTAGTACCATCACCGGCCGTTAGTCGCGTAACCACGTTAGAAAAAACCTCAAAGTGCGCATTTGCGTTACAAGCCGGGTTCGTGCGTTTGTTGTCTTTAGTTTATTTAAACGAAGTGTCAGTTCGAATGGGAGACGAAAACATTGTGATCTCTCTCTTGGAAACTTGTGCTTATATTTCAGGCCTGTGTTTCAGTATACATCTATTCATTTTGGTAGTACAAACTGGATAACACTCGAACCACGTGGATTAGTTTTTGTAACCAAGCGAATTTGTTTTTCCAGCTAAGAAAATTGGTTGATCCAGTCTGGTGGATTAGTTGAACCAGCTAAGTGGATTGGTTGTTCCAAATAAGAAAATTGGTTGATCCAACCAAGAAAATTGGTTATTCGAGCCAAATACATTCGTTGCCTCAGCCAAGTAAATTGGTTAAACCGGCCCAGTGAAATGATTCCTCTAACCAAGTAAATTGGTTATTCTAATTATTTAATCGTAGTTGGCCCGATCAATAACTTGATTCCTTTAACTTATTTAATCGTAGTAAGTTTCATTGGTCGTTGCAATCAGAAAATCGACTGGCGCATATATAACCAAAACAATTGGGTAGAGGTAACCAATTTATTTGTTGCGCCGATCAAGTTGTTTTTTCCATATACAAAGAGAAAAAGGTTTAGTTAGATCAACCAAGGCGCTTGGTTATATATGCGCCAACTAAGTTATTAGTTAGACCAACCAAGTTATTGGTTACACCAACTTAATCATCTTGGTTAGTCAATCAATAACTTGGTCGGTTAACAAATAACTTGTTTGGTCTAAGCAATAACTTAGTTGGCGCATATATAACTAAGCGCTTAGTTGTTCTAACCAAGCCTTTTTTGCGTGTAGTTCGTCATCCATGAGTATTGTTGGCCAGTTTGTAATGTCTTTCGTATTTGCCCTCATCTTGACTGGCGCCATATCCTATCACAAGAAAAAGAAGATGAAGAGTTTAATTTGATATTTCTTTGTTTGTTTCAGTGTTCATCAGTAAACGGCTTCTGGATCAACGGATCGATATGCTCTGCGGCACTCAAGATTTAGATACTTTCCTGGAACTCGGATGGATGATGTCTGATGTGCTTCCGACTTGGCTTGTCAGTAATGAGAATTTATTGCGGTCTCCTTTGACGATGAGCCTGGCGCACCGCGCCTCTACAGACTATTTTCGGATTCGAAGAAAGGCAATTTTTTGATATGTTCAACTCTTACACGCCCGCGTCTAATATGATACCACTCGGACCATCGTAATTACGCCACGGAGCCGGCGTTCGCGAATAAAGTAATAAAGAGAAATGTAAACAAAGATTTGTTCTGTATGAGAGAAAGAGTCGTAAGGGTATTTTTGTAATTGCTGGGTCTAATATATGTTTTTTAATTTTGCAATTGCTAGGTCAACATTAATTAATGTGGATATGGAATATGGAAGATGTGCAAAGATTGTTATCTCGCCAAGTATTGATAGATGGAAGGAAAAAAGAAATACATCAAGGTTAGCCTTACAGGCTTATAGCTTGTTACATCAGTTTTATTTAGTTTTAATCACGCAGAGAAATTTCTGTGTTGTGACAACATAAAACGAGGACAACAAAAATCGTTACGTTAGGCTTACAAAAAAAATTGCTCAGCAAAAAGATTTGACAGCATAGCAAAACTGATTTGTCAACCGAACAAAAGATTTGCCGGCCTAACGTAACGATTTTGATTGTCCTCGTTTTACGTTGTCACAACACAGAAATTCCTCTCCGTGATTATATTAAGTTTATATTAAGACTTTATCGGAAAAAACATACAGTTGTCCCGATTTTCGCTGACCGATTAATTTCCAAAACTAAAGTGAAATCGGAAACATTACGTTACTCTCGTTATTTTTCAGCAGTTTTCTTTGAAAGATTCTGATCCCCTGAAATATATGGTGATCCCCGCTGATCACCATATATTTTTTCTCTTTGATACTTCATCATACTAATGTCTACATTTCCACGAACTCTGCGCTTGCTCATTACATTAGCGATGCTTACGTTTCTTAATAACAGAAATTTTTACATGTTAAATATGACGAATATGAGAAGACTGTTGTCTTTCAGGATATTCGTAGTTCGTATGACAAAAGGAATACATCAACGTAGAGCTGTCACAAACAATTCACGTGAAATAGGATTGAACGATCAAACGGATGGTGGATGAGAGATGTAAGGGGGTGAGAAGCAAACTTGAGGAAACCTCCCCTGCGTGCGAGGACGCACAGTAAGACTTGGCGAACGATTCGAGCACCAGAGATCAGCCATTAATTTCTTTTCGAGAGAGAAAAACCTAGTCGAGCTAATGGGAGCCACGGTCTAATGCCTCATGCTGTTTCTGCTGCTTCTCTACTTCTGCTTTTGCTACTACCGGGTCTCATGCTCGAACAGAAGAGCCCCTTCTTTCAACGCCGCCCTCTTCGGCTCTTTCCTAATGGCCACTCTTTGATGACAAATATCGGGCCTAGAGGAAATATATAAATTACCCGGAATAAGTTCTGTCGCTCTATATACCTCTGGTATGTCTCATAGCTCTTCGTGACTAGTGACGCCCACATATAATTCAATACTGCTACTATTAACCCGGGAGTAACAAAAAGGTGCTCTTCATTCTTCAGAAGCTGCAAGGATCGTCAGTCATTTCATATCCGCTATAAGAAAATATTAATAAAAATGATCAGGTGAAGGACAATGAATTGATGACATTTCCTTCCTATATAATATCTTGAATCTCGTAACAAAAAATTTTAATAATAAATATTCCGAACAACATTCAAGAACACCAACAAAATATCATTTTACCTGGTTACACAATTGCCGTAAAATTAATTATAGTTTTCAATATTAATTTTGAAATCAAATCATGTTCCTTAAACTATGAATTCCATTTCATGGGAAACAAATGCATCGTTCTATATTTGTAGAATAGCAAAGAATTCGCATTGTCTTTGCTATTCACAAATTACGGATGTCTTGTAGCGTTTTTTTTTTTTTGTAATTTCCGCTTCGCTGAAAAATCTGCTCTGCGCCATACTTTGACAGTTACAAAAACATCGGAGCTTCTTGATAAATTACTCGGGAAGAAAAAAGCTCGCTGCTCGTCGAGCACTCGAGCCACTTCTACCGATACAGTAAAAGATAGAGGAGGAGAGTGGAATGAGAGATACAGAAGAAGGGTGGCACCGGATCGAGAGGGAGCAGGCGTTAAGGACAGGATACATTCCGCAGGCCGGTTCCGGTATTGTTCGCGTTAATAGCGCCAAGATACAGCAAGACTTAACCCTCGTCGCACAAACCAGCAGCAGCAGCAGCAGCAGCAACGAGCCTCACCCCTGTCCATTGGCCTCGTTCAACAAATGCGATGGTCCGAAGAAGCTTCGATTATCTCGATCTCTGGACAGCGTCAATGAGATGCGAAGGGAAACAAGAAGAAGAAAGAGTCTCCTGCGCGTTAGCAGAGGGTGCGAGCTTATTGTACTAAGGGTCGCAAAAGAGAAGTTATTGCGAGTGGCGAACACAAAAGTACACTGAGATACACGAAAATGAGCAACGATTTACGTAACGAGTTTCAATATCAAGCTGGCCGCTCATTAAGCATATTTTCTTACCAAGTTGATGTAACAATTCCCAATAGTAGATAGTAAAAAGAGCTTACAAATATGAGCTAGGAATTGAAAATATATCACATGTCTCAATATTTTTGAGGCTATAAAAATTCACATTACCTACACGGAAAAAAAGGCTTGGTTGGAACAACCAAGTGCCTTGGTTATATATGCGCCAGACAATTAATTGGTTAGACCAACCAAGTTATTTGTTAGGCTACCAATTTCTTGGTTGGTCTAACCAAGTCACTTGGTTAGCTTAGCAAGTGGTTAGCTTACCAAGTGACTTGGTTAGTCCAACCAAGAAATTGTTTACCAAGTGGTTAGCTTATCAAGTGACTTGGTTAGTCCAACCAAGAAATTGGTAGCATAACAAATAACTTGGTTGGTCTAACCAATTAATTATCTGGCGCATATATAACCAAGGCACTTGGTTGTGCCAACCAAGCCTTTTTGTCCGTGTACATGGAAATAGCAGGTTAGTTGGGATACCTAAGTTACTGGTTAAATATGTGCCAGTTGATTAATTGGTTATGCCAACCATGAATTTGGTATTCGTTACCAACATCTTGGTTGATCGAACTAATTAATCATCTGGCACATATTTAATCAGTAACTTGGTTTGTGGGTAGAAAAATGCTCTTCTGTCCACTGCAGCACGTTTGTTCCGGCTGCGTTACTTTTCGCCCCGCCGGTCGAGAATCGACAACTTTCCACTCGCGTTACAGGCATGGAATATGGTCTTTTTAGCGTAGTTGGGAAAAAATGTTTTATTTCACTTGGTGCGAGAAACGCGGTTTTACGCACACTTCGCATAAATCCCTATTTTCAAACCTTGTGAAATAAAATTTCGTACTCGTTCGATAAATGTTTTCTTAACTCGTATGATTGCAACACTCGTCTTCGGCTTGTACTGCAAACTCATGCCCGCCAGAAATAGTACCTCATGATACTAGTGCGATGAAAAACTTTTTCGCACGAGTTTCGTATACAACTTTATGCCACTAGTGCGAGAAGTGTCTACTTGACGCACGAAGTGGCATAAAATGTTTTACGTCACTGCGGCACGGAAAGTGATCTTTTCCTCGCCTTGTAACGTAAAATTGTATGCAATATTCGGGAGGGAAACATTTTCTCAGCTCGTGTGAATGCGAACTCATACTCGCGAGAAATGTGTTTTCCCTCCCTCGGGCTACAATATACTATTATCGCACTAGTATCGTAAAGTACTATTATGTCACACTGTGCGTAAAATGCGATTTTACGCACGCTTCGCGTGCGTTAAACTGCATTTTCTCACATTGTAACATAAAATATCGTTCGACACTCGTGCGAAATACTTTTTCTAACTCGTGTGGTTGCAACCCTCGCCTTCGGCTCGGGTTGCAAACTCGCACTCGCCAGAAAAAGTTTTTTCGCACTTGTATCGAAATATACTATTTCCTACCGGTGAATGTACTTTACACACTAGAGCGGTAATGAATAATTTTGAATGTCTGTAAACGCGGATTTTGAATGCACGTTAGTAAAAAACAAAGTATTGTAAAAATATATATTATATACATGAGAGTGTATATAATATATAATTTTACAATACTTTTTCTTTACTACACGAGAGTGTATATAATATATATTTTTACAATACTTTTTTTTCTACGCAAAGGTTAAATGCACAAAAAGTCAACTTTTTTTACTTAAGCAGTACAAAAAATACTATTGACTCACTTGACCAGAAACTGGCATGACGTCTGCATGATAACTGTTTCAGTTTCTCAAATGATACATTCATTAAAAAAACACGATATCAATTGAAGCTAAAGAAAATAAATATCATGGATTCACGAAGCTTGAGGAAAAGATTCGTTAACTTGGGTATAGATGAACAGTAGACACACCCCGAGACGCACTTCTCACCAGCATGAGCCAAAGCACGCGGTAAATAAAATCATCCGAACGAGTATTTACGTAGACGTTTGAGGGAGATAACGGCTTGCTGAACCCCCTTTTCTCTTCGCAGGCTTCTGCTGATGGCGTCTTAACTTATCTGATGTTATAGGACGATTCGGGCATCGTAGATGCACGTGTTTCGTCGCGTAACCACCGAGTGCCGGGGCTATAGGTGTATTACGTGCTGTGCTTTGCTTATAAATACGTGTACCTACATGCTACTTAGCCAGCTCCTGGCTTCAAAGTCGTGGCTGTTGTACATGATGCTTATAAAATCAGAGTACGGTAATTCAAAACAAGCAATGTCATATTCCAAAGATTATGGTCTCATATCGAATTAAGTAAAATTATGACATGACGATATTCGAAGATTGTAATTTGTAATAAAAAAAACTTGCTACTGGCGTGATCGCAAAACGTGACTTTCTCATCACGATTGTTACTGGCGTCACGTTACTGTCGTGAAGTTAGTTTGTGAAGTTAGTTTGTGAAATTAGTTTGTGAAATTAGTTTGTGAAATTAGTTTGTGAAATTAGTTTGTGAAGTTAGTTCGTAATATTCGTTTTTGTAGTTATATATGAATAAATATCTCTCTATATTATAAAAAGATCGCGCCGCCGCCTTCGCCGCCGTGTCAAGAATCGAGGGACTTATTCGGGTTAGAAGCGGTCACCCATCCAAGTACTGACCACAAAAATTCTGGGGTCTATTTTTGAAAAAATTAGCTTATTTAGGCTTATTTAAAAAAAAATTAGGGCTTTTTTTTAATTTAGGTCTATTTTTGAAAAAAAAAAAAAAATTAGACCTATTTTTTAAATATTATTTTACATACTTTGCATGTGATGAAAAAGTAAAAATTTGTTACTGGTGTAAAATTTTTATCGTGAATTTACTGGGTTATAGTGATTAATAATGTGTGAATTTCGCACATTAATTGTAATCTCCATTTTTAGCTATAATTTGTCAAGAACGCGTTTGTAAATTCGAAATTCGCGCGCGCGAGAAAGCGAGCGTGACATCGCGCGCCGGCGCGCGCCTTCACATCTCTCTTTCCCTTTGATGTTATTATCGTCGGCATTGCGATAGTTTGACAGTCGGAATTACATTTTATTTGATATTTCCAACGTTTCGCATATTATGGTGTGTATGAGCAGCATTTGGAATTGGTATAAAATGCTATACGAGTGATAAAATAAATAAAAAAACTATGATGTGATGAGTGCATGAGTGTTTATAGTCTAACATCAAGAGTGATGATAACCTCAAATGTGTTTCTCTTGTATTTTTACATTCTTTTTTTAAATTTTAATCTAACATATGGTGTAAATATTCATAGTATGTTATCATTGAAAACTGCTCAAGATCATTGCAGTTCTTTTTTTTAGTGAATGTGTAACACAATAACACAAGAAAGTAACATATTTCAAGCAATACATTTTTTACAACAGTTTAAGATGTCTTATGTGGGTGATTGAAAAAACAAAATCTTCTATATACTAAATCTCTTGTTGTTCATTTTTTATTTGCTGGTAATACTATTTGTATGTATCACATTGAAGCATAATATCTTTTATATTAACTTGCGGTACAAAAATAAATAAAATTTTTATTTTTTTTTATTTTGTATTTAAGGTAAAGTATCAGAAGCAGTGGAGATTTTGGATTGGATTTCAATACCAAAACCAGGATTTGAATGCAGAAGACACACAAAAAATTTCATTTCAGTCCATAGATGTTTTCAAAAGTTATTGTGTTTCCGGACGGCACATACAGACGCCAGACAGACAGACAGACAGACAGACAGACGGACGGACAGAAATGAGGTAATGTGTTTTTTGGAATCTAGGACACTCAAAACATCTATTTCCATCAAAATCTGGAAGTCGAATTTTTTTTGGATTGCAATACTTTCTCTTTATCCATACTCCGTATGTGATGAGAAAGTAAAAAGAAATCAAATTATCATTGTAATTTGTAATGAAAAAAGAATCAAATTATCATTGTAATTTGTAATGAAAAATAAATCAAATTATCATTGTAATTTGTAATAATAAAAAATCAAATTATCATTGTAATTCGTAATGAAAAAAAAATCAAATTACAATTATAATTTTTAATTTAAAAAATTATAATTGTAATTTGTAATAAAGCAATTCGGGTTATAAATTACATTTTTTAAAATTTGTAACTTGATTTTCATTGTTTGCAGATTCATATTATTTTTGTAATTTGCAAAAAAAAAATCTTCCAACATATTATCCTTGCAATTTGCAATAATAGCAACCCAGTGACTAATTAGAAATTACGACCGGAATTGAATTATTACAAATTGCAATTGTAATTTGTAACTGTAATTTATATTGTTTGTTGGCTTTTTATATTATATTATTTATAGGCTTTGTTACAATGACATTTCTAATTCTTAACTGAAATTTATTCGTTACATACTACAATTGTAATTTATAATTTTTAATAATCAGTTAGATGTCCATCTCTGGTAGACTTGCGTTAGTCAACTATTATTCCGCCAGTTGTAGTAGTGGTCTCTCCAGAACTATAAGTTCTAATAATCTATTATGTTACTTATGTTATACTTAGGCTGAGAGGAATTCTTTTGAGGTCATTGGTCGTTTCGTTGAATTTATCGATATTGTTACCTGGCTAGTGGACTATTTGTGGGATTGAGGGGAAAAGAACGGAAAAAAACTATTGGTGGGATAAGGGACTGCTGAAATATTTTTTTATTTCGGGACACAATTTGGTGGCGCTGAACCTACTTGACGCTGACGATAATAGAACGTCACACCTTTTGGCCAGACTATTTTCTATGACGATTCTCTTTATTTCCATTAGCATTAAGCCGAGAAGAAGCGAAACTTTGCACTACTTTTCTTCCAATGGTGAAATAAACCCAAGGAATATTCGTGCGTTGAAATTGCATCGCTCTATTTCGAAATTCCACAGAAATAAAGATGATAATAAAGACAGAATTTTAAATGAAAAATATATCAATGGAAATATTTATTACAAACGTCTCCTGTACCTAGTTCTGCACTGTAAAAAAAATCTACTTGAAATTTAGTGTACTTTTACTGGAAGTTTTTATTCGTAAACTAGTATATTAAATTTAGTATACAGGTGTAATATAAAATTAATGTATGGTACAGCATATTCAATAATTTACTTTAATTTTACAGTAAAAGTACTTTAATTTTAATAATTTGCTTTAATTTTACCGAAAAAGTATATAAATTTTATACCACAATTGTATATTAAATTACGATGACGAGTTTATGAATAAAAACTTCCAATCTTTTTTAACAGTGTAACCTTAAAATTTCAATCATCCTCCTCATTTAAACATATAGGACATAACGCGCTATCTGAGACTTAATTTTCCAAGTGAAAAAAAATGTAAAAATTGATTTTTGTAATTGAAATTCTAGTACTAAATTTCACTGTATACCAAACGAATACCAGCAACGGTAAAAAATGTCGATTCACAGTATAATTAGTTTTTTTATTTTTTTTTTCTAGTGTAGAAATTGAAGATGATATAAATTTGGTGCGAAGAACATGATATCTAATGACAGTAGGGGAGAACGGGGGAATCGCAGTCACTAAGGAATATTTGCTTTTTTCTGTAAATAAAACGTCGTTTCTGCCAAAAAGTAATAGTTGTTGGATACTTCATCAACTATTATTGAAAATAAACAGCATGAAAATCACGAAAGCAATCGTATAAATGGTTTTTCATTCTTTTTCAAAACATGTGCAGTCACTGCCATTATCCGACGATTTGGGTAATCACGGTCGCCTTTTGGGGAACTGCGGTCAATTATTAGATTAGATTTATTAGATTTATTTATTGCGCTAGGACCAGCAGGTCCTTTAGGCAACCCCCTACCGGGGAATACCGGGGTATCTACAGTCACCTTTGGAGCAATACCATCCGGTCGTCAGTTTTGTTGTTTAGCTGACAACTATTTTTTATAGAAGGCGATTTTATATAAACCAATACCATGTTACGGAAACTATAATTGTTTTTAATTTTTTTTTATTTCCTCGTGAAGATATAACGCTTATCAATATAGCTATTATAAATCACAGTCTTTCGGTACAGTTATCTATCCTCTCTTATAATGTATTAATATAACTCATTTTATACTGTCTTACGTAAAAATTTAATAATATAACAGTCTCTTTTAAACTATAACAAAACCTGAGATTAATTTTCTCAGCGCAACTTTACTATACTATCAGTTTCTTTTAATAAAAAATCTAACCTCAAAAATTCTAGCCTCATGTCAACACCGAAATCGCCATCAAATTAAACACATTTCTATGTATATTTTTCAATCCGTCAATTCTTATTCGTTTCTAAGTTATTACTAAGTCATTAGTTGAACTGAATTTCTATTATTAATGCATACATACCGTGATGTTTATGGCGAAAAATTCATTTGACGTGCGCCGGCGAATTGTACCGGTAACTCACTGGCGTCCCTCGACTACCATTGCCCCGCGCACGTGATCGTCGTTACCCCGACAACCGCGAAGACTTTTTATATCAAATTTCAATATATTTATTTACGGAATCAACATTTTAACATGGGAAAATTGAAACTACAAGTTCGAAAAATACATGAAAAACGGTTAGATGTGATTTTAACGTCAATAAGTTACGCAAAACCCTTATTTAAAATACTGCTTTTCTTATAAAAAAAGAGTGCATAATCTAAAAATCATTTCATTTGTTTATTTTTTCGTAGTATAATTGGCACGGAGTATTAAATTAGTTAATTAGTATATACGTAAGCTGATTGAGCAAAAAAAAGTTTGATATATTCACTAGTTGATGCAAAAATAAGGTGACCGGCATTGCCCAGTGACTGCGATTCCCCCGTTCTCCCCTACATATAATACGAAAACTTGTCAGAGTCAGGTAATGTATAAAAAAACTCAATGGAAAAATGTAAAGAATCAATGGCATTGAGTGCAGAAAGTAAATTTTCCCATATACTCTAAGAACTCACACCCGATAGCAGCGAGTATGTAAATAAAGAGATCTTCAGTTCCCACATAGCAAGTAGTCGTTGTCAGGTATTTATGGGCTGGTCACTTGAATCTGCCAAGTGTTTCAAATTGTTAAATATAAAGTTGAGTAGAGTAGACTTCGATCGACGTTATAATTCAATTTCTTAACGAAGCCACGGTTAAGATCGTGGCAAAGAAATGAAAATGAACCGATCGAGCGATCACCGAGTACAGAGCTGATCGTTAATACCAACATCGTATTGAGTCTCACTAACGGTGAGAGCAAGGAAAAGGTTTTTCGAATAAAGAAAGTTTACATCGTAACTCGGAGCAATAATGTAGCTCACGGTACATATATATTACATATATATAATAATACATGGATATACGTATGGTATTGGCGAGTCGCTGGGTGGATGTACCTGGTCTCATGGCGCCTCTGCTCCGCCACCCAGGGGATCCCCTCATTATTTGCTGCCACGATGAGCCTTTATTAGCAGTTATCCCGTTCGGTCTCGAATCTATACGTTCGCATAATCATAAATTCCACGTTTACGGTTCGCGTATCTTATGCAAATGAGACGATTTAATCCTTGCTAATATTTCAGGGCGTTTTTAATAACCGTGATGCTCGTCCTATCGCTATAAGCTCATCGGTGAATCGAGAATATCCACTCTTACCATTCTTTCGGACATGATGTTTCTGTTTCGTCCCATGGAATATAGTATATTAGTGTTGATCGACCCTCTTGATTTTCACGAATTGCCATATGGACAGGTTATACACAATTGATACCATGCACGGTGAAAAATCATTTGCTAACATAGTGACAGCAAAATTTGTTTGTTGGCCTAGAAAATGTATTTGCTGGCCGAACAAATAATTTTGCTGGCTTAGCAAATTTTTTTGCTGGTCTAGCAAATTTTTTGACAAGCCTAGCAAATAATTTTTGTTAGGCTAAGAAATAAGGCTTTGCTGTCACTATATTAGCAACTGATTTGTTGATGCAACAAAAGTTTTCTCTCCGTGTGTGTTCATTTTCCAATTTTTCAAGTGCATGTGATTGGGAACAAATTGTTGCAACATTTTAGATATGTAACTAACCATCATTTGATATTCGGAAGAAATCGTTATACGTGTTGTTTTTGTTAATGCGTTATGCTTGTGTTTTTTTAGTTACTCATCTTTGTGACATTCTCAAAAACGCTCCGTATCGATCACTAAAACTATGTTCCGGTATTTTTCGCTTTCTTATATTTAATAAAACTACTGCCAAATAACACAAATATCATAAAACTGTTTTGAACCTATTCTTTTCGTACACGAGAGGAATATAATTTTATATTTCTAGCATTAAAATACTCATATGTGTCGAGAAAACACTGAAAAATAGAAAAAAGTAGGATCATTGACATTTCACCAGTTCTGGCCACTTATGCACCGGTTTTGGCCATGGTTAACAATTGAATACCTCAGTATTGATGCACTTGAAATAATTTTTAAGGCATGTTTAATAAACAAAAATCGTATTCTTACGAAAACAACCAATTTTTCTACACAAAGATTATGTCTTTAAAGTACAAATGCCATCTTTGAACCTAATTAACCTTTTTTAACATTTGTTTCCTTCATCTTGCACTTTTTTCTAGCAGCTTTCTTTGACACAAATAGTCATAAACTATATTAATGTTTTACTCTGTACACTTTCATTTTTATTTTTTCCAGACCTTTTTCCGAAAGACGATTTTGTCAATGCATAATGATGGGAATCTCCAGCATGAAAGATTTCCACCATTTTATCTTTTTTTACTATACATTTCTTTGGCTATAATTTTCTTAGCGTGTTTTAGTTTTTTTTTTGTTTTTTTTATGAATATATGAATTGATTGTGTAATAATTAACAAAAAATGAATGATTATATTATCATAACCATATCTTATGGGACAACATGCTTATTCCATGTACCAGTTGTGGTCATTGTTGTTTTTATAAACGTATAGCTTTATTTCACACTTTTAGTACATCAAAATTTTCACTGATGCCTTTTAAGATTGATACCTGCGAAGCTGCATGCAATTCGCCAATATAACCCGAAAATGTATCTAGAGCTTTCGCCAAAATCTTGTCGAATTTCGCAGAGAGTTGCGAATTTGATCAAACAGCTGTTGATACTTTAATTATTGATACAGTATTTTTTTGTAATGAGGACAAACCGACGTCAATATGATCTTAAATGTTTCCAAAATATACAATGTTATGAAAAGTCATCATTAAATACAGGCACAGAATTACAATAGTCACGAAAAACGTATTTACGTGTAGAAAAAATTATCAAATTTTGAAAGACCGTCACTACAGATGTCAACTAAAAGATAATACTGCAAGATTTGATCTTTGACAGACCGTGGGAACGCAGGTGTAAAACGACTCATATGCCCACACGATTACCACTGATGGGTACTCTTGTCATCAAGAAAACAAAAGGCAAAGTAATCGTAGCTTGAAATTATAATAACCTAGAGAGAGTCAGTCTAGGAGCGCATTGCACTTGCCCGGGTCGCCGTCGCTTCGCAACAGAGATCGTGTTGTCGCTCGTTCCGCAGTATATAATAACAATAAGTAAGTCGCCGCGGGGGTAATTTTCAGTGTTTAAGGGCTCATCCAATTATCCACGACCGGGGAGTGAGCTTGTCGACGTCATCGCTGTCGTCGTTGCGAGAAACCGGTGCGATACTATACAGATGCTTGTTGGTTCTAGATGTGGTGTGGTGGGTTTGTTTCTACTGACACTCGTACGAGTGACCGTATGTAAGCTTACTATCAGACGTACTCACGTACTCAACCGCCGTATGTGTTGAAAAGTAATGTATGTATATGTAAGCACGAAAGGAGGTTGGGGTATTGTAGAAAGGGAGGTAGAAAGGGTGGCGAAGAGAGTTGGTGGCATAGAATGGAGCGAGGGTGGCGACGAACAAGCTTGTTTGCATTAGTCCTGTAGACAGAGGCGAGATGCGCCGAGCGAAATAAGCGAGTGAGGGAGTGAGTGAGTGAGAACGCCAGTAGCAGCCACCAGGATCCCTGTGCTCAGGATATTACGTAAGTCTAAAAAATTCCGGACGAAAGCAAAGTGGACAGCGGGCAGAGGCAACGGTAGCGCAAGCCCGGCCACCCCGAAGCGCGGACAAAGGCCGGCGCTTTCCACCTCAAACGATAAACCCGAAGGCACACCCGGAATTAACGACGAATATAATTACGGAAGCTCTCCTGGATCGCGCCCAGGATAGCTCCCGGGGCTGCAGGCCTGTACCGTTGACCAGCAAAATCAAACGACCGGCAAATTCCAAAACCTGTGTCCTGCATCCTTAGTAACTTAACTTTGCTGTAGGTGTCATAAAGGTGTTTGTGCTATTAAATAATTTACTGGAAAATTCGTTGAAACTATTTAAATTTAAGCGACGAGAGTTCATTCGAATGACGTACGTGCTATAAAAACGTAGTCCTTTAAAATAAGGTTAATCTAGTGATGCTCGGTCGTAACTTTTTTTTAGTCAACTATATAAAACTATTAACTCACACTCCGTATAGATGGGAAAGAACAAACAACAACAAAAATTACCGCTGCCTGACTTCTGTATAATTTTAACAGAATCTCATCCATGCTTGTAGTAAAATTATTCACCACTACTCACCTGTCCTGTGGAAGCCAGGAAGCCCGAGTTATATCCCCGTAGAAGGATCAAAGATAATTCTAATCGAAATTAATATCGGCGTTAGCGAGCGGTGGCGATGCGGCAATATAATCCTCTGCGGGGATTATATTCGCCTGGACATTCCAGTATGAAGGCCCCATCGGGACTTGAACTGTGCTTGGGAGAGATCTCGAAATTAGCCATCCCACCTGCCGAGCGTTCCCTCTCGAACCTCAGTGTTCACAAACCCAGTAAGATAACAATCCTTTGAGCAGGCTTTGAGAGACGACCAACGGATATCGCTTTCTGGCTCTGGATATAGTGCCTCGGCGATTTGCCTATAGATTGAGAAAGAGAAGCGGAAGGAGCTGGACCGTGCGGTTACGTACAGCCGGAAGCGAGAAACAAGGAGAAACCACGTACCGACAGAAAGTGCGACGGAGAAATGGACAAATCAAAGTGGAACAAGAAAGACCAAAAGAGACTGACAGAGATAGGGGAAACGAACAACTGCAATACAAACGTTAACAGTCAGCAATTGGCCCGTATAGGTAACCATTTATACCTATGGCGTTGTCGTAGAGACCCGGAAGAAAAACCAATGGTGCTATTGGCCACCTCAATGATTGACCATGCTATAGTGAATGGGCCATGAAACATCTTCATCGGAAAGAGAAGGTTGTATGCCGACAACTAGTGACTGGCTGTGTTTTAAGAGACCAATCATTGTAACGTTTATCGTAAGGACTGAGAGCTTGCTGAAGCTCGAGCACAAATCAATTAGTGGGGAGGCCTGGGGCTTTTCGTTCCGGAACTACCCTTCTCGCTCCTATATCCCAACGGCAAGCTCCCTCAGTAAGCTCTGGCTCGCTTCGCCTCCTATCTTCCTTACTCCGTATTCTAACCTCCCTTTCTCACTCACTCTCTCTCTCTCAGGCGCACCCTTAGTTCTCGCACCGACGGTAGCCACACCGAATACAGATTGCGTTTCAATCTATGCGCTAACGAGTGTTTAGTGTTTACCGAACCGCGAGGCCGCACTCCCCCGCCCTCCCCCGTTCGTTGCTTTGCCACTGTTTCCGCATCCCTACGTACAATAACGAGAAGGCTAACGAGGAACGAGAGTGGATGAAGGGGGTGGTTGCTTCGTCTCGGATGCTCTTCGCTGTTGAGCTTGGAAAAGCGACGATATCACGTACGACGACAAAGTCGAGTACCAGGTCGAAATCATCCGTTCGATGGCATACGGCAATGCAAAGAACCTGCATTGCCGTAACTAGAATAGCCTTTAGTTTCTGTCTGAGGATGCCCACGATGAAAAAAATAGTCCCGGATGGAATCTGGGCAGTCCGGACAGGCGTACCAGATGGACACTCATATGGACTTCAACTTTTAGTGCGATCCCGAAGTCTATCCTGAAGTTCATCACTCCATTCGAGACTTCCGAAAGGACTCAACCTGGATTTCATCCAGAAGTCAAAAAACTTTCTGGGACTCCATTCGAGATGCCAAATACTCTTCTGTACTCCACCCTGGATAATCAGCGAATCTCGGCGAATCAGTCGCAGAGTTCTGGGGTCCTCTTTTGGATTCTCGCCTGGACTGTCTTAGACTCCATCCCAGACTCTACCCTGGACAATCTGAGAATTAATCGCAGAGTTCATCCTGGGGTCCCGAAAAAAAAGTAAGCAGTGTTGCTAATGTGCCTCAACTTCCTAAAATCGCCCAAGTCTCTCGATTTTATATCGGTGAATTTGTGTCCATTTGCCGGACAAAAATATTAAGGATTCCTGTGGTACTTGTGACACGTTATTTTCATGCTTACAATAACATTTATGCAGTGCGCGTTGGCGACAAAAGTCCACGGGAAAGATAGTGGCAATGGCACGAGCAATGTAGCAACGCGGTCTACTGCGAGTATTCTGGTCGTTGGTCGCGCGTTAGATGGATGCCCCGCGCTCCCATTTAATTACAGGAGTATTTTATCGGGCCGATGGCATTGGTCCTGTGTTTTATTCGGACTCGCCAACCTCTACTGGTCTCATGTACCGTTTTCGTTTGGTGTTTGGAATGACCGCGCCGGTTCCTGCGGGAGACCAACACTGGTTCCACCATCCACAGTGCCGTCCACAAACGTGTATGTATAGATCGCTTCTCATCCTCTATCTACATATATGGCTCAGTATTCTCATATAACACATATAGGCTTGAAGCCGCGTGTAGGAGGCCTATATATACGAACGCTCACCGCACGCCCGGGACTCCGAATATTTATGGGGGCCAAAGTCAAATTAGTGGCGTACAGCGTGCACCTTTTGATTAAGTATCTGTTAACTAAAGGTAATACTTAATAAAGTAACGCTGATTTAGTGCCTGGAGCCAGAAGCGTGGGGTGGCATTGGTGTTGGTGATGGTGGGGGCGGTGTGTGCCCGTCACGATATGTGGATGTGAATGAGAAAACTGTGGGATTGGTGGGATGCTGAGAATCGACAAGGATCGACACCGCATGAACCGAAACGGACCATGCTGTGGACTTGCGTTGAAGCAGCAAGAACCCTGAATGTTCCTTGAATCTTGGACACGGCGTTCATTGTTCCATTCAAAATAAAATAAGATATTTATGAGAGCCCTATGGCCCTGGCAGTGTCAGCCAGTTGCTTGTTGATACCGCGGTGCACCACGGGCATTGGAAACTTGTCTTTACCTTTCCTTTATCTACCGAAGGTCAGGGACTCTGCATTACTATTGCGCCGTTGCGAATCAGAGGCTCTATGTTCTCTCATATCCCTATCTTGGAGATCTTCTTCATGTTTACCTGTGCTCTGATTCTTCTTGTTGGCTTAGTTTTCTGCTTCAGCGTTATTCGTATATTTTCTTTACCGTTTACCTGGAATAGTTTTTGTAATGTTTGGGTTTCTTGTTTTCTGCCTACATTAAACTTAAGGCTTCCTTCGATGTAGCCACGTTTAGTAATTCGAGCAAGCTAAGTAACATCGACTGAGTACATCTTCCAGGATATATACAGGTAGATTCAGCCTCCAGTTCTCCGGGTATTCATCCCGGAGGCTCGGGCCACGATCTCTGAATGCCGTAGCGATTTATGTCCGTTCTTCGATATATCGCAACTGCTTTGCCTCGTCGTCAATAACCGGCTCGCCTCCTGATACCGAACACCTTCTGTCCAGGCCTTCTTCAGGATCCGAATATCTGATTGCAAATTGTTCTTATTTGTCGTTTATTCCCGGCTGCTCGCGATTAACTCTTGCTCGTTTATCGACTAAATGCTGTACAAAGGGAAGCAGCCTCGTGTTCTATCAGGGTAATGATGGTACGATGTATTCAACTATGAAATGTAATCGAAATAACGGTTTATTGACCACCATATTCTAATTCTGTATTCATGTTTTGTTGTTTTGTTCACGTTTGTTGTTTCTTTTTGAATGCATACTACGCTGGTAGGTTAGTTGAGAATGAGATTTAAAAAAATCAGAGGACAACAACATGGGTTTGATGAACGGTGCTCGATTTTCGAGACGATAAGAAAGAACGGTAAGGAACGAGGGACGATTCCGGAACGAAATGAAGAGACAGGCTCACCCGCCGTTTGCCACGGAGGAAATAACGGGTCCACCCTCGTCCGAGGGGCACGAAGAGGAGAAGTGCCGTACCGTCTCTTTTCTCTTCTTCGCGATGCACCGTTTCTGTGCATGTATACCCTTGGAGACACCCGACCATGCGTCTTTTGGGGCGCATAGTCGAAAAACGGACCATCGGTTCCCGTGGCAGTGCATTTTGTTCGTCCTCGACGATAAAACATTTTTATGTCCGTCCTGGGCTGTTTGATTTCGAGATTAGCTGGGAATTTTTGGGCGAACCCGCATATCACGGTGATTTATGTCGAAGTAAGAAGGAGCGTGCGAGCAGCCGAACAAGGAATTGTAGAGAGATTCCCTATGTGTTTTCTACACGCAAACGACGATTCTATGCTCTACGAGGTGGAATTCTCTTAAATTTGAAATTTATATGTTCCATCGGCGCGAGCACACTACTGTCATAATCTTGATTCTAACGCGGTCGCGGCAATTTGTTCGTTTGCTTTTTTATTTTCTTGTACGTCTGGCAGGGTGGCCTTATTTGTCACTTGATAAAAACTCGTGACTATGGTAAGAGCCGCAAAACGACGAAAAAACAAATACACGATTTAGAATTCTACGAAAGAAAATGACAAAACAAGAGTGAAATAGGTGTAAACGAGTGTCTCTCTTGGCCAGGTGGTCAGATGTTCTATAGCTTCGATAGCTCGACCACAACACGCAGTTTATTGCCTGAAAATTGCGCGTGACCCTTCACCCCATTTCGCGCCTAAAATGCCTGCTTCATGGGCAGATCGCACACGCAACAT
Organism: Ephialtes manifestator; assembly: GCA_963970395.1. Taxonomy (NCBI): domain Eukaryota; kingdom Metazoa; phylum Arthropoda; class Insecta; order Hymenoptera; family Ichneumonidae; genus Ephialtes; species Ephialtes manifestator. The sequence goes on from OZ019973.1 coordinate 3,809,018, forward strand.
AATATCGGATATCATATCGATATCTCAGGTGGCTCGTTCTATCGCGTTGGGCAACGAAATTATATTCCGGGACCGAAACGGCGGTTCGATCGGGACTACAAAATATTTCGGGGGTCCGAGGGAGAGGCACCGGTTACTGCTGCGGCTCTGGAGCCCCCCGACACCCCCGGTGCGAAGACGATTTAGGGCCTACCGCTCACCGAGGGGCCCCCAAGACTCTCATGGTGGTCTATACCAAACTCTGAGTTGGAGGTGCAACGATATACTTCTCGATATCTTTCCATCTCTCTTCTCATCTTTTCACCTGTTAAATCATTTATAAGTGTGCAAAACAGCTATCTAAATAGTCTTATTTTGGTCAGAAAAACGAAGGAACACACTTTTTTTACATAATTTTTTTCTCGTCATTTAAAGTGTTTGTTTCCAAATTACCAAATTCAGCCATCTGTACTAAAATATAAATTTCATTAGGCAAGATTGGATAATACGAAAGCTTTTAAATAAATAATAACATCCACAGATATTAGTTCATTTCACAACCTTACACTGATTGGAATTCTATTTATTATGATCGATTTATGTTTATTTTTTATTTCTTAAATTTTTGGATAAGTTCATTTTTTTAAATCTACGATAATATACAAGGCACATGTGATGTTAAAGAAAAAAATAGAAGTCCAATTATAAATTTAAAAAACCGAACAATGTTGATAGTTAAAAATAGAAATTTGACTAGTGACCATGTTTCGAAATTCTACTTATACAAATGTTTTCTGGATAAATGAGTAAATTTCCCGTGTAAAATATTCTATGGAAATAGCATATTTGATCCCTACTAATTCTAGATACACATTTAGGACAAACCATTTTTTTTAATTTCGGAAATTCGTATTTTGATATTGCCTACGCGTGCGGAAGTGATATCACAGTAGGATTTTTTTTAAATTTGAAATAGCAAGAATTATCAACATTTACAAAAAATAGTGTCACTTTACTCCTACAATCTTTAACCGCTGTACGCTATTTTGCCCCATCTTCCAAGCTATAGAGTTATTTACGTTCAAAAGTTTCGAAGAACCTTTTTTTTCATTACAACTCAATAAGAGAAAAATCGATCGTTACTTTAACAGTTATGTTTCAGAGAATCGTAAAGAATTGACATTTATTTACTACCTGAATAATACGTAAATCTTAAGAAAAAAGGCGTGTCTTGGCGACGTAAAGATTTACGTTCAAGGCAGTTGCAAAAGATCGATCGTATAAATCGGGTATTGGGCAATGGACGAACTACTAGAATAGAACGAAGTCGTTGAATACTAATTTGTATACGACGTATATTGGTTTTCGAGCGAACGTGAGTGCCATACAATCCGTTGTGGACTCATCGATGGAGGTTTCCTCGTCCCTTGTTTGCATATGTTAATTCCCATTAGGTTATCTCGCTTTCTCGGCTGAAACGCCTCCGCGTTGTCGCCAAGTTTACAAAATCGACTATATGCTGTGTCGTCGAGACTTAAGTCGAGATCATCTCTAGTGACTATGGGCGGGTATTACGGAGTCTTCGATAATTTGTCAAAGCTTTCCGCCGAAGCCAAGTGAACTGAAGTGAGAGAGAGAGAGAGAGACAAGCAGGATCGTTACATCCGGTTTTGGAGGACAGGCGTTTACCCGGAGCTTGATTAAAGAGCTGGAAAGACTCTGTCGAGAGTTTACGTTCAATTTCGCCAGTCACTGAAACGTGCTTTAGGTGCCTCCGCTCGGGATCAGGTGACATTCAGGAATGCAAAAGACTCGCCTGGCTTCTGCTTCTGCCTCATTCTACCTCTTACAAGAGCTATAAGATACTCCTTGGTCGCTATCAAAGGTGCTGCAACACTCTTTATGACATTCGTGCAAAGTTGCAGGAATCTTCACAGTAAACAAATGTGGCTTATGAGCTGAATGAGTGCAACTTTAGTTTCATTAACCCATTTCATTTCAATAAAATTTTTGTAGTTATTGTTATTTTCTTCATTTTTTATTTTTACCACACAAAAATAATTGTGTAAATGACACAATAGCCCTATTTAACTGTATAGATTTAGGTCTATAGATTTGTTGAGCGTGAAGTCGTTATGGTACCCGAAGAAGTGCAAAACAATGTAATATATTTTCCGTTGGCGAAGCTCAAAGGCGTTCAAAAGCGTATAATCTTTTTAAAAATGCGTATAATCGTTAACAAATCAAGTGTTAAATATGGCGAAAGGAATCATTTAGTCATTCTTATTGAATCTCAGTTGAGCTAAATAACATTGAATTGTCCCAAATGAAGCTCGCTGCCATTTGTTAATAGTTAAATCTTATTTGACTCAACATACATTTAGTACCACTAACTAAACGATTCATATCAAAATACTTAACACTTGATTTGTTAACTGTTAACAAACTCTTCTCTCACTGTAATGAGTGCAACTTTAGGTTTATTAACCCATTTTGTTTCAATAAAATTATTGTCGATATTTTGTCTTCTTTTGTTTTTCTTTTATTTTTAATGCGCAAAAATAATTGTGTAAATTAGTCAATAGCACTATTTAGCTGTGTAGATTTAGGTCTATAGATTTCTTGAGCGTGAAGTCGTTATGGTACCCGAAGAGGTGCAAAACAATGTAATATATTTTCCGTTGGCGAGGCTCAAAGGCGTTCGAAGGCGTATAATCTTGCCAAGAAGATCGCGAAGATATACTCGCGGGTGTCCGGTGGCAATAACTCTGGATAGCTTTGGAGACCGAACGAAGGCATGAGATTCAACACGCTATTCCGTCGCGAGCACTAATACATCTTTGCTTGACATCCGAATACGACGCACGCAAACCCATTGAAAAACATAAGTATACACACACCACCACTTACCTATTTATATATAAATGTACCAATACTTATTAATACGCAAGAAGGAAATAACATATATATTGCATGGTGTAGAGTTTTCAGCAAGCAGCACTAGCTCTAAAAGTGTCTCTGGAAGGGCGAACTTGCAAAGCAATTCAACCTCTACATCTTCTACACTGCAGTATCGAAGATAGTAATGCTTTCATACAGATATCAGAGAAATACTTACACATTGCTGACTTAAAGCTTATATATTAATTTTTTTTAACCGAAATGGTTCTCAATCGAAAATCTTTATCCTTCGAAATTGATTTTTCCTTATGGAATCAGGAGATTATATTTCACGTTATACGAAGAAAAAGGTTTTGTTAGAAATTCCAAAAAAAATATTGGTGTTAACTAACTTGTGCAGTAGTATTTGTTACCCACAACTAATTATGTATTTATAATAAAAACCAACCAAAAAACGGATATATATTGAAATCTAGATAATTCAAACACAGTTGGAAGCTTTTCTACGAAATCTTAACTAAGCAGCTAATAACAAATCACCAACGAGTTAAAAGTCATTCAGAGAATGAGCAATCGTGTCTGGTAAAACAAAATTATTTTCCGTTGATTACTCTTTTTCCCCCAGTCAATTAATACATTTCAATTGAATTTATCCTTTAAGAACTGCAATGATGGATATTTCTGTCAATATTGAAGGATTAACCGGATATTTTGTGAACCAGATTCAAGCGTTATTAACTCTGCATTTGGTTCAGAATAAGTCTGACATCATATGTTTTTCGTAAAATCATTCTACATCAGTAAAGTGGAGGAATTCTGATTAAACGCCCCTATGACATCGTTATCAAATGATCAAATGATTTACAAAATGTGAAAACACCGTTGAGAGTTGAAGAAATAAAACTCATGTAGTTGTAACTTTTTTTCAAATTCCTCGGCTCAAACGGTATAAAAAAATGTTACGAGAAAAATAATATAACAACCAAAAGTTTGTTTTGGATCACACGCAAAATTGAAAAATCCTAAATCTGTTTTACAAAATAACCGGTTGATCAGATTGACATTCGTATTGGCAGAAAAATCCTTCGCGCCTTTGTTTTAAGAATAGATGTAATTAAAATTTGTCGGTCTACTTAAGAAAACAAAAGATCCAACCGAAAATAATTTTACTTCAAACAGACCGATAATAGACGTTTTGCGCACGTCTCCCCATTTTCGCACATTGTGTAGTAAAATTTTATACAATATTCGTTGGAAAAAAATGTCTGCGCCTGTATCGTAATATACTATTTTGTAAGTGACTCTCAACTTCCTTCATACTTGAATTCCTGTTGCATCAATGCTGCTGATTAACAGTTTATTCCGATCGTGTTAAACTCGGGTTGTACCTCATAAATAGAAAAATAACCGCAGCACTTCGAAGTCTCGTATACTTCAGTTGCCTTGCTGAAGGTTTTCTTAGCAGCTAACTCACCTTCCCACTAAAACGATTCGTAATGAAAAATTAGTTTGAATTGGCGTAAATACCAAACAAACAGAGTTGAATGCCCGGAAAATCAATGAGAAATTACCAAGGTTGCTATCAACATAGTTGCATCTCGTATCCACATTGCATACTTACATTTCCTTTAAATTAACTTCAATGAAGCTGGAGTTTACCTCATAAATCGGAAAATCTCGAGAGTCTGGTGAGTTCATAACCAGGAGCACTTGGAAAACTGGTACATTTTAGTTGCCTTGCTGAGAGTTCCCATAGCAGCTAACTCGCCTTCTCGCCGAAAGGTTTATGATTCACAGTGCACCCTCGAGATCATTAAATTGAGAACCAATATTGGCAACGTTCTACGGCGCAGCTGCCAGGAACATAAACATACAGTGTAGATATATATGTGCGAAACTTGTATATGAAACTGCTTATTGTGTATGTATAGCATACGACCGTAGAAGGTTTCTCGATATATATCGAGAGTATGCATCGCTATACGATGCATAAGAGGGCCGACGATACATATATCTATAGAGTTAGTGATATACCTACGTATATACTGGGGGCGCGGAGCAAAGCACTAATTTGTAACCAAGTTGTCGTCCTGGTTTGACACTGCAGTAAATACGAGGGTGATAGCGTTGTATATCACTGCGCTCTTGCGCAGGACCACACCGTCGTTCCAACCACGTTGCGCACCGCTACCACGTGGCTGTCGACTCACTTTTGCTTCGCCTCCTACTTGACTTCGTTTATACCCGATCAAGCCGGGAGTTCGCTACAACGGATTCACTGATATACCGATATAACTCCATCCTGTGCAGAAATTAGTTCGGGCAGCCGCGATTAAATAAGGGGCCATTTTAGGTATAAACGTGGCATCCACAATAGGGAATCTACTCTAGAACCCTACTAGGCTCAACAGAGGCGGCCACGACAAACTTCGGGGCCTAATCAGGCTTAAATGTGGAACCCTCACTAGGGTCGCCCATATTGAGCCTCTAAAGGTTCGTAGTTTCAAGCGTGACTAGCCTAGTAGGGCCCCTAATAGAACTGGGGCAAACTAGAAAGGGCCAAGTCAGAGCCCCAACTATTTTTCTACACGGGATCGAAGGCCCTTATATAGCCTTTTCACACGTAACATGAATTCGTTCATGCTTTTCCATCTATACACTGAGAGAAAAGCATATCGTTGATTTAAGGGATCTTTCCAGTGTAAAAAAAAATCGATTTTTTTTTCGTCTTATCCATTAGAATATACGGTCAAAATCATCCTCTCAAATTTTTAAAGCGAAATTCGATATACTTCGCTGGCATACTTTACGAATCAGGCATCGACGATTAGTCGGAAGTACACAATTTAGGTATATGAAATTTCTACAATTGAAACTTTAAACGCGTTTTTCTCGAAAGGACATTTTTCAAAACGATGGACATTCTCCAGGGAACAGTTTTCAAGCGATCGTCTTCAAATTTTAGGAGAACATTCTTCACGCTACTCTCTAACGTGCTATGGAAGCTTTTTTTAAAATCTTCCCATTTTTTTAAAAGAAAAACTGTCGAAAAAAAAAGGCTAAAATCGGTACTTTTTGTTCAAAACGCCGCCATTTTGTCAATTTTGATTTAAAAAAAGCCTCCATAGCGCGATAGCCAATCGCATACTAATTAATAATCCTTTGGGTTTTTTTTAGATCAAATTTGCAACCCCTAGGATGTCCACCATGAGGCAATCTTTTTTATCAACATTATTTTCAACAATTAAAAATATATATATAAACAATAAAAATCGTCTTATAAAAAATCATTTTCTATCATTCATGATTACCTTAATATGTCATAAAAATTTCTAATTGATCGGCGTATAGTAACCGTAAAAAAAAAATCGTGAAAATAGGCTATTTTTCAGGCCGTCACACTGGAAAGATCCCTTAATGATTTCACATGATAAAACGAATGTAGGAAGGCTTGCAATGTTTTATGGTCGAAGCGAAGATAATATGGTTTAATAAACAATACTTGCAAGGTTATTGGAAACAAACGTTGAAAATGTATATGCAACGAAACGGCATATTTGAAACTATTATCATTTTGATGATTGCTTCTATAATTATATTTGCTATAGCCATAAAAAGGAGACGTTCTTCCTGGAAATTATAGTTTATACTTAAATAATCGTCGGACTAACTATATTTTTTTTTAAATTGCCATTTTTTTTCTCTCATTATGCGGTGGTCGTGATTGAGTTGTGAAAATTCCTTATTATTCCAAGTTAATGGTAAAATTAGGTATAATTGTTGTCATAATTATAATCAGCGACGGTTATAAAAAGATGTTCAACCTTTTCGATAATTGTAAACAAATTTTTTTTTTAATATGATTTCATGCGAAATTATATAAAACAATGGTAGAGTTGGGTTTCCTTTTCATTGTCAATGAAATTAAGTATGTACCCTCATGTGTTTAAGGGGTTGCACCAATCTAGCGGCAGAAAAAAGCGTAATTTTAATGATTTATGTTAGGAGTATGAAAAAAGGAATCGGATTTCTTTTCACAGGGTTTATTTAACACATATTGAAGTACGAAAAAAAAAATTTATTATCATTTTGATGCAAAATGGCGGCGACAGAGGCCAACTTGAAAATCTTTGTTTTTTTTTAACTTCTTCGCGGGAAGACGGTTTTCTCGTAAAGTATAAGACCTGGAACAAAAAACCAAAAAATGTATAATCTATATACTATTGGCTATGGAACTACGTAGGGGATTTTTTTATTAATTGTTTTTCTTGCCAAAAAATAAGCATTAAATATTTTATAAAAAAAGGATTTACATTTAAAATTTTCACTATAGGATGTATATTGTTTTTATGATCTTAAAGTATTGTCCAAGCCAAAAAAAATCGTTTTTTATAAAATCCTAGAGTGGTGTTATCCATTAACAAAACAAAAGTAAAATTTTATGCACTTTTTCCCTTAGAAATCGAGGACCCTTAAATAGTCTTTTCGGGCGTGACATGAATTCGGCTTATAGTCCATGCTTTTGCAATTAGATACAATTGTTTTCATAACCAGCAACATTTATAAACAAATGTTCAAACTTTTCGATAATTGCAATGAAAACAATTTTTAATATAATTTCATTAAAAATTATGTAAAACAGTAGCACAGTTTGGCTCTCTTTTCATTGTTATTGCATTAAGTATATACCCTCATGTGTTTAATAAAACGAACGTAAATTTCCATGCACTTTTATTCCTTAGAAATAATTTGAAATTTTTATAATCTTTTTATAATAACTGCCGTTAATTTTTGCTCAAAAATAAGTATTGAGTTAATTATACAATATATATATTTATCAAATGTAATTATGCACATGTTCGTTCTGATTATCTCACATTTCTAATTCCTTTTAGAGCCCCCTTAAAGATCAGGTGAATATTAACTGAAAGAAATAAGCTGCTTCTTGCAGCCACTCACAAAATTCTTAATCACGTTGTATATCCAATTTCTGTGGGAAACTGATTTCCTAAAGGTCCTCTTGATTGGTTTGAAAATTTTATGAATTAATTTCCGTTGAATCGCAAGGTAAAAAGGAAACGTTATTTTTTCTCTCGGTTAGTCGGTAATATCGGTGAATGGAATCGAATTGGAGTGGAGAACGCCGAATAAAAGCGTCCAGCATCGTCGGGCGCGTACGAAACTTCTATAATTGATTTCCGCAGCCGCACAAAGACGAAGGGTTCGCGGGAGCGAGATAAATGCAGATGAAACGAGTGGAAAAAAATGCTACGAAGCCAGAGGCGATTTGCCTCAGGTACTGCTAAATTTGCGGCGCTCTCAACGTCGCCTAGTTTCTTTTTTCTTCATCCACGATTAAAAATGTATCCGACAATAGAGGCCTTACGTCAAACGTCCGAGGCAGAGGGCTTCAACGCGTAATACCTAACCCCGGAGGTGAAGAAAGCAAGAGGCCACTACGCACATATACAGCTATACATCTACGGTAAAACTGGAAGGAGAGACTTTGCGTTGTAGCTCGGGAGTGTTCGGTAGCAGAGGAAAATTCGTTATTAAAATTAATTATTCAGATCGGTAAAATAGCGATATAAGTGTACGCCAACGGCGTCGGCCGTTTGGCCGAAATGAATCATAAATTGGAGCCGGTGCAGAGTCACCCCTTTGCGGGGGGCGCATCCACCCTAGTGACTCTAACGCCACCTTTCACCACCACTTTTTCGCTCGGAGACCCTCAGCCCTTTCTCCTTATATTTTGAATTTTTTTTTTACTTATTAACTACCTTGATTTATACGTAACTGTACGTGAGAACTTTTTTCATTTTTACCCTTTGACGCGTCGCCGCCGTCGCTTCGAAGGGCTCGACTGTATATACTATGTAATATATACAATGGTATATAATCTGTACTATACTTAAAGAGGCCAAGTTGGCTTCTTAAACTCTTATTCTTGCAGTGGTTCTCAAAAACTTTTCCACCTGACTGACTCCTGATTAACTCCTGCTATTTCTTGTGGTTTTGCGTCTCTAATCTTGCGCTTTCCGCTTGAGGTCGAACGCACGGATCCCCTTCGATCCAGCAACGGCAGCTGAGCATTTCATGCCAGTTTTACCATCCTTCACAATTGTTCTCTTTCACTCACGTCGAATCGTTGATTTGCATGAGCAAGAAATTCCTTTGGTTAAATCCCGAAGCCTCAATCCCTCTGTCTCTTGGTTAGCGGCAACCCTAGACCCTCGTCGTCGTCGTCGTCGTTGTTTCGAGACGGCCAATCCTCACGGCTCGCCACGCGCAAGGTCTGCCACTGGCAAACCAAGCGTACCACCTATCGAGAGCGCATTTTAATGCGAGTCTAATTTTCGATTTAATTTCGGTAAAAATGATCCGGATCTCTCTTTGCGATGCTTTCTGCCTTCCTCACTCCTCCTTATATCCTGTCCGCCCTCGTTCTATCTCGGTCGATTTTCGCAGAGCCGTTGTGCCGGAATTTCCGACTCCCTGAATATCGGAGGAAAGTTCTACCGACGAGAGTCGAGTGTCTCTGTCTCTCTTTCACTTTTCCTGTCTTTCTCCCTCACTCGTATTTGCATAACGTTTCTGCGGCCTTTTGTGTCTGAAAACGAGTAGCGCTGAGCCCGGCTCGCCGACATGCGGTGGTAAAATGCGAAGGTAAAGTGGTATTTCAAATGTCGTTGCTGCTGCTGTGCTTCTGCTACTGGGCTTCGCCATCGTCGAAAGTCATAATAATTCTTAATTAATATAATGGAAATTCTCATCCATCTGCCATCAACCAAACGATCTCTGAGAATGAAATTTACATACGAGTGCGTCTTGAATTTATCGAAGCGTACTTATAAGGACACGTCAATTTTATACAATATTAATATTTTCGAGGAGAAATGATTTTCCACATTAAATTGCTATTAGTCTATGAACCAACACTAGTGGTTGTGCAGTTGGTGTGCGACTCCTGGATATCTCGTGTTAAGTAGGATTATTTGCAGCCATAACTGGGATGGGTGACTGTTTAGCCGTGCACGGGTTGGCACATCAATCAATCAGCGGGAAGACTTTTTCTGAGACTTTGGTGTCTACATTTAAGTACGTTACATTCGTGCACAGGGAGAAATTTCTGTGTTGTGACAGCATAAAATGAGGACAACAAAAATCGTTACGTTAGACTGGAAAATCTTTTGTTCGACTGACAAATCAGTTTTGCGATGCTGACAAATCTTTTGTTCGGCTGATAAATCAGTTTTGCGATGCTGACAAATCTTTTGTTCGGCTGATAAATCAGTTTTGCGATGCTGACAAATCTTTTGTTCGGCTGATAAACCAGTTTTGCGATGCTGACAAATCTTTTTGTTGGACAACAAAAATCGTTACGTTAGACTGGAGAATCTTTTGTTCGACTGACAAATCAGTTTTGCGAGGCTGACAAGTCTTTTTGCTGGGCTGAGTAATCTTTTTGTTAGCCTAACAAAACGATTTTTGTTGTCACGACACAGAAATTTCTCTCCGTGTGTACACCGTGAAATCAAAAAACATGCAGCCGTCTGTACACCGAGAAAAATAGTTTCATTGATTCCCAAGAAATGGATAGATTGGATTTTTTTGATTGACTTTAAGGAAATTTTTCTATGCTTTCAATGAAATGGTGCATTTGAATTTAGAAGAAAGGATTTGATTGATTCAAAGAAATGGTTTCATACAATTTTTATATGATTTATATTCTGTATACAATTTTTCGGCGCAAATATTTTTAGTATAAAAATGATATATTCCCGAATGTATTTTACTTCCATGAGGTGCTTATTAAGATATTGGTTGAACATTTTACCGAGAAAAGTCTGGTAGGCGTAACCAAGTTATTGATAAGGCGTACTAAATACTTGGTTGTCTTACCAAATCCTCGACTATGTTATCAAGAAAACTTGGTTCCATGGTGAGTACAACCAAGTTTTCTTGATAACGATTGTAACCAAGTTTTTGATAGTTCTAACCAAACCTTTTTCTGAGTGCGGTAAATGCGGTACAGTGTATCTACCTAAGTGTTGGATTAGTGAAGCGCCGTTAGGGAGTGATAGGAGAAACGTTGGGAAGGATTCTAAAAGCCAATTAAATCCGAATCTTGGAAGAATGAAAACCCTTAAAAAAATCTACTATTGGTCCATGATAATTTTGATCTTTAAGAGGCGATACTTTTCCCCACCAGTTTCAACAAAAGCTGTTTCCTTTTAAATAACAACACAAATTGGGCCTGCATTTTGAGATAATACGTGAAAGGATGGTACAATTGGGCTAAGCTTTTGGCTTCCCGAAACTCATTAATTTATTCAGGAGGACCGGAAAACCAGAAAGTGAGGTTAGGTGCGACAGAGACAGAGGCGTTTAATATTGGGCTAAGAAATTGTGCCGGTGTACCATTGGTCCTTAAGTTTGAATATGTTATTCATGTGAACAGTGATTTTTGATGCTTCTTTCGTAACTGTATCTCAATTAAAATATTTTTTAGGGTATTTCGTATCTATATTGTGCATTTTTATTCATCGTTTTCTGGTGCATTTTTAACGAATTAGTAAATTCATTCAAAAGGTTACTACACATTTCGATTACATTAAAAAGATACTATTGAATAAATGGAGAATCGGAATTTCTCGGAAATCAGAAAGTAAAACTTTTAAATAAATGATGAAATCGGAAATTCTCAAATCATAGCAAATGAAATATATAATATCTTATTACGATTGTAAGATATTATACATTTGTTAAATATTTGAAGTCACAGAGAGCAAAAGAGTACCACTGCTGACCGAAGGAAAGAAAAGGGTTCAAAGAATAATGAAAGCCGAGGGGGATACCTCCTTCCGCAAAGTTTTAATGTTTTTATATAAAAAAGAAGCCGGAATGTTCCTCACCGACATAACTCAATTTGTAGCCAATATTATTTTATCGCCGTGTATTTTTTAATTACTACGCTTCAACGCGCCTTGGCTTCCTCTCACAGCCGTGTCTATACGCTGACTCTCGAGGACTCCCAGCGGACTTTGCAACGACGAGAAAGTCTTGGTCGCTTATAAGGACGCCCTCATTCTTCTCAGTTCGCCCAAGCCCCTCGAGAATCGAACTTCCACCCTTTCGTCTCTGGTGACCTGGCGTAGCTTTGCTTCATTATCAAATTCGTGAATCTCAGAACTTTTCCTCAATCACAATTATATCGTCCAGTTACTTAATATATCTATATCTATTAATTTACGTCATATCAGATCGTCGTCATACAAAGTGAATACATTAATCACTGAAATAAGAATCGAGGAGTCGTTATCGATGAAAAATCGTCACAATCGATCAAGCTCAACAAAAACCACGAAGCCTCAGCCGAACAAGAGCAAAGTACCGAAGGCCAGAGGATTTATGTAAATAAGAAATAAAAAAATATCGATAAAATGAAAACTTGAAGAACAACAATAGAAGAAATGATTTCTCCATCTTGGGCTTAGGTTTAAAATTTTGGGTATTCGATTAAGTATTTTTTGTAACGAAATCGAAAAGGTCTCATTTGGAAAAAAAATATTATTTAGGTTAAAGACATTAAAAAAATATATGAAAAATGTTTAAAAAATTGAAATATTTTAGTCGTAAACTGTGTTGAATCACGAAAATATTGCCGTGGTTATTTTTGTCAATATGATTTTTTCACTTCACGTTAAATTTTATTACCACTTTTTTTTTAACAAATCGAACAAATCTTAGAATTAAATTGTAAAACAAATCACAGATGCTCCGTTCGATTTGATCAATGACAAAAAAAAATTAGAAAAAAAATTTGAGTCGATCGGTTTTTTGGTTGTGTGAATTACAGTGGAATACCTTATATCTATATCCATTAAGGTAGTTATGTCAGGAAGGCAAATCAATCTGATGTTCACAAACTTTTGGCCTATTGTAATTGAGCTATTCAGCTTTACTTCTCCAAAATTTGGATAAGTCTTACCGATAAATTGAATAAATAATGAATACTTGAAAATCGATCTTTTTACATGGCGCTTACGGGAGTGTTAGCGAAATTCATCTTTCAATCGAGAATTAATATACTTAGATCAAAGATAGAGAAAAGATAAAAAGTACCGCGAATTCGAAAGTTATTTGCGAATTTTTGGGTATCATAAAAAAATGAAGTCACCGGACACATGTTGAAGTAAGCTAATATTAAGGTGCACGATTCCAGGCCAGCTGCCGTTACCTAACCTGGCTATCATCCGATTTCCAAGATGTCGTCATAAAAACGAAGTCAAATTCGCGCTGAAAAAATAATTTGCTTGCAAATAATTATATCAACCTAATAACAACAATTTTAACAAATTCTCGATTATTTTTGTAGAAATCAGTCTGGGCGTCCCCGTTTGAAACTCGATCCTGGTCGGGATTGGCTCGGGTTTTCATAAATGGGTTATCCAACTTGGAATCCGAATAGATCCCGAATAGATTTCCGAAATTTCGAGCAGGATCCAGCTAGAATCAGCTTGGTATTCCCATCTTTCGATAAGGATTCAGATGGATCCAGCCTAGTATGCCCATCTAACGGCTGGAATCTAGTCAGTCATCAGATCGGATCCCAGTTCGAGATCCCGATCGAAATCCAGTTTCCGCGCGTTACATCCCATGTCTGGAATCCGATCCGATGACCGACTGGAATCCGACCGGAAGATGGGAATGCCAGGCAGGATCCAGCTGGATCCCTGCCGAAATTTCTGCATGGGATAGATGCTGCTGTCTATGACTCCGTCGCACTGATATAGCTACCTCAATTTACGTCAGATTGGATCGTCACCATACGAAGTGAATACATTAATCACTGTAATAACAATCGAGGAGTCGTTATCGATGAAAAATCGTCACGATCGATCAAGCTCAAGGAAAACCGCGAAGCCTCTGGAGAAACGAGAGCGATCAGGCCCCTTGATAAGGAAATTTAATCGCAAGAAAGTTGAGATGACGTACACTTATTCGAGTCTCCCCTATCGAAACCGCGCTCGTTTGCCATTGGAGGATTCCTGGAGACTCTGGAGATGAGGAAAAAGCCGTCAAACATCGGTTGCGCGGGGGGAGTGTCGTAGTGGTGCCAGCAGATGTCGGGCATCCGCAACTGGAAGGGTTGTAGAGCCAATAAAGGGTCTAGGAAGATGTATGCGCTAATAATCGAAGAAAAAAAGTGTCCAATGAAAGAAATTTACGACTGACTCTAATTAAGGAAGGGTGCTCTGCTAGCTGGAACTGCTGCTAGGAGTCCTTGCCCGAGAGAACCCCTTTCTCCTTCCGCACGCACTGCAACCCAACCCTTTCTCGTGGAGAGCAGCAGCAGCAGCACTCGGTCCATCCGCCTGGAAGGATTAATTAATTCAGAATATATCAATTAAGAATAAGGTTTACTCTACTGTGCGGCCTCCTGCTGGCCGCTGTATAGAGTAGAGGTCCCCTTTCTCCCTTACGCTTTCGCACCTACCCGTTCGCCACCGCCCCGTTCTGGGTTCTCCTTTTTATTGCAAATTGGACGTGAAAAATGACGCCTTGATTAATCTTCCGGATAATTTAAAAACGAAGGGGTTGGTGCACCGTCGTCGTGAGTCCGGTGATGCCGGCTCGGCCGGATAAAAATTCAAGACGCGAAATTGCCAATCAACGCGGGGACCAGGGGGAATGAGCTAGAACGCAGCGACGTGATCGCGCGGCGGTGGAAGAAAAAGGGTGCAGGGATGCCCGAACGGTATAATGACGTTAAAAAATTATCCCGATGAGAGGGGATTTTATTGGAACGCTTCGATGCACTCACTTGCACTTTTCATTTTTTTTTCATCCTTTTCGGAATAATAGCAAACATATGTCGTGTATGCTGATTTCTGAACATCAATTTCGACGTTCACTGAAAAAAAGATGAACAATTCAAGTAGAGCCGGTAAAGGCTGGCTGATGAATAAAGTTTACATCCAGAAAAATCGGTTTGATGAGTTCATTCGAGACAAATATTGGTTCCATTAGAAATAAATAAAATTTTAGTTTGTTCAAATACGATTTATTTACATGAAAGTAATCATATTCTACTAAAATAAAAATCTATTATAAATTATAATTACATTAATAATAAAAAGCCTAATAAGAATTGATTTAGATGAATTATGAAAAATGTAGATATTTTTATTATCTTCTAAATTAGCGACCGCAAATTTTCGACATGAACGAAATAATATTTAGTATTTAATTCAGTGAAGATCGGTTAAAAGTTTTCCATTTTGTCGGAATTGGAATATTTAAAAATTGATTATTGAAGGTTATTCAATTTTCTCAATAATTCTTCAATAATTAATAATTGTCAAATTTATTTAATTTGATAAATTTACTTCCTCATAGAAGTAACTCTGTAAAAAATAAAAAATAATGAGGAAACAATGGTTCTAATTTGCATCGTTGTTTTGGAGAAATAAAAAAATGTACATTCAGCGAAATTTCATCTATGAGGAAATAATTTAAAAAAATCAAATTCCGATAAAACAAAGACCATTTTACAGATGTTCACTGATTTTAATACCTATCATCATGAAAATATTATTTCATTCCCGTAGATTTTTTTTGTTTAGGTTTAGAAACACTCGTCTAAAAGTAGGTCTATATAAATATTAATTCTGCAGAACCAAGTTACAGCCAAAAATGTTAGACTGACTAAAAATGTATTTGTCTTAATCTAAATTAATTTATAATTAAACCGACTTACCAATTCTTTTGTCGGTAATTTAACGTGTATTCTAAATATTTTTCGATGACTCTTGCGTCATTAATCGTATCACCACATGACACCGCAAAACCAACTGCATTCCACGTTTATAAATTCCACCTGGACTTTATCGATAATGAAAAGTAAACTCCTCGATTTGATGAAAAGCAATGAGTGTGTAAAGAACCGAAGAAAGATTCCGCCTGTTCGATCATTGATCTCGCGCGGCGAACCGCAAGAAGCGAACAAGAACTTAATTTGTCTCTTGGAACGCGACTATCGGACCGATCAAGCAGATGCGTTCACAGCACGTATCATTCCTTCTTCCACCTTGCTGAACATCGCACTCACCTCGACACTATACTCACATGCATTCTGAGCCTTTCCATCACCTTCTTCTTTCCTTCTTCACTGACCTTACTCTTCGCGGCGGGAGATTCACAAGTGGCCATCGAATCGACCGATTTCGAGGTTTATTTGCACTGGAGACCGCAACACTTTCACCATATGCTTGGTGACATGTAGAGCGTCAATTTTTTTCTCCATTTTGCCTGTTCGTTTAAACGTGGCCAGTGAGTTGTGGTTGTAAATACGCCAACGAGTCGATATAATATAGTAAACTAATTATCAGACTCGCCGACAAAGCGAGATAGCGATCAAATAGCATTAGAGTCATGAGTGAACAGAACTCTGACCGTTGCGTCTCTCAGTTTTTACGAATCTCCTTTCTGCTGGCCATTTGTTCCTGTTTCTCTCGCTCTGTCCTATTTGATTTTATTTCTTCTCTCCTGCTATACCTCTTCGACATCCTCGATCTCTTCTACTCGAGTCTTTTTATTTTTTTAGTGTATTTTCTTCTTCTTCTTCTTCTTCTTCTTCTGTTTTTACGACTATCCCCGAATCGAACGATCGCTTCCCACGGGGACGCGTCTTTTACCACAGTATGCGTGTGGCGAGGTTGGGTGATCATCAGAAGGAATCGATGGATAAAGGACAACGAACAGGTTGATGATCGAACCGACGGAGAATTTCGAATTTTATTACAGTGAAAGAATATTAAGTCGCCAAAAATCTTATAGATAAGAAGTACATGGACATGTGAATTCGAAAGAAATAACGCAGTACACATAATCATGCAATACACATGTAAATCGGCATTACTACAGAATATAAAAGAAACAAGAAAAATTGAATTTTTAAATTTCGAGTAAATTATCATCTTTGGCAGAAAAACCAATTATATTAATGTTACATTTTTTTTTAAATTCTGCTGGTTTTCCAAATAAACTAAAAATGGTAAATACGCATCGACAGCATAGATAAGTAGTTAACAGCACTAAGAGCAAGTTCAGGAATTTCGTAAATATAGTCCGTCCTGTAGGCTTGAAATGCTAATACAATAAATTGAAAATCGAATGTAACTGATACAACCCGTGCAGAAATATAGTTGTGGCTCCAACTTGGCCCTTTCTAGTTTGCCCCATTTCTATTAGGGGCCCTACTAGGCTAGTCACGCTTGAAGTACGATGCCTTTAGAGGCTCAATATGGGCGACCCTAGTGAGGGTTCCACATTTAAGCCTGATTAGGCCCCGAAGTTTGTCGTGGCCGCCTCTGTTGAGCCTAGTAGGGTTCTAGAGTAGATTCCCTATTGTGGATGCCACGTTTATACCTAAAAAGGCCCCGTATTTAATCGCGGCTGCCCGCACTAATTTCTGCACGGGAACTGCTCAGAAGACAGTATTATATTCGACGGATTCTCTTTAAAAAAATGCACTTCAAGATATGATATCTAGCTTAAAAAAGAAAAAAAGAACATCTTAATGTGCACCTTTTTCGCGAATTTAACAAACATTCTATCAACTTTGGAGCATTAACATGATTCGGTAGATTAAAAATAAGATGTCGTCTTATTTACCTGAAATGGTGGCAGAAACTGCTGTTTTAAATAAATCAGATACTAGAAATAATCGTTCTGTTAAACATTAGTGATCCAATTGCCTATAGATTCACAAATGTCAACAAACGATAAGAACACCAAATAACTGTTTTTTTCCCCTGTTTTTCACAGGAATGAAAATGTCGTTTATCAAACCAGCAATAATGCAGTTAATATTTCAAAATGTATTGGAAGACAACAAAGCAACGACTGGCCTATCCGTGGGTTCACAAGTCGAGGGCAGTGAAAGGATATAGATAGGTAGCGAAGCCACAAACACACACGTACATTAACCGCATAGATGTAGAGAGCAGGAAACGGTAGACTGAGGAGTCACGAGCCAACCAGAAACCATCATAAAGGTTCTCTCCCTTTGATACGCGCGGTATACCTACCAGTCGTTCGATATGTGTATGAACGTATCTGCACAGTTCACTCGTGTGTACGAAACACGCACAATATAGGCAAACGTACAAGGTAACGTATTTAGTTAGACATATCATTCGGTTTCCACCTATTGTATGCCCGGCGAACAAACTTCCTATTTGTTTGAACGCTGAAGGGGCCTCGCGACCCAGTGCAGCATCAGGCGCCCCTGACTATAGCAAAGGTTGTGGCGCCAGAGATGTACAATAATGGTGAGCAAGCACCACCTATAGACTGAACGAGGTATAGAGAAAGGCAGGCTCTGCTCCTTTGTAGCCCGCGAAAGGCTCTTCGCAATTATTCCAAAACGTTTTCCTTCCCCATACTGGTGTGGACAGCAACCTCCCACATCAGTAACTGTGCACAGAGGATATGAAGTTTATCTCCACCTGTTCATCTCTGTCCATTTGTCTATTTATCTCATTGTACGCCTAGTCTATTTTGTATATATTATAAATAGAAGATTATTCTACATGGAGAAAAGGGTGTAGTTATAGGAACTATGGAATTGATACGTGCCAACCAACAGGCGTGGTAAAATATGGCATTAGCAAGTTATTGCGTGTCAGAACCAACCGATTGGTAATGCCCACTAACCGATTGAAGTCAATCAACCGATTGGTAATGCCCACTAACCGATTGAAGTCAATCAACCGATTGGTGGCGCCAACTAACCGATTGGTAGTGCCAACCAACCGATTGGTGGCGCCAACTAACCGATTGGTAGTGCCAACCAACCGATTGGTGGCGCCAACTAACCGATTGGTAGTGCCAACCAACCATTGGTAATGCGAACCAAACTACATCTAACGTTCCAAGCATTTAAAGGTTAGTTTTCTCAACTAACCCGTTTTCTCCGTGTACATTTTGGCTGAACATCGATAATTGCACCCGAGTTGAAATTTAGACCCTCTTCAAAACCTAAATGTAGCAGTTCCGCGGGGTAAACGGAGGTTCCTCCATTATTCCTTTGACACTCGTCAAACCCTCCGACAATGGCAGATATTACCCGAATGGAGTAAACGGAGTGTAATGTAGACTGAAATTCTTATGTTTGAACCTCCAATTAGGTTGTACAGAGTGAGATGAGGTTCTTAAACCCTTGTATAAACCTCCAAAAGTGGCATATTTTACCCATTTACATTCAACGAAGGGTGTTGGAAGGGTTTAAATTTTAACTCGGGCAACGCCGGAAAAATTGTAGTTATGAAAGTTAATGTATCAGCAGTTATCGTTGTAAAATTTATCTGGCTGTACGACTATAGATACCATTATTAAACTCCATTTTGCAGCAGAATCAGATTGGCATATAGAATCAACTCCAAAGTGCTTGAAAATAAAAGATGATTACTGGAGACCCGATTGTTAATGGCTCGAAAAACGTATGCCGCGACATAGATGTACAATAATGGTGAGCAAGCACCACCTATACTGTAGACTGAACGAGGTATAGAGAAAGGCAGTCTCTGCTCCTTTGTACCCCGCGAAAGGCTCTTCGCAATTATTCCAAAACGTTTTCCTTCCCCATCCAGTAATACTGGTGCGGACAGCAACCTCCCACATCAGTAACCGTGCACAGAGGATATGAACTTTATCTCCACCTGTTCGTCTCTATTCATTTGTCTATTTTTCTCATTGTTCATCTAGTGTACTTCGTATATATTATAAATAGTCAACTATTATATATTTCGGCTGAACATCGATAACTGTAACGCCGGAAAAATGGCAATTATGAAAGTAAATCTATCAGCAGTTGTCGCTGTAAAATTTATCCCGTTTTCCGACTGTATATATAGGTAGGTAGGTACTGTATTGTACCCACTGATTTATTTGAAGAGGCATCATGGAAAGTGATGTATTTGAGTATGTTCATATTTCTGATGAAATTTTTATCCTTTTTGCACAATTATACTTGGAGTAAAAGTAACTCCGGATTTCATGAAGACTTTTTTTTCGGAGAAACAATTGGAGTCGTCCATTGACATCTTGAAATAAGATGAGACCGAAGAGGAACCATCGCTCGATAGCAAAGGGGCTCATCTCAGATGACCAGCGGTACACAGACTGCAGAAAGACACATACCGCCGGCTGTGAGTCCTTGTGTTCGTCAAGAGAAGCCGAGAAGCTGTGCAGCAAGCAACGACAGAAGCACCACCGGTCCTCGACAACGACGTGCCTCGATAGATTCATCGAATACTATCGAAGGAATTTCGCGAACAATCCAGCGGCCAATCGACACACGCCAGGGGCTCAGCGTCGCTGGGAACTTCTCGTCGAGCAGCATCTCAGCAACGGAAGGCGGCAGAGTGCACTGAAGGAGGCTCGCAATGCCAGTATCGCTCTCCATCCTTGCCAATTATCTATCTTCCTTATCCTTCTATAGCCATTTCAGTGTTGTCTCTCTCCTTTCCTTTCTCTTACCCTTTCTGTGTCTTATTTTTAAGTATCTCCCGAGGACCAATGTAAATTCGTTACTGGTCGAATTGGCACGAAACCAAACGGTATAAAAGAAGTGAGAAGACGTCGAGGAAGAAGAGGAGCAAGGCCGATGAAACTAAAAGAGAACCAGCCGGACAAGGCCGGTGCCCTAAAGGCATCGTGCGTGTGAGAACCTTCACCGTCGCCCTTAAATCAAGGAGCTGAGCCTAATTCCTGCAAGAAGTTCCGTCGGGGCGTTGTTCCCAGGATCAGCTGGCTCGCTGGCTGATGGCATTTTTCGTACATACCGTCCTTGTACCTCATCGACCGGTTCCGACCTGAACACCCGGCCACAGAGCTACCTACGGCATACCCCGAAGGTAGCGCCGTAGGTGGATCGACGTCCCATTCGATATGCTACGAAACAAACTCTCATTGAACTACCTGCCCAAAACGGTTCGCCTCAAGCCCTCATGACGATGATGGCGGGATACGTGACGTATGCGATTGACTCCGATATCATCCAAGACAAACCACCTGCAGCAGCAACGGGACTCCCATTCATATGACCTACACCTTGAATCCGCAGTGGTGTACGCATAACTTATGACATCAGATGAAAACTGTATTAGATCTAATGCGAAGCACCCTTCGTTCTTCCGAAATATTTATGGAACCCACAATATCAGCTGTTACAACGTTAGCTCTCAACTCTCACCTGCACTTCATACAGCAGGTGATTTGGTTTCCGACTTTTTCTCAATTATGACAAACGACGATCACGGTTCCCAATACCTTTGATCCTGGTATAAGGCAACGACCTATAATAAATGACATCTTTCTAATTGATACCGACGTCAATCAACGTTATGATAATGATACGTTTGAACCAAGCCATCAGAAGGTCTGTCCAATCGATTACGTCCCTTGGCTCATCAAACATAATGTATATTTCTCGATAAAAGTTGTCCGACTGAACTAATCCGTACGGTTTTCATTACCTGCCTGGTTTTCATTCCCTCACAATCGATAGTTTTCCGACCTCGTGTACTTTGCGACGTATCAGCTACTCGGATCAACTGTATTTTTCACCGCGGTCGATGACCTCTGAATTATGATTGCACACGTCACAATCAGTGATTGTGCCCGCACATGCAGTTCGCTCGAGGTATTCACATATACGAACAGAGTTTAGTGAGTGTAGGTTGTAAATATGTGGTCTTGAACGACTCGCAATCTTACGTTCTGGTGCCAATTCGCGACATTCCCCTTTCCTCATCTTAGTTCGTGTGGGTATCCAGAAAATGTCGTTAGGTCGGTATCATCATACCTATATGCTGAGGTGTATTGGTATCCCGTAAAACACTGCAGGTACTCATCTTCCCGCGACCTTGCTCAGGCTCACAGTTCCCCTACCGGACCAGAGAGAATCACCTGCTGCTACCTTCTATACCTCTTCACCTCTTTACCTCTCCCTCTACAGCCGACTCGCGAAGATAAGAACACGTAGAATGTGGACCCAGCGGAGCAGCCCCGTCACTGCGACCTTGGCTAGGTCGAAAGCACGTCGTCACGTACACAGTACACCAGTGATTGAGCCGCGTGCGAAGAGTAAGTGCAAACGCACGCCCCGGGCTATCAGGAGTTCTTAGTTGCTCTTTTTGACTCTCCGCACCTCTGCTACCTATTATTCTTACATTGACCTGTCATCAGTCACTCAATTATCAGAACATTATATTGATATATTGATTATATTGATTTTGCCGTGTACGTTGTCTCGCTTTCGGATGCAATTTTTTTAAAGCATTTAAAGGGGTCAATATCAGTTGAAATCATTATAATCAATCTCCACATATCCTTAATACCAGTTATTCCTATAGTTCTTATGTTTAATATAAACTCCAACAGGACGAAATAGTTACTAGAAGAAAAAATGGAAATTTTAATTAAGGTGCATCACAATTCATTTAGTTTTAGATATTGAGGGGCGATTCACTAGCCAAATCGCTGAAGCACCTCGTATGAAATCAATAACGAAATCATAAGCAATTGCCCGAAATCATTGATTTAGGTTTTTCTTGAAATCATATAGATTCACGAAATCGAACCGACATGAAACCAAAATCAAATAAATTCCAGTTTTTGACCAATAAATAACAAGTATACAGTGTTGGTTGATGATAATTCAGGTAGACGACGAGGCTCGCAAAGAGCGGTCATCATCAGTGACCGATTTCGAAGTATCAATCAATACCATATTATTATTCCTCCACCGA
Organism: Ephialtes manifestator; assembly: GCA_963970395.1. Taxonomy (NCBI): domain Eukaryota; kingdom Metazoa; phylum Arthropoda; class Insecta; order Hymenoptera; family Ichneumonidae; genus Ephialtes; species Ephialtes manifestator. The sequence continues at coordinate 3,831,718 of OZ019973.1, forward strand.
ACATAATGACGAAAGTTATGTTAGTGATGCTGTGGCCGAGTGATATGATGATTTAGTGGTTAGCCGGCTAACCAATAACGATGAAAGGTTTAGCTGTGATGATATCTTTGAGAAAACAAAAAACCCTTTTGTAATCTTTAAGTGTTTTTTAAGGCGCCATATTGAGAATCCCTCTGCAAAAGTAATTTTCTCTCGCGTTTTCCGAAAATGAAAGCGATTTCTTACTGATTGCCACTGGTTTGAAATCATAATTCTAAAAATTTAAAATCTTGTGAAATCTCCCGAAAATACATAACTTCTGTAAAATCACTGATCTGTTTGTAGTCACTGAAATCAGACACTTATTGAAATCTTGTGTGCATCTAAATAGATGCACACAAGAAGTGGAAGTGAATGGCCCCTCGGTAGATATAGAAGAATCGGGTGATTGATTTTCAGCGAAACAATCCTATCGCCACTTCCTTTCCAAGAGCGCAGAAGATAGAGGAAGTGGATTGCAATCCACTTGCGAGAGGCTCCGCGACGCGTATATAGTGAACTAATGAAACGTGGCTTAAACCCTTTTTTCCGTTTTCCTCAGCGAGAAAGGAAGGACAGTACAGAAGAGCAGTGAGTGTAGCAGAATTCCCGTGGCAAAGCAGAGGAGAATCCACAGCCATCGGAGAGAGGGCCGAACCCGTCGGTCCATCAGTCACTGAATTTATCACAACATACTTGTCTTTGTTTATTTTGTCCTCGATCTCGATTATATTGATTCCGAATACGTTGTCTCGCTTTCAGATGTCATTTATTGTAAAGCATTTAAAGAGGTCAACATCGGTCGAAATCATTACAATCATCTCCACATATCCTTAATACCAGTTATTGGTATAGTTCCTACACTTAACATAAATTCCAGCAGAACGATATCGTGACTAGAAGAAAAAATGTAAATTTTCATTAAGTTCCATCACAGTTCCTTTAGTTGTAGTTACAGAAAAATCGGGAGATTGATTTTTATCGAATCAATCCTATTGCCACTTCCTTTCCAAGAGTGAAGAAGATAGAGAAAGTGGATTGCGATCCACTTGCAAGAGGCTCCGCGACGCGTATATAGTGAACTCATGAAACGTGGCTTAAACCCTTCTTTCCGTTTTCCTCAGCGGGAAAGGAAGAAGAGGAAAGAAGAGTAGTGAGTGTAGCAGAGTAGCAGCACACCAATGGCAAAGCAGAGGGCAATCCACAGCCATAGGAGAGAGGGCCGATCCCGTCGGTCCATCAATCACTGAATTATCACAACATACTTGTCTTTGTTTATTTTGTCCTCGATCTCGATTATATTGATTCTGCTGAATATGTTATCTCGCTTTCGTATCTAATTATTTTTAAAGCATTTAAAGAGGTCAACATTGGTCGAAATCGTTACAATCAATCTCCACATATCCTTAATACCAGTTATTGAAATAGTTCCTACACTTAACATAAATTCCAGCAGAACGATGTCGTGACTAGAAGAAAAAATGGAAATTTTCATTAAGGTCCATCACAGTTCCTTTAGTTGTAGTTACCGAAAAATCGGGAGATTGATTTTCACCGAATCAATCCTATTGCCACTTCCTTTCCAAGAGTGAAGAAGATAGAGGAAGTGAATTGCGACCCACTTGCAAGAGGCACCGCGACGCGTATATAGCGAACTCTTGAAACGTGGCTTAAACCCTTCTTTCCGTTTTCCTCAGCGGAAAAGGAAGAAGAGTAAAGAAGAGTAGTGAGTGTAGCAGAGTAGCAGCACACCAATGGCAAAGCAGAGGACAATCCACAGCCATAGGAGAGAGGGCCGATCCCGTCGGTCCATCGATCACTGAATGATCATACTTGTCTTTGTTTATTTTGTCCTCGATCTCGATTATATTGATTCTGCTGAATACGTTATCTCGCTTTCGTATCTAATTTTTTTAAAGCATTTAAAGACGTCAACATTGGTCGAAATCGTTACAATCAATCTCCACATATCCTTAATACCAGTTATTGCTATAGTTCTTACGCTAAACATAATTTCCAGCAGAACGAGATGGTAACTAGAAGAAAAAATGGAAATTTTCATTAACATCCATCACAGTTGTAATTGTAGTTACAGAAAAATTGAGAGATTGATTTTCAGTGAATCAATCCTATTGCCACTTCCTTTCCAAGAGTGAAGAAGATAGAGGAAGTGGATTGCGATCCACTTGCAAGAGGCTCCGCGACGCGTATATAGTGAACTCATGAAACGTGGCTTAAACCCTTCTTTCCGTTTTCCTCAGCGGGAAAGGAAGAAGAGTAAAGAAGAGTAGTGAGTGTAGCAGAGTAGCAGCACACCAGTGGCAAAGCAGAGGAGAATCCACAGCCATCGGAGAGAGAGAGAGCCGATCCCGCCGGTCCATTGTCGCGGCTAAGCACAGATTTATCGTTGCGCCCGGGACTCGTCCATCCCAGGTTCCAGAAGAGAGGTCTGGGTAACTCAGGCGCGGCGAGCTCTGGCCCTGTAGTCGATCTCTCGGCTGTGAAACCCCGGTATCCTCACCGTGTCTTCCACCTTCCACCTTCCACCTACTGCCACTGCTACTTCGCCTCCAAAGCTCAGACAGTCTTGTATTGGTGCTGCTTCTGGTGCTTCAGGCCCCTTAAGAGAAATACATTCATCGAGTATTCTATTAAGGATCCCGTATTCCGCGGATAAACCGGAAAGCGAACGAACAGTAGCTCGCGAACGAGAAGGTAACCTAGTACAGTAGAATGAGATAGAGAAAGCGAAGCAGGAAAGCTGGAAGCCCCATCCTGCTCCATTTCCCTTCTCTCGTTCCATTAGCTCTCCAGGACGCCCAAGCGCTTCGGGGGTCTTATCTCTCGACGTCGCGTATAGCGCTCGCGCTCTGAAACCAATTTTCCGTTTCGCAAAACCTTGTAGCCCTTCTCTCTCTCTCTCTCTCTCTCTCTCTCTCCGCTTTTCTTCTTCCTCTCCGTCACAATCACTTTTTAGTTGTACCTACGTTACGTGTATCAGTCGTGTCTTCGTATTTTAAGACAACGGATTTATGCACCAATGAGTGCAGTATCGAATAAACGTGGAGCAAGATTCATCTAGAAAACTGGTGCTTACTATAGATCCGTGATAGCTGGAGCGGTTGTTCAAAGTCATAGCGAACTTGAACACTTAAACAGTTATTACCCATTGCATAGACTTACAATAGGATGAGCTTGCAAAACTGTACTGAGTGTGCAGTGATTATCTTAATCATACGTTGGACTGACGTTAAAGACAAATGTTTCCGGATAGGAAACTGTATCTGAAAACACTGTGGTTGGCATTGGAGAAAAATGTATATAGGTATGGATTAATATTGGAAAGATCGGAATCTGTACTGGATTATTGTACTGAGTCACCAGCAGCGATACGTGTGCGAACGGCATGCGACATTTTCGATCATATGCGTTGGGTAGCTTTTGACGTTGCCTTTACTCGGATGGTTGACTGCATAGTTCCGCATTGGCGTGCATATTGGAGCCTTGAACACAATGCATGCGCATCGTAAATCAATTTTACTACGATTTTTTAAAAAGACCTCCTATTTGGACTTGATTTTTTCCACATTCCTTATGCCTTCATGTAAATGGATTACGACGCCAATATACATTTTTCTCTCTCGGCGAACGACTTTAAAATCTTTTAGAGCAACAAACAGAAAAATAGGGAGTACTTTTGCTACTGACCGGCCTTAATTTTCATTCCAAATGATGACTAATGATGAAGATAGGTTTACATTTTTAACATTCCCAATGCTTTCGAAAATACCAAGCAATTACGACTATTACTTATAATCTTACGCCTAAACTATGAAAACAGCTGGATATGCAGCGTTTAACAAAGGGTGTGGTGCAGCAACGTAAGGTACTTAAATATGCTTGCGCTCGCGTCATTTTCGATGAGTACGAGGATATAAGAGACGCAGTGTTGAAGCTGCTGTGGCGCGATTTAGCCTCGTCTTCACTGGGTATAACGAGTGCTCGCGAGCGATAAGACTTACGTACCTCGGGTCTCTCTCACACAAACACACATCCACGCACACACATATACATACATACCATCATGAAGCGCGGCGAGAAGGGCAAGTGGTGCACGTCTCTTAACGGATAATGACACGTCGAGCAGGGAGGAGCACGCGCTACCTGCTTCCAGGATATGAGCTATATAGCACATCCACACATTCTCCGCAGAGTGTGAGGATTATAGCCGCAGTACATTCGACGATACACATGTATAAGAAGGTGCCGGGCTCGACAGGCGATATAGGAATAAGACGAGACCATCATATGCATGGAAGACGATGCAGCTGTCCGTCGTTGAACGCAAAAGAGCCTGTACTACATGTTTGACTGTAGAGATATATATATATATACGTATATATAAATGTATATATACTATACCTGCTGTAGGTTCTATATATATGCGAGACTCACCCGAGAAAACGATAATTAGCTCATTTCAATAATTGACAGGCCGCGCCACTCGCCAGTCATAACGCATCTGGCGTTCAAGCGCCCGCGTCCGCTCTGGAGCACGGGCAAACGGTTTTCTATCCACTGCTCCTGCTGCTGTTGTTGCTGCAGCATACACGGACGGTATGGACTCTGCAACAGCGGCAACAGGAACAGCAGCACCACCCGAGTTACGGGTAGACTGCATTATGCTTGCCGGGGTCTTTACGCGGCAATAAAACGGATACACCTATCCATTGGTGAGCGCATTCACCGGTACGTCGACGTCCATTGTTTCCTCATGAGTTGTGGAGCACCTACAACGCTGAAAAACAGAGACGGAATGATGAACTCGGTTTCGTGTTAAAATAGTAGAGCAGGATTTTCGCTGATGCTTCAAGCTGGTGAGCTTCGAAGCCAAGTCTCTTTTCCTACGCGGACCGCGAGGAACTCGCTTCTAATGCCGATGGTAGTAACAACCCTGCGTGCTATCGTCCGCAATTATTGCCGTTTACGTGGCTCAAGACGCGGCAGTAAAGCAAGACTCGATTTGCGCGCGTCGAAAGACTGCATTGCTCTCAACAGCAACTGCCAACAGCAGGAGACAGGGGAAAAGAAAAACCGACACCAACGAGAAAACACTGCCCGAGCAGGAACAATATAAAATGACGATAGGAACGCAAATGTTACATGGAAGCTCAAGAGAAGGAGCTCAAGGTTCGTAGTAAAAAAACGAGCGAGCGGAAGTGAACGTTCACGCGAAGATGATGGGCGACTTGCACTACGTACTATGTAATACATATCGACGAGTGGAAGATACATTTACAGCAAGTGAAAAGCTGGCACTCGAATTCATAGCATTTACTGTATTTATATACCTTGTTATCAAGGCACAGTTGCAATTCTTATAGGCATACCTATAAAACAATATGTAATTAGTTGGCTCTTAAGGATGAACCACTCTAACCAATAATATCCTGAGAATATCGACGTTTAATGTAATAGTGTGGTATTAGGTTGATTGGTATGCTTTGACTTTTTTTTACAAACATGATTTGTGATATCAGATGAGCGGTTGTGGGATTATGCTGATTGCCTAGTCGACTTCTTGACATGTTTTCGAACCAACGAGCGTTCGCTCATTGGTGCGGAATTAAATAAAAATCTATGGTCTCGTTAAATGTTAACCGATTACAATTTTCAAGAATTGTTATCAAGGCACAGATGAAATTCTTATAGACATACCTATAAAACAATATGTAATTAGTTGACTCTTAAGGATGAACCACTGTAACCAATAATATGCTGAGAATATCGAGGTTTATACTGAGAGAAAAGCATATCGTTGATTTAACGATTTCACATGATAAAACGAATATCGGAAGGCTTGCAATGTTTTATGGTTGAAGCGATGATAATATGGTTCAATAAACGATACTTGCAAGGTTATTGGAAACAAACGTTGAAATCGTATATGCAACGAAACGGCATATTTAAAACTATTATCATTTTGATGATTGCTACTATAATTGTATTTGCTATAACCATAAAATAGAGACGTTACTCCTGGGAATTATAGTCTATAGTTAGATTATCGTCGGTCTAACTATTTTTTTTTAAAATACTAGATGTTTCTCTCAGTATAATGTAATAGTGTAGTATTAGGTTGATTGGTTGCTTTGACTTTTTTTACAAACATTATTTGTAATATCAGATGAGCGGTTGTGGGATTACGCTGATTGCCTAGTCGACTTCTTGACATATTTTCGTATCAACGAGCGTTCGCTCATTGGTGCAGAATTAAATAAAAATCGATAGTTCGGTTAAATATTAACTGATTACAATTTTCAAGAGTGAAGATAAATGATTTGAAGTAACAACTACATCATTTCCGGGTCAGTAAATTCATCCTGAATTCATATAATATTTAGCAGAGTATCTTTTTCGATACACCGAGAGAAAAGATTTCATTGAGGCCAAAGAAATGGGTGGATTGATTTTTTTTTCATTGATTTCAATGAAATAGTGTATTTGAATTTCAAAGAGAATATTTCATTGCCTGTAAATAAAGATTTACTTAGTGAGCATATAATAAAGAAACAGTTTCATTGTTTTAAAGCGACGTTTTCATTGGTTCGAAGAAACGTTTTCATTGATCTCTCTCTCGCACCTAACCTCACTTTTTTGTTTTCCGGTTCTGCCGAACGATTGGCTTCGAGTTTCGAGGAGCCAGAAGCTTAACTTATTTTTGCCGTACTTCCTTATATACTCACAAAATTTGAGCTTTATCTGCCACGCACTTTAGGAAAAAATAGGATTCGAAATTTTGAGCTGGTAAGAAGATATCTTTAAAATCAATGAAAAAAGTTCATTGGTTTAAAGAAATGTTTCTTTGAATAAATGTCATTACTTTTCATTGAGTTTGAGATCATTCAAAGAAAAGATAGTATTGAAATTCAAGTATTTCATTTCATTGTCAAAGATTTCCGTGAATCAATGAAACTTTTCTCTCGGTGTATGTTCCTAGATGATAGCATTGTGATTTGCTTTGCGGCAATATTCGGTCGTAGGGAAAATAATGTATTTTTGCTTTTTTACGGTTCGACTCACATTGGAGTTCTCTTCAGAAATATATATTTCACTCGATCATCTTCAAAGACTGAAATAGTTTTACAAAAATAATAATAAATAAATTTATAAAGTTTTTCTGTCACAAATAAATAAATAGATAATCAAAAGAGCGGAAGATTATTATGTTACATACCAAGTATAAATTTTGACTTAATACTAACACTCACTAAATATAAATCAATAATCATATTGACACCTACAATCATACTTATTTTTCGGAGGAAATAAGTTTAATGAATATTCATATTATTTTGTTGAGTTAACAATCAGAGGTGTAAAGAAAGGTCCTGTTTTTTTATGTGGATTAAATAAGTTACAACTAGATTATCTAATTGAAATTTTGTGTTATTTTGTGAACGTCAATGATTAAAATTGTGATGATAGCTTAGATTATACCTTCTGCTAGTAAACAGTGACTGTTAAAATATTTATTTATTTATTTATTTCTACGGGATATGCCGTTTTCAAAAAAATATATAGTGTACACTAAGACAATAAGTAAATATTATAAAATATAATATTAACAGGTAACCATTTTTTCATACACCTACACGCGGTTATCAAGGACTATCAATACTATAATAACAATAACAATGTAATAAAACATTTGAGTTTATGCTCTTTTCACATTTACCACATGACATTATTCATCCCACATATGATCCTATTTATACAAAGACAAAAATCTCGTGTACGTAATTTATCTGCTTATATATCTTTGGCTGTGCGATCAATTACGTTTTCTGCTGTCGCTACTACACTGTTGTTGGTGGTCGTCTGTTTCATGTTCAACGATGGATGACCCAGGCAGGGATCGAGACATCGTGCTTGGATACTCTTGTAATGGTCGAGACACGAGGGCGCACCAGTATATACCTACTATATGCAGAGCTTTACGATAGTACGTATCAAGCTATGTGTGTGTGTGTTCTATACTACTGGTAGCGATATTTATTTGATAAACAAAGTTGCCCGAGCGACCAAGCGTAGTAGCGAAGCAGCAAGTAGACAGCAGCGCTAGGGCGTAAGTCTCGTCGGAGGCTTGTACCAGTAATGACCGCGATATATTAGGAAAGTTTCGTCAGTCCTGTAGAGCTTGATGTCTTTATAAGCGAACGAAACCGTGAGCCCTTACCCATACCTCGGGGTTGCTTCGTTGCGCTTCTAACCCCCGGTTCGCGCGTTCCCGCACTATCATTGCTACCGCTCACGAGTCACAATAAATAATCGGACATAAACTCACCCTGTAACATTTCGAGCTCTTTATCGGCCACCGAGCTCCTAATTGTACAGTTATACACCCTTCATCCTGCCTTCACCAAGTTCCCTGATCTTGTTCAATTCTTCTGAGAATATCGTAGTAGGCATATAGTCATTGGACTTCGAGTTTTATAAAATCGATCTTGTTATCTACTTCGTCACGAATACGTCATCGCACGCGAGCCTGCGACCCTCGTAAACATTATCGCCACTATGTAAAACTCCATCGTCTGTGGATTCTTGTTTGGTTCAGTGTAACTTGAATTGTGAATATCGACACATTCTAAGGGCTAATGTGATATTTTAAATAAAAAAGATGGCTGTGCACTGAGAAAAAAAATGTTAGAATGAACTAAATCGGCGCTCACCCTCGTTGAAATGAATTTTTAGTTGGTATAACAAATATTTTGGTTACCGCAAATATATTTTAGTCAACTGAAACAAATAATTATTGAAGAAACTAAACATTTGGTTGTCCTAAACGAGAAATTTGTTTGGACGAGGGCAAATGCCGATTTAGTTAATTTCTACATTTTTTTTTTCTCAGTGTGCTTAGAATACTTGCATGTCTGAGTTTTCGATCGCAGGGATTTGGGGACAGGTTACAATTCGATATTAGTTATTTGATGGTAGACAACGATTCTGCAGAACCCATCTTTATAGATATATATACATGTTCCCGCATGAATATGGCTTGGGTCGAACTGTCTCTGTGTAGAGATGGATCTGTGTCAAACTACGACGGTGTAGAACTTTTGTTGAGTATAACTCTGGTATGTAAAAACTGCCGCTGTGTGGAGATTTGTCATATCCAGACTTTGATACACAAGCTTTTGTCGTAACAGTTCCGGTAGTGATCACAGTTTTCATTCGTTTAATTTGATTGTCAAAGCTTTGTTATGTCAGCATTGACGGCGATAGCTTTTACAGTGTAGGATCTATGTCGTGTACAACTTCCTCATGAAGAACTTGGTGTGTTTCTAAAAAAACGGTGAACAACTACACGTGTAGAACTCATTTTGTGTACACCGAGAGAAGAGTTTCTTAACAATTAACAAATCAAGTGTTAAATATGTCCAAATGAACCATTTAGTTGTTGGTACTAAATGTATGTTGAGCCAAATAAGATTTGTTGACTGTTAACAAGTATCAGCAAGCTTCATTTGGGACAAGTAAATGTTATTTATCTCAAGTGAGATTCAATGAGAATAACGAAATGGTTCTTTTCGCCATATTTAACACTTTATTTGTTAACTGTTAACAAACTCTTCTCTCGGTGTACACAAAATGAATTCTACACGTGTAGTTGTACACCGGTTTTTTAGAAACACACCAAGTCGACCACGACGAAGTTGTACACGACATAGACCCTACACTGTAAAAGTTGTCGCCGTCAATGTTGATAAGTAAAACTTTGACGATCAAATCGAACGAATGAAAACTGTGATCACTACAGGAACTGTTACGACAAAAGCTTGTATATCAAAGTCTGGATATGACAAATCTCGACACAGCGGCAGTTTTGACATACCAGAGTTATACTCAACAAAAGTTCTACACCGTCGTAGTTTGACACAGATTCATCTCTACACAGAGACAGTTCGACCCAAGCCATATTCATGTGGGAATATGTATATATACAAACCGAGAAACAAGAATTCATTGAATGCAAAGAAATGGGTAGGTTTAATATTTTCATTTACTTTAAGGATATGTTTCTTTGCTTTCAATAAAATGGTGTATTTGAATTTCAAAGAAAGGGTTTTCTTGATTCAAAGGAACAGTTTCCTTAACGACACCCTGTCCGCTAACGAGCGCGATTGCGTCAATCGGGTTGAGTTATTAGTCGTGGAAAGTCGACAAAAATGGATGGGCAGATATCGGTTGAAATGAATTATTTCTATAACCTTTTTGCATCTAGTACGGCATGGAAAAACATTTTTTTATTAACAACCGCTGCCGCGCTTTTATTCCTTTGGCGGCAAGTCATTTCCCTAGCAGATACGGTCACCGAACAAACCACCGTCGAAATCACCATGCTGGTTTTGTACAAAAAGTTCACTTACAATGTTGTCGAAACCACCACGTAAACCACCATTCCGAGATTTAAACGATTTTTGTCGAAATTTTGTCGAAACCACCACTCGGAGATTCGTTTAAATCTCAGAGTGGTGGTTTACGTGGTCGTTTTGTCAAAATTCTAAGTGAATTTTTTGCACAAAACCGCTATAGTGGAAACGACCGTGACTCTATGGAGGTTTGCACGGTGACCGGGTCTGCTAGGGTTTATAGGTTACGTTTTTCTATTAGTGTCTCGAAGACGATTTCTTTGAAATGAATGAAAAACGGTTCCTTGGTTCAAGGAAAATTTGTATTAATTCAATGTCACTACCTTTCATTGAATTTCTGATCATTCAAAGAAACTATGATATTAGCTTAAGTATGTTATTTCATTGATTTTAAAGAAATGTTTCATAGGTTGGCATTTTAATGAAATTTCTTTGGATCAAAGAAACTTTTTCTCTCAGAGCATATTTTCTGGCAGATGTCGAACTATGTCAGTATAGAACTTTGCCGTGTACAACTATGCAGTGTAGAACTTCCACGTGTCGAACTAGAACTGTATAAAGAATTGTCGTGTCCAAGTTTTGATGTGCAAACTTTCGTCGTGACAGTTCCAGCTGTTAACACTTTTGGTGTGCCAAATTTGTCCATCTAAGCAGACTTTTGTTGTGTCAACGTAGACTGTGATATTTTTTCCAGGATCGACTTCGTGCCGTGTATTTTTCTCGAGTTTTGAGCAAAAGACACATCAACACGCTGGGGATTTAGCATTTCGATATTTTTAAATATCCGGTCAATTTCTACATTTCTATGAAGAGAAAACTATTTCCAGAACTCTAAAAAAACTTGTGTATGAAAAAACCAATGAACATAATTTGTTTTGATGCAAAGAGCTCTATTGCATCTATTTGGGCACAATAAGATCCTCATATAAATACTAAATGTATCGATCACAACATGCTTTATTTTCCAATAAAAATGAGTGAACAACGTTCTTTCTCAACTATTTGCTTTATCGGTCTTTACGTTAATTATGTAAATCAACAGCTACAGTCGCACAATCCATAAATATCACCCTTGCAAGTTTTCATTGCTGCAAAGAAGAGTAGTGGGCTATTTATACTTTATGCACGGCTCGAATTACACAGTAGACAGAAGAATTGTCAAGCACGGCAGATGTTTATTCGTCGTCGAGCTAATTTCTATGAATTAATCAGTCGAAGGCCCTTAATTAGTATAGCGTAGTTGGACAGATACACGGTTACACACATGACGAACGCATGTTGAATGGCGCGAAGGATCATAACGTCCCGCAAGATCTGCAATATTTATACGCTTATCTGGGGCTATGTAGGACGTACGTAAGGCTGGCGCACAACGCTGAATTCCCTTTCGCTTCGTATATATATTTGATACTGACGATAGTAGTGGTAGTGGTGCTAGTGTATTTTTTTTTTTTTTCTTTTTTTCTTCATCAAATTAGTCATGTAATTTATTCATGCGCATTGGGATTAGCCCGGTGCAAGGGCGATCTTCAGTGCATTCTGGCACGCCACCGTTTCACGTTATATCCCGTGCATGATAATTACAACGATAATGAGGGTTTACGATAGAAGCGTGGCTGGCTATTGCTGCTACTGTGCTACCGTTCATTGCGGCCTCCAAGGGATATCCTCGCCGGTATTTTCTACAGTGCACCCGGATCGTTCGTTGCACTCGTCGTTGTCGTCGTCAGGACCCTCGGGGAACCGACGATGACGAGAATGCCAGAACTGGCCTCTTCACTCGCACAGTGTGTGCAGTATATTCGACTAAAAACCACATATCTGTAGTTATGATCATAAACGCAAATGATTATATGCGAGATCGTAAGCGTAGTAATAATACGAGTTTCCTCAATAGCGGCAATCAATATTTTTTTGATACATCAACTTAGTATGATTAATATTTATTACACCACAAGCTAAAGCTAAGTGGAGTGATAAGATTTAATACGCTTTTAAAAGTCATAAAAATGAATTACTAAAAGTGGTTAAATTTATTATTATTATTCTTCGACTGTAGGAACTGTTAGATTTATTATTATTTTAGGTACGTCCTAGATAAAATTATAGTTAATTATTGACGTTACTACACCACAAATTAATTTTATCTCACACTTGATAAAAACTTTCAGAATTTTTATATTATATGTCAAGAAGATTTTTTTTTACAGTGTGAGTGTAAGTATTGTGTGATGTTTTCCTAGTTATTCTGTAATTCTGTTATCAAATAATCAGTTGTTTTATTAATTTTAGTGCTTTTACTCCAAAATATCTTGAAAAAAAATGACCGTAATAATATGAGTTTCCTCAATAGCAGAAATCAATATTTTTTTAATACATCGATTTAGTATGATTGATATTTATTACTCCACATGTTAAAGCTAAGTGGAGTAATAAGACCTAATACGCTTTTAAAAGTTATAAAAATGAATTACTAAAAGTGGTTAAATGTATCGATTATTCTTCGATTGTAGGAATAGTTAGGTTTTTAGCTATTTTGAGTAGGTCCTTCTCTACACTGTAAGAAAAGATTGGAAGTTTTATAATTTATAGAATAATTTATATCGATCTTGCAGAGTTAAAATATGAAATTTGGGATATTCATTACTTTTATTCGATTATTATCTTTTTTATGTAAAAAAGTTGTTTACGACGGATTTTACCTGCGTTGGGCTAAATTCTCGTTAGAATGCATAAATTCGTCGATTGAATTTAATGTCCAATTGTGATATGAAATAAATGTAATTTTACATTAAAATAAAAATAAAGTATTGAAATTGCTATACCATACATTAATTTTACTTCGCATTTGTATATTAAATTTGGTGTACCAGTTTATGCATAAAAACTTCCAGTACTTGTACATTAAATTTCAAGTAAATTTTTTTTACACACTGTTAGAAATATTTGTATGAAAATTAATATAAAGTATTGGAAGTTTTTTTGTGGATACGCGTATATTAAATTTAATACACAAATGTTAATTAATATACAAAAAAATTGTTGTAAAATTAATATACAGTATATTTCATAAAAGTTGTGTTTATAATATAATTATTGGAATTTTACAATATATCTGTATATTAAATGAAATTTAACATGCTGTATCTGCAAAAGAACTTCCTATACGTATATAAATTCTCAAAATATTTTTAACAGTACAGAGTGTGAATGTAAGCATTGTGTGATGTTTTCGTAGTTATTCTCTAATTCCGATATCTAATAATCAATTGTTTTATTAATTATAGTGATTTTACTCCAAAATATCGGGAAAGAAAGAAATGGAAGACGATGTATTGACTTACGGGTACCAGAAACTGACTGTTGACTAAGGCTGTTCAAAAAAACATAATTTCTTTATAATCGGTTGCTCCTGAAATGCTGTACTGATTATCACCAAAAAAATGTTTTCGCGAAAGCTGGGTGTTGTGCGATGATATTAAGTACTGCCGCATCAAGGCCAAAATTCATTAAAAACGACGATTTTTGCAATTTTTTCTTTTTGTCGTCTTAAGGGGCGGGAGACAGGTAAAAAAAATTGATTTTGGAAATTCAATATTATCCAAATCCTAGTGCATATAAAAATGTCCAACGCACTATATTGTTGGTACTCGATGAAAGGATTTTTTACTGTCGTCTGATTTGCATATGCTTTTCAATATTATCTTAAGCAAAGTTCTTAGGTTTTTCATTCTGCGCATGATTCAGATCAAACTACTAGGCAGATTGGAATGGTTGACGTCTCATTTTCTTCTTGATGAAAAGATACACCGGCTAAATGGAGCAAATATTAATAAAAGGTAATATTTTTAACGTGACATAATTATTAATAAATAAATTTTATGCTAGTTTCTAAATCAGTGTTTAACTTTACATTCAGAATTTAAAAAAATAGTTTGCTTTATTTAGCCGGTGTATCTTTTCATGAAGAAGAAAATGAGACGTCAACCATTCCAATCTGCCTAGTAGTTTGATCTGAATCATGCGCTGAATAGAAAACCTAAGAACTTTGCTTAAGATAATATTGAAAAGCATATGCAAGTCAGACGAGAGTAAAAAATCCTTTCATCGAGCACCAACAATATAGTGCGTTGGGCATTTTTATATGCAATAGGATTTCGATTATATTGAATTTTCAAAATCAATTTTTTTGACCTGACTCCCTCCCCTTAAAGCGCTCATGGAGATTGTGGTTGCTTTCGATAGACTATCAAATTGTGTAAAGCCAGAAACATGTTCGATAATATTTAGTACTGCCGCATCGACATTGAAGTTAACAAAATAAAAAATGAAATCCTATAAAACATTGAAATATTCATCTGCTCATCGACTATTTCGCGCGTTTTCAAATGACAAAATGGCTCATGAAACGGGAGTCCTGTATGATCAAATTTAGTACTGCCGCATCGATATCGCAGTTTCCCAAAATTCGAAAATCGCTTATCATCATCATGATTATGATCATACATGACTCCCATTTCAAGAGCCATTTTTTCATTTGAAATCGCACAAAATAGTCGACGAGCAGACCAATATTTCAATGTTTTAAAGGATTTAATTTTTTGTTTTTGTTAACTTCAATGTCGATGCGGCTGTACTAAACATTATCGAACATGCCTTTACACAATTTCATAGTCTATCGAAAGCAACCACAATCTCCATGAGCGCTTCACCACGTCAAAAAAAAATTTCTAAAAATCGCCGCTTTTCATGAATTTTGGCCTTGATGCGGCAGTACTTAATATCATCGCACAACTCGAAGCTTTCGCAAAAACATTTTTCTTGTGATAATCAATACAGCATTTCCGGAGCAACCGATTATAAGAAAATTATGTTTTTTTGAACAGCCCTACTGTTGACACTAGCAAGTATATCATAGTTATTTTATGACGGAAACTTGGAACGTGCACCCACGGTGTTAATCTTCGATCCAAATAAAAGAATGTGCAATCACGAGCGAAATCACGATGGAGACTTCGCTGAAAAGAGAACGTAGCCGGCTTCTTTTCATCGTGGGCGTTCCAGCTAAGAAAAGTGCCGAACTTCGGCAGTTCCCTCGTAGTCTCGGACAGGCAATAATACAGATAATCAGACCTCTGCTACTGTATACGAGCAATTTAGCATTCATTAGTACCAATTTGTCTTGTAATGGGAACGCTATTCGTTGCTAGTAAATTATATTCACAAGAAAATTCCTTGGAATATTATTCGGAATGTGCCATTTCTAGTCACGACTGTGCCTGCAGGGCCCCTGAGGATCACCTGGCATTCCCTGCTTTTATTGTTACGACTGTCTACTGAAATGGCTAAAATTGTCTTCAAAGACTTAACTACATCGATTCTGTGGGTCATAGACTGTAGACTGATATCTTTCTATTGAATTTAATCATTAATTGGTACGTTATCACATATTCGTTTGTTCTGGCGATCATTGCCATTTTTGGTAACTGACATCTTCTAATTTTATCTGTCTATGGCTATCAGTTGATCTGTCTGAAAGTAGCGAAATCTTTCTGTATCTCGTTAAAAAATATTTCCATTTATAAAATTCAAAATTTTCATCAACTGCCAATTTTAAGTGCGACCACGAAAAAAAGAGAACTTATTTTCTAAATGTAATGAAAAGCCAATGAGAGTATATTAAAACATCAATGATAGCTCCGTCTTTACTACGTCTGCATACGGCACATTGAACTTTTTTTATAAACTAGAAAACTTCCGCGCGCTGCGCGCGCGAGTAGAGATCGTGTGTCGGTGCAGCGATCTTATTTAATACATATAATATATATAATCAGATTTCCCAAAAATTAAGAGATCTAACAAATTTTTCCAGTAATTAAAAATCCAGTAATTAAATCTTATCGAATCGGAAACTCTTTATAGATTTGACTCAAATTGATTACCAATTGTCCTTCAACATTCTTTCAATTATAAATTAGTATTTACCTTGATAACTTCAAATTTGCGAGGTCTGGAGCATTTCCAGACTTTAGAAAAAAATGTAAGCCCTATCATTATATGGGGCTTTACATTTTTAGTAAAGCAGTACGACCTCTTTGCTCAATGAAATAAATACAGAATTTCCAATTCTGGAAACCTGGCATGGATTTTACTAAAAGTAACAGTGAACAAAGAGATCTAATTTACTTGACTGCAGAATTTCAATTCTCCCCGATCTCTTCGCATACCATCTTATTCACGATTGTTCTGTTGATCCGCATGTAGTGACTCCGCGTACGCCTGGTTTTGTTGCTGTCATAGAGACCACGTCGCACTTTGTCGTTCAACATCTTAAGCCTAGTTTAATATTCGCAATTAACACATAATCCGGAAACCCCGAAATATTGTAAAGTCAACCAACTTGGGAATTCAAACCTCGCGCGCCCGATATGCTTGACAAAACTGTCAGAATTGCAACTGTCAAACGTGTTAAACACGAACTCGGTCTCGGTCTCGATCTGATCTCGCGCCAATTTAGACCAATCACAGCGCGAATAACGTGACAACAATGGACCAACTCGCAATTAGATAAAATCTCGCAACATACTTTTTAGATATAAATTATATTTTCGCATTATCCATATTAAACCTTTTTGGTTTAAAATGGATAATATAATATATGGATAATATTGGCATTTTTGCGTGGCTTTTGTAATTGTTTTCTTCAAAAAGGATAGAACAATAATATGATGTCCGGAAAATAAATAAAAAACTCCGAAGTGCATGCAAACGCCATATGAAAATTAAATTAAAGAATTGTGAAAAATTATGAGTCACCGTATGCATTATAATTGTGATTCCAGTCTCCAATAGTTTTGATAATTACAATTGGTTTTGGGCGGCATCTATCTAATGCTTGCAGACTCGTTAATTCTTGTAATCTTTATATCTTTTGAAAAAGTCGTTCATTATTTGAAACACATAAATGACTATATGAGCGCAATTCGTAAATATATTCTGCAGCTGATGTAAAATTAGCGACACCAATTAGCAACTGAATGCTTATAGTTGTTGGACACTATGTCCATTTTTATGTATTAAAATAATCAGATTTTGGAGAACTGTGATATTTCCAAAGTTCTTGACTAGTCTAATTTCACTACATATTAGAAGAGACGTTGTAATAACCGGAATAAAATCAGGAACCAATGTGCATTTCACGTCCTTATAAACATGTAACAAAAAAAAAATGAAATGAAAAAAAAAAACAAGTAAAAAGTCGACGCGGGTCGGGACTTATTTATTCTTGTAATCTTTGTATCTTTTGAAAATGTCGTTCATTATTCCTGACAAGTGAATGACTACGTGAATGCAACTCATAAATATGTTCTGCAGCTGATGTACAATTATTGATACCAATTACGTGCTAAGGACTTATAGTTATTGGCTACAGCGACCATTTTTATGTGTTAAAACAATCAGATTTTCGAGAACTGTGATTTTTCCATTTTTCTTTTTACTAATATAATCTCACTACACATTAGGTTTTACATATTTTTTAAAGGAACTATTTCAAAGCATTGATCATCATTTCCAAAAGAAGAGACTTTGTAATAAACGGAATATAATCAGGAAGCAATGTGCATTTCACTTCCGTATAACGTGCACAAAAAAAAAAAGAACAAGTAAAAGGTCGATTCGGGTCGGGTATCGGCTATAGGGGACAAAAAACAAAATGGGTATATCGCGAGCAAGGGCAATTGATTCGCCCCTTGTGTTCTCCCCATCAAACTGAGAAACCCACCGATATTGTGTACACGATGAATTACGAGGCGATCCTCGAGAATATCTCCATCTGCCGCACTCACCGAAGCTTCCGAGCGGCAGCAATCGGATATCTAAGTAGGTTAATAAACGGGTCTCGTCAATGCTGTCGGATTCCCATAGAACCAATCGCACGCGTATCACGCGATTGGATGTACACGCAATAGATCGCACGCATCTAGGACTTCTGGAAACATTGGGGCTGTCGGAGTTTCTTGCTGTTCCAATGTTGCTCAATGCAATAACTGTAACATGCAACGTACATTTCTCAAACCGGAAGTTTAACTTGTTTCAATGTCTTAGGAAGTAAAATCGGTAATAATAGAGAAAATTTCTCCGTGAGAATAATCGTAGGAATCTTATTTATTATTTCATTTATTAGAAATTTCATTTAGTAGAAATAATTAATTTATTATCGTAGGAAATTATTTTATTGTTTTAACATTTTAATATCAGGATTCACAAAATGGAGAATGCGCAATATAATTGGCGAACGGATTGACCAACAGCTCGCAATCCGAACAGTTGTCATCCAATTGTGCAGTATAACCATAAAAACAAAATAATACAAACTGACCGAATCATCAATATTCCATTAATGAATTTTTTTTTTACAAAAGTGAATTTATCGTGGCGATTGATTTGCCTGAGATTGTGAAAGCGGATCTGTTATTCCATGAAAATTGTTGATTCGCAACTTTTACAAATTTTTAGCAGGTAACCAGGATAGAGTTTTTAAATTAGCCTGGAATGTTAAACCTTGCACATTGCTAATATTAATTTTTCATTGACTCTTTTCGGTCAATTCTTTAATGATGGAATTTGGCGAATTGCTTCCTCATTTCTTTGCACATTGCTACCCTATTTCTCTCTGGCTTTTCCTAGACTTTATCCGAAAGGAATTCCGATCGGCTTAATATACTTTCCCATCAAAGTGACGTTGTGAAAGGTAGAAAATAAGTTTCTCAATATTATTCATTCTTCTACATTTTGCTACGAAAATTTGATATCATGACAATATAACATTGTGTTTATTTATTCCTGCAAAAAATCCCATAATATAGCTAAATTTCTGGTGTCAATAACCTAATAATCGATAAGCCCTGAAATTTTCTCTCTGGGCACGTTAAGGGAAAAAAAATGTTGAGGCGCACTCTAAACGTGAGGAAAAACATGCGTGTTCAAGAGCTTGATGGAAACGAGGTTCGGAAAATAAAAATCCGTCATCGGTACGAAATAAGACACCTGGGTCGGAGATTTCGGAAGTACATCCGGCGTTTTCCCACGAAATGATGGAAAGTAAATATCGATACGAATGATCGCCTGTTTCCAAGCGTACAGCGTGGAAGACACACGTAAATATATACTTCTTCACACACGCAGAGAAATCGGTTTGATGGGTTTATTTGAATCGAACACGGGATCCATTTCGAATTAATAAAATTTTATTTCGACCAAATAGAATTAATTGCATACAAATCAATCTTATTGATTTTTAATAAAATTTATTTGATTCAAATAGAATTTTATTTATTTTATAAATAGATCCCATATTTGTTTTAAATAAACCAATAAGACCGATTTCTTTGGGTGCATGTCATCGTTTTCATAGTCAATTTGCACCTGGAAAAAATGATAAAACAATTCACCAGTTTACGGGGCGGATATTTTTATTTATTCTATTTGATGAAAATAAAATTCTATTATGCTAGCATTTAAGGGGGGGGGGGGAGTCAGGTCAAAAGTAAAAAAAAATCAATTTTTTTTCTGTGAAAACATTCATTTCCATGTCATCTAACTATTATTAAAGTTATAAGCCAGAATTCGCAAAAATGGCCAAGTTTCTACGGTACCATCATATTTAATTTTCTCAAAAGTCGTAAAAAATTATCAGAATATTATATTTGAATTTTAAATAATTTTATTTATTTATTATTGTTATATGCAGACATCATGGCCGATTTTTTGTTTGTTAAAATAATTAAGGGTGTTGAAAAAAATAATTAATTTTTTTTTCTCTATGGCAGTTTCGTTTAGTTAAGCCTCTGAAGTTTAGTTTAGTTTAGTTTAGTTTTATAACCTCTGAACCTGCAAAATCTTAGACATGATGCCGAAAAAATGGCCGGTTTCTGCAATATACCTGCTTTTTATGATTTTTTTTTCTATTCCCGGGAAAAACGATTCATATATAATCATATATAATCATATATAAACTGCTCATATATGATTGTATATGAATTTTGTCTCTATATGATCATGCATGATCATATATGACTATGCATGATCATATATAATTGTATCTGAGCATATACAATCATATATAGTTATATGTGATTATATAAGACGATGCCTAAATAGATATAATCTTCTGAAAGTTGGAGAGTATATTTGCAAGACACCAAATCTCTTGAAGAAAGTAATGTAAAAATACAATGAAGTTGAACTTCATCACGATATACGGTCAAGAAATATCATTACTAATGTTATATTTCGATTATATGTACAACGTATAAGGTCCCGAACTGTTCGTGTTAATTTCTGTGCACTATTACAATAAACGATTATCACGATCCTTTTATGTTGATATTATTTAGTATAGTAATCTTGATCATTCTTATTAATATGCGACCGTTTCAATTCATCAAGTGGAAGGTTTTAATGAAACGTCCGCCCAGGAAAGCCAAATATCTTCATTAATCGTTGCGAATGAGCATGTGATTATAAAGAAAAGAACCGCATATGCAAAAATACCTATAACTTGAGCGCTTCAAACAAAACCGGATGATTCACGCATTTACAAAACGGATATTAAATGCTTAGTTATATAACCATATAACAAATTTTACATCCGTATATAAATAAGACGTGAACATCGAAATAATTCGTGAATATTATATAACAATAGATTATGGAATACCATATAATCATACGTGCACGATCTTACATGAGCTGTCAGTTCTCTGTGCGCAGTCATATATGATTGTATATGATCATATATTGCACAGTCGACACACAGAATAGATCTCATATACAATCCTATATGATCATATCTGTTTATATATGACATGGTAAACAGGCAGTTTTGGTGTTATATATGGTCATATATAGGGTCATATATGCCAATGTATATATACATATAAAGTTATATACGCTCATATACATTTGTATATGGATCCACATACAATCATATATGCGCTAAAAATGGGCGATATATAGTTGTATATAACTATATATGATCATATCTGTTCATATATGACATCGCAAGCTGGCGGTTTTGGTATTATATATGATCATGTATACCACTGTATATGTACATATAAACTCATATATGCTCATATATGTTTTCATATACAATGATATATTACGTTATATACAATTATATATAATTATATACAACTATACATGAAATTATATACAATTATATATGATTATATATGAACCGTTTTTCCCGGGTTATGAAAAGTTTATTACGTATTTGTAAATAAATTCTTATTTGTTTACCATTTTTAAACCAGTTAGTGAAACGCGATATAAATGACGCGATGACAGTGTGATGTCTCCAACGAAATACGTAACACTTACATTATATTCGAATTCGCGCGAATAATGGGACATGCGCTGTGATATCTTAGCGCGTATCGCATGCGCAGCGTGTTACTGCCGCGAAAAGTTACTTCTGCTACACTCGAGACGCATAACCTCGCATTGACTTTTTTATTTTTCGTTCATTTATGCTATTAATTTGGTTCCGTTGGCCATTTACGGTTTTTTTTCCATCAATAGTATTTAAAACAGAATCAACAATCATCAGAAGTGGTCAGATATGTATCGTTTGTTATGAAGTGATGATTTAATGTTTGTGCAGCACATTTGTGAATGCGTCAACACCGAATCAATTTACAGTGATGTTATCAATAACAATGATCATCCTCATATTATTTGCAGGTTTTTTTCAAATTATGCATTCACTTACTTTTTTATTTGTAAAAAAAAAACATTTATTAATAACATTATTAATAATATTCTGTGATCTGACTTGCAAATAATATTTGTATTTTGTTCATTAAAGGTACTAAGGTGCCCCAAAGGTGAAAGCAGTATAAACATTTTTAATTGAGTGGTAAACTTTAGATGCCATTTCCCAAAACTTGGTTTTAAACCTATTCTGCGCGTGATTGAGACCAAACTGCTAGGCAGATTCGGCTGGTTGACATCTTATTTTCTTCTTCATGAAAAGATACACTGGCTAAATGGAGCAAATGTTAATAAAAGGTAATATTTTTTAAGTGACATAATTATTACTAAATAAATTTTATGCTATTTTCTAAATCAGTGATTAACTTTGCTTTCAGAGTGAAAAAAATAGTTTGCTCCATTTAGCCGGTGTATCATTTCATGAAGAAGAAAATGAGACGTCAACTAGCCCAATCTGCCTAGCAGTTTGGTCCGAATCACGCGCAGAGGGAAAAACCTAAGAACTTTGCTTAAGATAATATTGAAAGGCATACGCAAGTCAGATGGCAGTAAAAAATCCTTCTATCGAGTACCAACAATATAGTTCATGGTTCATTTTTATATGCAAGTGAATTTGGATGATATTAAATTTACAAATTTAATTATTTTGACCTGACTCCCTCCCCTTAAAGAAGAAACTTATTAAAATGCTGGCCTAATAGGATTTTATTTCCATCAAATAGAATTTATTGCATAGAAATAAATCGCATTAATTTTTTATAAAATGTATTTGATTTAAATAAAATTTTATTTATTTTAAGTATATCCCATATTTGATTTAAATAAACCCATGAGACCGATTTCTCTGGGTGTATATCATCGTATTCATAGTCAACATGGACTTGGAAAAAAATGATGAAACAATTCACCAATTTAGGGGGCGGATATTTTTATTTATTCTATTTGATGAAAATAAAATTCTATTATGCTAGCATTTGAAGAAGAAATTTATTTAAAGACTGGCCTAATAGGATTTTATTTCGATCAAATAGAATTTATTTCATACAAATAAATCTTATTTCCTTTTTAACGTGGCGTCGAGTCGCTAGCGCGACTCTTGATTAATTTTTAATAAAATTTATTTGATTCAAATAAAATTTCATTTATTTTTAAATAGATCCCATATTTGATTTAAATAAACCCATGAGACCGATTTCTCTGGGTGCATGTCATCGTCTTCATAGTCAACATGCACCTGGAAAAAAAATGATAAAACAATTCAACAGTTTAGGGGGCGGGTATTTTAAATTTATTACACGCATATGTCAAAATCTTAGATTAATATTCAATTTACGAGTCATGCCGGAGGCTAATGCAATATATAGTATATGTATCCCAACGTAACGTCACGGGTACTTTAATTCAATGTATATTTCCTTCGTAAATTATTATCACGCTCGGGTATCGACCCCGATCGATGGTGTGCGCCGATCTGAGCAGCTGGACTAAAGTGGGGGACGAAAGAACAGCGTTATCGACCTCGTTGTTTCAGCACTGCAGCGGCAGGGGCTGCATCGTACTCATTGCCACAGGCAGGTGTTGCAATTAAAAAATCATGTACGTACGCACACTGACGCTCGAGCGACCATCATTTGTTTTCCTGACGATTTTGAAGTGTGTCATTTATGGAAAATTTTTATTGTCATGTGGCATTAAATTCCTAGCAAAACGAGGACAATAGTCATGAGACTTGTGATTACGTTCGAATAATATCTGCGATAAGAATATTCAACATTTTCGTTATAAATTTGCAGGGTTGAAATCTTCCATTATTTCATTTGATAAATATTGATCGTATAATTGACGTCGTTATTTTTTTTTCACTAATTATCTGCAGCTTTTATTTTTTCAAACTTTTCAGTTTTTAAATTAATTCACGAGAAAAAAAAATGTCATCAGATTTTTTAGATACTCTAATTAAAAACAGGGACATGTATGGTAACGTAGTAAAAAAAATGGAGGAACGTATTTGTTCATTATTTATCACAATGTTAATAAAAATTTGATTGAAAATAAACTTTTTTTTTGCAGCGTGGGAGAGTTAAATCTTTTTTCAAAAGCCCTGTGGATAATAATTGTTGACAAATAATTATAAAAGGAATTAATACATTGTTATTCAATAAAGTGATGAGGTCTTCCCAATCTGTATATTTCTCATAAACGTAATGATAAAATAAATTAAAGTGATATTTTTTGCAATCAATTTAATGACATCAAATAAGTGATGCGGTAATTTGGGATATTATGTGTTAAAAAAACTGTATTTAAATGTCAGTTATAAAATGCGAGACAGTAAGAGTTGGATAGTATCGATTCGCAGTTGAACTGGTTCAAGGGCCTGGCAGAACTATTGCCATAAGCACAAGGTTGTATTTATGCGGTTAGTGATAAATTTAAGTTATATTCGAAGACTATTACATCGAAATAGATTGAAAAAAAAACAAATTTAAAGGATACCTTAGTATGCATTTGGAATTAAATTCTCAGTTTGTACACCGAGAGAAAAAGTTTCATTGATTCACGGAAATCTTTGCCAATGAAATGAAATACTTGAATTTCGATACTATCTTTTCTTTGAATGATCTCAAACTCAATGAAAGGTAGTGACATTGATTCGTAGAAACATTTCTTTAAACCAATGAACCTTTTTAATTGGTTTCAAAGATATCGTCTCTGATTCAATGAAATCTTCTTCTTACCAGCTCAAAATTTCGAAACCTATTTTTTCCTGAAGTACACGGCAGATAAAGCTCAAATTTTGTGAGTATGTAAGGAAGTACGGCAGAAATAGGCTAAGCTTCTGGCTCCGCGAAACTCGAAACCGTTCGTTCGGGAGAACCGGAAAACTAAAAAGTGAGGTTAGGCGCGAGAGCGAGAGCAATGAAAACGTTTCTTTGAACCAATGAAAACGTCTCTTTAAAACAATGAAACTGTTTCTTCATTATATGCTCACTAAGTAAATCTTTATTTACAGGCAAGGAAATGTTCTCTTTGAAATTCAAATGCATTATTTCATTGAAATCAATGAAAAAAAAAAATCCACCCATTTCTTTAGCGTCAATGAAATCTTTTCTCTCGGTGAAACGTTTTTCAAAATATTTCTATTACGGTTAATGAAGAAGTTAAAAAAAAAGAAAAAGTTTTTTTTTGTCCAATAAAAGTAAACAAAAAGTTCCAAAGCATATTAATCCTCCATATTGTTATTGAACATATTGTTCCTCATTAATTTTCATAGAGGAAGCTTTGTAAAAAATGAAAATAAATGAGGAAACTAAGCGCAAAGTTCCACTTTACAATTTTTTTCGTTACCTATATAGTTCTTGAAAAATTCAAAATGATGTAAAATCCAAACCACTTTACTGATCATAACCATACTTGGTAGGTAGCAACGCTGAATATTATTTCTCATTCGTAGAAAGTTTCAGTTGAATCGGTGGGATTTGACGTGAGTTAGAACAAAACGAATATTTTTTGAAAAATTAAAAATCCCATAAAAATCGAACTTTATTACAGATTCATTCCAAATTCAATATCGATCCTCCTTTAATATAACTTTATTCATAAAAAATTATTTTGTTCAATAACAAAAAAATTATGGATGCTAGAGATAGTACAGACATTTTTCGAAAATTGCAAAGACAAATAAAATTTGAAAATACTGTTGAATATTTTCAAAAATTACCACAAACAAAAGCGACGACCTGCTTCACATGTTCGCTAAATTTCAACCCGATTGTTAAAGCACTTTTTGAGATATGTAAATTTGAATTTTGCGTTACGGCCTCACACACACACACGCACGCACATACATATCCATACATTTTTTCTAAACCACATTTCTCGACGTTTTAGACCATTTTGAATGTACTTACATAAAAAAAAGACAAAAAAAAATGTTCGCACGGAAACAAAGCTTCCTGTGTGAGGAAGCAAAATAAACACGTGCTGAGAAATGAAAAATAAAGAAGTCGGATAGTACTCGTCAAGAGTCTGGCATCTCGTGAGGTGTGAATAGAGGGTTTTCAGCAACATTGCAGCGGTCGCGTCGATCCGTAGTAGCGGTTCGTCGAACATTTCTCGTAGGGTTGGATAGTAGGGACGGAGGGGGCGGGGGAGTTGGTGGTACTATAGTATGTCCAGGGGTTCTCTCGAAAGGGTAACAGGTGGTCGGACAGGAAACATAGACTATATAAGAGCAGATACTGGGCGAGAGTAGTTAGCATAACAATTGCAACTGGCTACGCCGGTTACTATGTATGTTGAACGTTCAGAGCACGCCGCACGGCGCGCGTTCCGCGGCCGAATGATTTATGTATACTACTAGTAGACGCGGTACACTATAGAGTAACTACATATATAGTTGCAAACATGTATGTATATAAATGTATATATATGAAACATTCCACACTAATTCAACCATCCGATTTTTTAATGTTTCTGAAAAATGTTGTAATTTTTCAATATTATTATTACACACTATTATTAGTACACTATAGAGTAACTACATATATAGTTGCAAACATGTATGTATATAAATATCAAGAGTCGCGGTAGCGACTCGACGCCAAGTTAAAAAAGAAATTAATGTTGTCTTCACACTACGATATATATATGAGACATTCCACACTAATTCAACCATCCGATTTTTTAATGCTTCTGAAAAATGTTGTAATTTTTCAATATTATTATACTGCACTGAGAGAAAAATCTAGTAATTAAAAAAAATATAGTTAGACCGACGATAATCTAACTATAAACTATAATTCCCAGGAGGAACGTCTATATTTTATGGTTATAGCAAATATAAGAAAATAGTTGGATGAGCCATTAATATAATTCCCAGGAGGAACGTCTCTATTTTATGGTTATAGCAAATATAATTATAGTAGCAATCATCAAAATAATAATAGTTTCAAAAACTATTCTAAGGGTTTCAAATATACCGTTTCGTTGCATATACGATTTCAACGTTTGTTTTCAATAACCTTGTAAGTATCGTTTATTGAACCATATTATCATCGCTTCAACCATAAAACATTGCAACCAACTCCTATATTCGTTTTATCATGTGAAATCGATAAATCAACGATATGCTTTTCTCTCAGTGTACCCTTAGAAAAAGTACCAAATTTTAAGAGCCTACGGTGTTTCGTTTACGAGATAAACCGTTTGCTTATATTTTGTTTGGTTTGGTGATATTTCGATAACTCCAAAGAGTAATTTAATAAATATGAAAATCCTCGTTTTTTTATGTAATCTACATAAATATTTACCAAATGATTTTAATAGCGTCAAATTTAATTACAATTTTTTTTCTGTTCTAAGTTTTCTAAGTAAAGGGCTTCTTCCATTGAACTGGATTTTTTTTCTATTTTCAGGGCCTCATTAGAAAGAAATATGTCGAAGGGCTAAATGGCGAACGGCATAATTATCTAGATATAATTTTATTACAGATTTGTTTTCTTTTAATGTAAGTTTTCTAAGTAAAGGCCATCCTCGATTGAACTGATTTTTTTTTGTATCTTCACTGACCCATGATGAAGAAATATACAGAAGGGCTAGGCATGAAATACAATAATGTACAAGATATATACTGTTAAAAATATTTTGAAAATTAATATATGTATTAGAAGTTCTTCTTCAAATACGATAAATTAAATTTCTATTTAATTAATATATGTTATACAATTCCTATAATTATATTATAAACACTACTTTTACGAAGTGTTTAATATGCTGTATATTAATTAATATTTGTATATTAAATTTAATATACGCGTATCCGCAAAGAAAAACTTCCCATACTTTGTATTAACTTTCATACAAAAAATTCTAAGAGCGCAATTTTATTATACGTTTTTTGGTGTGGAATCATATATAAATAATACATAGTAAACATATACATATGTGCGTATGCGTAATACGCGTCGCAGCGCCACACGCGCGCCCCAGTCGTTTCGAGCGTAACGTTTCTATGAGTTTCACTCGGTAGTACAATATACGTTTCCTTCACCGCGGGCGTTTCCACGAATCGTCGTCTTCGTCCGCCGCTTCGGGAGCTATTGCTATGCTCTTGGGCCTAATGAGCGAATCTTAATCATTATATCGTATTCTCGTTGAGAATTGTATTTGCAGCCAATTAGAGTACGTCCGAGTTTACGGTGGTTTGACGCAGAATACTGTGGAATGGCACATCGCTATAAAGATACACATGGATATAAATGCGCATCTCTTGCTAGACAGCATGAATATAATGCATATACAACGTATTCTCAAGTCGAGCGCTCCCTAGCGGTATGTTTTCTAGCAGCACCGCCCCCTAGCGGAATAATGCTTGAGCCTGCTCTCTAGCGGCATTCTTCCGCGTAGGAAAATGCTACTGGCCCTGTTTGTAAGCTGCATTTTCATCATTGGCTCTGCCATTCCATATGGATTTTATCTAGTGTACGAGATCTGCACATCCAAAGAAATTCTGGTAGTCCTAAAAATTAAAAACTTGTTTTTAAGTACTTGGCGACGAGACGCTACGGCGTCTCTTGATATAAGATGGATTAAGGGGAGGAAGAGAAATCACAATTGATTAAAGAATATTTAACCTCCTAACCTGCTGGTGTTATGAATAAATACTTTATTGACCCTTGAAACAAAGAATTTTTATCTCTAACAAAAGTCAACAGGCATGGTTAAAAAAATTCTCCGAAAAGTTGACGTAGTTAAGTTAAATAAAAGACATTGGTTGGTGATGCCAATCAATTGCTTGGTCTCAATAACTTATTAGGTGCGTCTCCCAAGATTATTAAAAGTTATTAAAAATTCTCTGAAAAGTTGACGTGGTTAAGGTAACCAAAGCATTGGCAGAGGGTGCCACACCGAGAGAACAGATTTCATTGACGCCAAAGAAATGGGTGGGTTGATTTTTTTTCATTGATTTCAACAAAATATTTCTTTGATTTCAATGAAACAGTGCATTTGAATTTCAAAGAGAACATTTCATTGCCTGTAAATAAAGATTTACTTAGTTAGCATATAATAAAGAAATAGTTTCATTGTTTTAAAGAGACGTTTTCATTCGTTCAAATAAACATTTTCATTGATCTCTCGCTAGCACCTAACCTCACTTTTTTTGTTCTCCGGTCCTCCCGAACAAATCGCTTCGAGTTTCGAGGAGTCAGAAGCTTAGCCTATTTCTGCCGTACTTCCTTACATACTCACGAAGTTTGAGCTTTATCTGCCGTGTACTTCAGGAAAAAATAGGTTTCGAAATTTTGAGCTGGTAAGAAGAAGGTTTCATTGAATCAGAGACGATATCTTTGAAATCAATGAAAAAGGTTCATTAGTTTAAAGAAATGTTTCTTCAAATCAATGTCACTACTTTTCATTGAGTTTGAGATCATTCAAAGAAAAGATAGTATTGAAATTCAAGTATTTCATTTCAATGGCAAAAATTTCCGTGAATCAATGAAACTTTTTCTCTCGGTGCAATCAATTGCTTGGTCTCAACAAATTAAGTAAAACCCCCAAATGCATAATTAGTAGATGTAATGAATGAATGGTTTAGTCATCGACTAATTGATTCAACCAACTAATTTACTCAATGAATTTATTTAATGGTTATCTCAACAAGGCCAATTTTTTAAGCATGTTATTTCATATCATAAGCATGTTATGTCATATTTCCATTGATTGTAGAGAATAACATTTTTCGTGATTAATAGTAATGTCTAACCATATTTGGTACAGTAGTAATGGAATTAATTAGTGATATTTGATCATAGCCAAGACTACCATGATTATTTAAGTCTACAATAAAATGGTCTCCATATAGATGCAAGCCATATGAGGTGCTATTGTGTTTTAATATACCGAGTGGACGGTACATTTAAACATATAGTATGCAGTCCTGCACATGCGATACAACCAAATCTGAAGCTACGATCAATTCATTTTCTGGCCGATTCGATATGCTCGCGGCAGATGCTATATTCACTCGAGCAAGACGAGCGCATCGTACGTTTACAAAATGTGTATACTTTATAGCATTTATTAGTGAGTCACGGAATATACAGAATTTCCTGCACACGTTTGCTTGAAAATATATTGTAATGAAATAATGAATAATTATTGCATAGAAGAAAGTAACAATCATCGTTAAAGAAACAGAGCTAGAAAGGGAATAAGCTAGTGTTGGCTCGTCTATGAAAAAAAAGCTAACTGCAAAATAATTAAGGGAGCTCTGCCTTTCGAAGGAGTTTACAAGTGACAATAAACACGACGCACTGTATTCCACTGAGAACCGAAGGAGGAAGAGTCACTTCCGGCGGATACCCATCATTTTTGTCACAATCGCGACAATCAAGCGTTATAAGGAACTAGCTGTTACCAGCAATTCTTGCTAACTCGGCTACCTCGTCTCGCGACACGACCGAGTACAGGGCACCTTCTTTATTTCATATCGATAATGATCTGTAACCGTCGCATACGATGAACGAGGCGGTTCAAGCAGAACGGTGAGATAGTTGGGCGGGTGATAAGGGACAGTAGGTACCACGGTTATACGTTCTACTCAGGCAGAGGCAGTCAAGGGCGAACGGGAAGAAGCCACTCGTGCGCAACTTTTGGTGGGTCGAATGACTTTATCGGTTCTGTCGCCCTGTCGGCCATCTTTTCATATCACTCAATGTTGACTTCTTCATCAGGTTGAGCATATCCAAAGGCAACGGTTGATATTTCCGTTGATGACTGGCATGTACAACAAGAAAAAACATTTCCTTGATTCCAAAAAAATAAGCTGATGTAATTTTTCATTGACTTCAAGGAAATATTTCTTTGCTCTCAATGAAAATGGTGTATTTAAATTTCGAAGAAAGGGTTCCATTGCTTTAAAGAAATGGTTTCATCAATTCAAAGAAATGGTTTCATTGATTCAAAGAAATGGTTCCATTGATTTCAAGAAATGGTTTCATTGATTCAAAGAAATGGTTTCATTAATTCAAAGAAATGGTTCTATTGATTCAAAGAAATGGTTTCATTGATTTAAAGAAATGGTTCCATTGATTTAAAGAAATGGTTTCATTGATTCAAAGAAATGGTTCTATTGATTCAAAGAAATGGTTTCATTGGTTCAAAGAAATGGTTTCATTGATTCAAAGAAATGGTTCTATTGATTTAAAGAAATGGTTCCATTGATTTAAAGAAATGATTCTATTAATTTAAAGAAATGGTTTCATTGATTTAAAGAAAAGTTTTCATTAATTCGAAGAAATGGTTCTATTGATTCAACGAAATGGTTTCATTGATTCAAAGAAATGGTTCCACTGATTTAAAGAAATGGTTTCATTGATTCAAAGAAATGGTTCCATTGATTGAAAGAAATAGTTTCATTGTTTCAAAGAAATGGTTTCATTAATTCAAAGAAATGGTTCTATTGATTCAAAGAAATGGTTCCATTGATTCAAAGAAATGGTTTCCTTGATTCGAAGAAAAGGTTTCATTGAATCAAAGAAATGGTTTCATTGATTCAAAGAAATGGTTTCATTAATTCAAAGAAATGGTTCTATTGATTCAGAAAAATGGTTCCATTGATTTAAAGAAATGGTTTCATTGATTCAAAGAAATAGTTTCATTGATTAAAAGAAATGGTTCCATTGATTCAAAGAAATGGTTTCATATTGATTCAAAGAAATGATTTCATTGATTCAAAGCAATGGTTTCATTGATCCAAAGAAATGGTTTCCTTGACGGCACCCGGTCCACCATCGGTTAGCATGAACGTATCAGTCGCGTTGAGTCATTAGTCGCGAAATGTCGCCAAAAATGGATAAGTAGGTATCGGTGTTTATTGAAATCAATTTGTTCTATAACCTTTTTGCATCCAGTACGGCATGGGATAACATTTGTTTAAAGGAACCTCTGCCATACTTTAATTCCTTTAGCGTCATGTAATTTTATAGGTTACGTTTTTCTTTTAGTGTCTCGAAGACGATTTTTGTGAAATCAATGAAAAACGGTTTCTTAGGTCAAGAAAAATTTTCGTTAATTCAATGTCACTACATTTCATTGAATTTCGGATCATTCAAAGGAAATAAAATATTAGCTTCCCTGGCAAACAGTGTCACCGACTTTTTAACCGGTCTCGATTAGCCACTGTTTCACCCAGTTTAACTGACTTTTTAACCAAAAATGTTATTCTTTAAGCGATTTTTACTGGTGAATTAACCGATTGTAACCGACATTCTTACCGAACTTTCAAAAAAATCAATTTTGTTTAGTGAACTCAACCAATTTTACCTGGCGAACAAAACGTTTTTAATCGGTTAAATTGTTGGTCAAAGCCGGTGAAACAGTGGGCTAATCGAGACTTATCTTTTCTCGGTTAAAAATTCGGTTAACTTCAGTTATTTTCAGTTAACATTACAGTGGCACAGCTTGCCAGGGTTAAGTATATTATTTCATTGATTTCAAAGAAATGTTTCATAGGTTGAGATTTTAATGAAATTTCTTTGAATCAAGGAAACTTTTTCTCTCGGTACAGGTCGATGATGATACCATTTTCCAAGTCCGGAATGAATTCTCCATAATTACTTGCGCCCAGGACTATCACCACAGTTTCCCACAGTTTCTGATAGCGAAGTTCATTTCTGAGTAGTTTTCGGTGTCCAGGTCGGATGCTCTATACTTGCCGTTACATAGGCTCATCTCTCCTTTTCCGGGTCAAGATGGTTCTTAGCTCCACAGTTTTAAAAATTATCGGGCCTTCGCTTCATATGTCGCGGAGTTTTAAAAAGTACATGATTGTACTTCGCATGAACGAGAAGTCCTCGAAAAGTTCGACTCTCAACCACGTTAAGTAAAGTATACCCGAAGTTGATATGCACTGAGAGAAAAATCTGGTAATTTAAATAAAAATATAGTTAGACCGACGATAATCTAAGTATAAACTATAATTCCCAGGAGGAACGTCTATATTTTATGGTTATAGCAAATATAAGAAAATAGTTGGGTGAACCATTAGGGGGGGGGGGGGGGGGGAGTCAGGTCAAAAATGTAAAAAAATCGAATTTTTTTTTTCTGTAAAAATGTTCATTTCCATGTAATCTATGTGTTAGTAAAGTCATAAGCCGAAATTCGCAAAAATGGCCAAGTTCTACGGTACCATTTATATTTTATTTTCTCAAAAATCTTTAAAAATGATCATAACATTATATTTAAATTTGAAACTATTTTATTTATTTATTGTTTTTATATGCGGACATTAAGGCCGATTTTTTGTTGACACAAAATAATTAAGGTTGTTGAATTTTTTTTTTAAATTTAATAATTATCTTTTTTTTCACTTTCTGTAGCTTTGTTTAGTTAAGTATGATATCCGAACCCTCAAAATCTTAGACATAAAGCCGAAAAATTGCCGATTTCTGCAATATGCCTGTTTTTTAATGATTTTTTTCTATAGATAAAAAAATTAATTACGTATTTGTAAATAAATGTTTATCTGTTTACCATTTTTAAAAACAATTAGTAAAACGCGATATAAACGATGTGATGACAGTGTGATGTCTCCAATGCAACAAGTAACATTTACATCATATTTGAATTCGCAGGAATAACGGTGCATGCGCTATGATAGTTTGATGCGTATTGCATGCGCAGCGTGTTACTGCCGGAAAATTGACTTCTGCTACACTCGAGCAGTATAACCTCTAATTGACGTTTTTATTTTTTGTTCATACTATGTTATTAGATTAATTCCATTGGCCATTTGCTGTTTTTTTTAAATTAACAGTGTTTGAAACAGAATCAACAATCATCAGAAATGTTCAAATATGTATTATTTCTTTTGAAGTAGTGATTTAATGTGTTCGGAGTACATTTCTGAATGTTTCAACACTGGATAAATTGTGAGTGATGTTGTCAATAAAAGAGATCATCCCAGTGTTATTCACAGGTTTTTAAAAATATTATGCATTCATTTACTCAGTTATTTGTTATTAAAAAATTACATTTATTTGTAAAATGATTACTAATATTGTGAAATCTGACTTGCAAATAATATTTTTATTTTGTTCATTAAAGGTACTAAGATTCCCCAAAGGTAAAAGTAGCGAAAAAAATTTCTTTTGAGTCATAAACTTTAGATGCCATTTGCCGAAACTTGGTTTTTAACTTATTCTGCGCGTGATTCAGACCAAACTGCTAGGCAGATTGGACTGGTTGATATCTCATTTTCTTCTTCATAAAAAGATACACCGGCTAAGCGGAGCAAATGTTAATAAAAGGTAATAATTTTTAAGTGACATAATTTATAATAAATAAATTTTATGCTATTTTCTAAATCATTGATTAACTTTGCTTTCAGGATGAAAAAAAAATATTTTGCTCCGCTTAGCCGATGTATCTTTTTGTAAAGAAGAAAATGAGATATCAACTAGCCCAATCTGCCTAGCAGTTTGGTCTGAATCACGCGCAGAGTGGAAAACCAAAGATCTTTGCTTAG
Organism: Ephialtes manifestator; assembly: GCA_963970395.1. Classification (NCBI taxonomy): domain Eukaryota; kingdom Metazoa; phylum Arthropoda; class Insecta; order Hymenoptera; family Ichneumonidae; genus Ephialtes; species Ephialtes manifestator. The sequence goes on from OZ019973.1 coordinate 3,866,476, forward strand.
GTTAATACTGAAAGGCATATGCAAGTCAGACAACAGTAAAAAATCCTTTCATCGAGTACCAACAACATAGTTCACTGAGGATTTTTATATGCAACAGAATTTGGATGATATTGAATTTTCAAATTCAATTTTTTTGACCTGACTCCCTCCCCTTAATATAATTCCCAGGAGGAACGTCTATATTTTATAGTTTTAGCAAATATAATTATAGTAGCAATCATCAAAATGATAATAGTTTCAAAAACTATTCTAATCGTTTCAAATATGCCGTTTCGTTGCATACACGATTTCAACGTTTGCTTCCAATAACCTTGCAAGTATCGGTTATTGAACCATATCATCATCGCTTCAACCATAAAACATTGCAAGCCTTCCTATATTCCTTCTATCATGTGAAATCGTTAAATCAACGATATGCTTTTCTCTCAGTGCGTCAAGAACAAAGTTTGTAACAAAACTATGTTCGTTTAGCTTACGTAAAACGACCATGTAAAAAAGTCTATCAAATAAGTTCGTATAAAAGCAAAGTTCATAACAAGTACATCAGAAGTTGATATTCCAAATACGCAGAGGAATATAGTTTCTGTCGGTTTCCAATACAATATTCCTATATTTAAATGTCAGTAGGAACGAGAACTGAAGAAGGTGTTAAATACTAACAAATCTATGAATCCAATGAACAAAATGAGCTAAAGATAAGTAAAGGAAAAGTTACAGTTGTGCATTCTAAGTTTCACACGCAATTTAAAAAATATTTAAGTATCGATAGATGACACCCTGCAGCGAAAATGTGCCTGAACATTTCTTGTCAAACTTTTTCCCCCAAGATTCATAGTTGTCGACCATAGGTGTGCAACTAATCACTTGATGGTAAAAACCCGGCGGCGGTGTCTCAACTGCACATCGCACGACATACAACAGGCTTCATTTGCTCCTGGAACATAACTTATAGTACACAACCTCGCGACAGTGGTGTCTTGGTCGAGTCGAGGAGCAGTAAGGTAAAGATCTCAGTAACCAGCCAGTAGTCGGTAACCAAACAAGTAATATATATATATTTTCCATCGATGTTAAACTATATAGTGGCAGAGTACTGGGTTGTGTCCGGTTACTGGAGCCTTTACCTTAGCACAGTAGCGACGGGTGCCTTAAACGATTCTAGCAAGACACGCAGAGCGAGTGAACACGCCGGTGTCTGGTGGGCGTGCATTCACGCCTACTAATTACGATTCTACGTCGTTTTGGTGACTAAAACGGGAGAGATGAAGAAAGACGGTGGAGCGTCTTTGCCAGAAGGTAACGAGAAAAACCAACACGTATGACATAAATATATATATATATATAGAATACAGAGAATGACCAATCGAAGCGAATGAGAGAAAGAGGAGTCAAGTGCGAGAGTGGATATATATATATGTATAATAGGGGGGGAAAATGGAGGGGATTCGGCCTGAGGCTACAACTGAGGCAGTGCATCGCACGACTTTGCCAAGAACTGTCCATACGTCCGTCCGTCCGTCTGTACCTGCCTGTTTGCCTTCTCCGAGAGGTAATTACGTTCGGGGCGCACACGAGTGACAAAAAGCCGCGTCTTAATGCAAAGACCGGACTCTGAGTCGGAGTCGAACGGCCAGACGCCGCTTGGCCGTAACTCGTTAATTATAGGCCGCTCACTGATTGATCTTCGGTGAGCACTGTCTCCCACACGCGCTACCACTTTTACTCTCGCCCATTGCCTTTTTCGACTCGAGTGCATCTCTCGCCTTTACGTGCAACCAAAGAAACGAACAATACCAACACCCTGTCGATATTTCGTGGCGGCACGCGTTCTTTCTTTGCCCTCGACTCGCAAAAGGTCCGAACGGTGGACAGATAAAAAATTAATTGGAAAATACCTACCGCATCTCGTGACCCACGTTATAGACCCAACTCTGCCTACAGCAATATTAGTCCTTTCTGTTGGTCTGCTGATGGTTCGAATCTCTTAAGGTTCGTGTCAAGATCATCGCTTTTCATTTTGGTTTTTATGAAATGTAAAGTAATAAAGTGTCAAAGACATATACACGGAGAACACGTATCATTGAGGTACACTGAGAGAAAAGTTTGTTAACATTTGTTAACAGTTAACAAATCTTGGTTAAATATGGCGAAATGAACCATTTAGTTATTCTTATTGAATCTCGCTTGAGCTAAATAAAATTTGCTTGTCGCAAATGAAGCTCGCTGACATTTGTTAATAGTTAACAAATCTTATTTGGGTCAAGTGAGATTCAATAAGAATAAGTAAATGGTTCGTTTCGCCATATTTAACCAAGATTTGTTAACTGTTAACAAACTCTTCTCTCAGTGTACAGTGACAAGAATACTTAAAAAAAGGTTTGGTTAGAACTACCAAAAACTTGGTGACAAATGTTAACAAGTTATTGGTTAAAATATCCAAGGATTTGATAAGACAACCAAGTATTTAGTACGCCTAATTAATAAATCGAATACGACTACCAAATTTTCTTGGTGAATTTTTTAACCAAGATCTTATCGAGCTCAATCAACCCTTTTTCTCAGTGAACTTGAGATTAAAGACAACCTTCGTGAGTTTGGAAAATTTCATTAAAACGAGAGGTACGGCGAACATTGTGAGGAAATGGCAAACATTTGGTAAATACTATTAACTATTCGCGACTCAACAATTGAGGACTATTTCTGGATGTATAGTATACACGACCAATGAAATGGTTGAGGCTACAATTCGAATCCTTGAAGGTCAACAGGTCTAAAAATCATGTAAATTCAACAACGCTGTAATTGCCCGTATACAATCTTTCATCTTAATAAAAAATATTACTAGGGAATCACAAGAAGTGAAATATTGTATAAGTGGACATTTTTTTTGCAGCCATGTCTATCGGTGCCAATACATTTTTTTTTTTTCATTTTGACACTTTTTCGCAGAAGTTACCAGGAATTTGGTAAAAAAAGTTACTACAGAAGAAAAAAATTAGTGTAAAGGTAAGTTCCTCTGCGAAAGAACTTGCAATGGGAATTCTTATATCAGGACCAGGCAGAGACTTCCTACGAAGAAAATGAGACCCTGTGAAACCTGCTAACTCTAGTGGCTGAACTCTACGATAAATGCAAAATGAAAATGAAAATGTGGAAAAATCCACATAATAAAATATTTCACTTTCTATACTTACGCTCACAGTACTATTTTTTAAATCAAGTTTGATGAAGTAAATAATCGACACCTATGCGTGTTTCTTCTATATAACCTCCAAAACGAAGTCTTAATTGTACCGTTCAAGGGGCAATTCGCGATGATTTATAATATTGCATAATTAGTACAATAAACAATAATGCAACTTGCATTAAGAAAGTAAACCGGTATTTTAACCCTTGCGCATTCGAATAGTTGTATCAACGAATCAATTAGGTAAGATGGCAATCACAGATAGTTACCGCAACTGACAGGGCTTCTATCAGCAAACTTTGATTCGTGCAACCAATACTGTTTGTTTGTCATAACCAACCCGTGTAGAAAAATAGTTGGGGCTCTGACTTGGCCCTTTCTAGTTTGCCCCAGTTCTATTAGGGACCCTACTAGGCTAGTCATGCTTGAAGTACGGTGCCTTTAGAGGCTCAATATGGGCGACCTTAGTGAGGGTTCCACATTTACGCCTGATTAGGCCCCGAAGTTTGTCGTGGCCGCCTCTGTTGAGCCTAGTAGGGTTCTAGAGTAGATTCCCTATTGTGGATGCCACGCTAACCAAGTGACTTGATTAGACCAACCAAGAAATTGGTAGCCTAACAAATAACTTGGTTGGTCTAACCAATTAATTGTCTGGCGCATATATAACCAAGGCACTTGGTTGTTCCAACCAAGCCTTTTTTTCCGTGCGTTTATACCTAAAAAGGCCCCTTATTTAATCGCGGCTGCCCGAACTAATTTCTGCACGGGAAGCCGTTGGCGGGCAGGGTTTCGTCAAGGAAACTGTTTCTTTAAATCAATGAAATCGTTTCTTCGAATCAATGAAACCGTTTCTTTGAATCAATGAAAGCCTTTATTTGAAATTCAAATGCACGATTTCATTGAAAGGAAAGAAACATTTCCTCAAGGAGGTTGGAGCGCTCCACACTAGTCAAATCAGTGCTAATTTTTTAAAAGCATTTCTACAATTTTAGATGGTTTAATAATCTATTCCAAGGTGTTAATCACATAGCAGCATTAGTTCTTGATATTCAAATACATTCACAGCTGTGAATATCAACAGTAAATCGATCAATATCTGCAAATTTCTGATGTTATGTTTTTTCATCCAGTTTTTTTAAAAGGGTAAACCGTAATATCAGTCCGATTATGACGACAAATAGCTCATTTTGTTTACTAAAAGATATCCCATCGATTGGCCGTTTATTTTTTTAAAATCGTATTAGTAGTTCAAAAGCTACAACCGTTTGTTTATCCTATCATAACCTAACATCAAGTATACAAATGGCTGTAACTTTTGAACGTCTGATACTATAGAAAATCCGGACGGTCAATCGATTAAGGATCTTCCAGTGATCAAAATGAGCTATGTTTCGTCATAATCGGACTGATATTACGGTTTACCCTTTTACAAAATTGGATGAAAAATCATGACATCGGAAATTTGGAGATATCGATCGATTTACTGTTCATATGACAGCTGTGAATGTATTTGAATATCAAGAACTAATGCTGCTACGTGATTAACACCTTGGAACAGATTATTAAACCATCTGAAATTGTAGAAACGTTTTTAAAAATTTATCACTGATTTGACTAGTGTGGAGCGCTCCAACCTCCTTAATGTCAATGAAAACAATTCAGTCCACCAATTTCTTAGGAATCAATGAATTCTTTTTTCTCGATGTACTTCTTTGAAACGTTGCGCTCTTGTGACCGACCTGTAGTGTAGAGGTTGTAGATTATATTTTATAATGGGACTTATGTATATTGGGAGCATCGTGAGGGCAGTTATAAGAAACATGAAACCTCAGTCAGGGACACGCAGAGCATACGCTGCAGAACATATGCGGGGAAATCAATTCCGCAGTTGCTTTCACCACGGGTGCGCTAAAGGAGAGTTACGTTCGTCCGGAAATCCTCCTCCGAAGATATATATATATATATATACATGTGTGTGAAGCCTTGTGAAAGATCTCTTCTGCGATTTGGCGAACCAATAAAGAACGACTGCACTACTAGCTATTAAGTATCCCGGTGCAATATAAGTTTGATTTGTATGTATTCATGGGGATTTCTGTAGAACGAGAGAGCCGCATTCGTGTCACTAATTACAAAATTATCGCTCTCAACTACGATTATCGTGTGTAGACTATATAAATACACTGATACACACGAGAGTCAAAGCAATGTGTCGTTTCTATTATAGGTAATGATTATTCTTATCACAACTCGGCATCCATTCTCGACTTGCTTGAACTTTGATTTTAATCTCGCAAGAAAAAGAAACCTGAACTCAGGCCGGAAAAATTATGATTGATTAACAGTAACGTAAAGAAAGCATGTATTTCCTTACTTAATAATACCCATTCTTTTTTATGTAGCCAAACAATAAAAGATTGAAACCGTCACATTTGAAGAGAAAATAATTAATTTTTCTCGTGGAATGGACCATAAACGAAATTGTATGATATTCCTACTACACTGAGAGAAGAGTTTGTTAACAGTTAACAAATCTTGGTTAAATATGGCGATATGAATCATTTAGTTATTCTTATTGAATCTCACTTGAGCTAAATAAAATTTGTTTGTCGCAAATGAAGCTCGCTGACATTTGTTAATAGTTAACAAATCTTATTTGGCTCAAGTGAGATTCAATAAGAATAACTAAATGGTTCATTTCGCCATATTTAACCAAGATTTGTTAACTGTTAATAAACTGTTCTCTCAGTGTATGAATTGATTTACTCTCCAATTAAAAAAAAATGTAAAAAAGTTTGCTGCCTACAATAGTATTTGTCTCTCAATCATTGATGTTATAACAATCGAAAGTGTAAAATGTTATGTTGGTGGATATGTTGGTCTCGTCAGGAACCTCTTATTTCGTCGTTTTGTCTCGTGTTCCGAAGTAATTAATCAGATCATTAAGTCGCATCGGTGAAGAGCCTGAGTCCTGGACTGGGAGCAAAGCGAGAGGGAATCCCATAAAGCGCGCAGCACCGCGGCCGAGAGCATACCGTTACGCGATGGCTTCGGAGCGATAGGTGGCCTGACTAATGCGACTCGCTGCACCTTGCAAATTGGCCGGCGCACGGGCACCCGCCAATCTTCCTCTCTCTCTCTCTCTCTCTTCAATATAACACTCCGAACGTTCAGTCACTGCGAAAACAGTAGAAAGAAGACAGAAAAAAAAATTCCAAGAGACACGATTTAGGAAATAAGGCTTTATCTGCCTATGCCGACACCAACCACTCGGCTGCACCTGCGTTTTTTTTATCCCCATGCAGCATCTTCATTCCATACTTTCGAAAATTGTAAATATACTCAGTAATAATTTGGTATGCTTTTAACCAAGTTCAGTCGAGAGATTTTAGTTAATTTGATGTTAAAAGTAATTTAGAATTCACTAAATTAGAATATACGAATTTAGTAATTTCATAATTTAAAAATTCACAAATTTAATAATTTAATAATTTAATAATTTAATAATTTAATAATTTAATAATTTAATAATTTAATAATTTAATAATTTAATAATTTAAAAATTTAATATTTTAATAATTTAGTAATTTAATAATTTAGAAATTTATTAGTTTAGTAATATAGAAGTTATAATTTAATCAAGTTTTTAAGTTTAAACAACTGTGTCATTGATGGAACTCTGAATTCTTTTAAGATAAAAAATTCAAAATCTGTTCTCTGATAATGCTGTAAATATTTAACACCAATAATATTATTATACATAATTAAATAGCCACGAATGTTGGTATGGAGATAGGGGCAGAGAAATGTATATATGTAGTAGTTGGCAAGTATTATGAGACTACATGTTCGTTGACGTATAGGAGCAGTCACCGTGTCAGGTTCGTTGACCAAGCGTCAGAAAGTCACTTTATAGTTCGCTTGGAAGGTTCTGATGCTCAGATCCTTTGCCAGGAGCCCATCGTCGCCTCTATATCTGTATGGTAATATGAAGTAAAATATCTAATCTGCATCTGGTTGTGTTTGACGGGAGTCTTGACGTAACAAACAAGGCATCTCATATTTTCGATATTTCTTCAAAATATTCATCACGCCTCTCATTTTAATGACATTTTCCAAACATACAACGGTTGGGAGAAAAGATTGTCTTTAATCTCAGGTCCTTATCATCATACCTGAATGATATGTGTTTTTTTAATAATTCAGTAAAATTATTTCATAAAGACCAAAATGAAAATCGATGATCTTGACACGAACCTTGAGAGACTTGGACCATCAGCAGGTCAACAGAAAGAGAGAAAAAGTTTCCTTGATTCAATGAAATTTCTTAAAAATCCTTAAGCTAATATTATATTTTCTTTCAATGATCAGAAATTCAATGAAATGTAGTGACATTGAATTAATGAAAATTTTTCTTGAACCAAGGAATCTTCGTCGAGACACTAAAAGAAAAACGTAACCTATGAAATGACATGTCGCTAAAGTAATGAATGCACGGCAGCGGTATTGGTTTTAAAAAATGTTTTTCCATGCCGTACATGATGCAAAAAGGTTATAGAAATAATTTATTTTAATAAACACCGATATCTGCCTATCCATTTTTGTCTACTTTTCGCGATTAATGACTTAACACGACTGACGCAACGCTCTAACCTTTGGCGGACTGGTTGTCGTCAAAGAAACTATTTCTTTGACTCAATGAAACCGTTTCTCTGAATCCATGAAACAGTTTCTGTGAATTAATGAAACCGTTTCTTTGAATTAATGAAACGTTTCATTGAATCATTGAAACCGTTTCTTTGAATTAATGAAACGTTTTATTGAATCATTGAAACCGTTTCTTTGAATCAATAAAACCGTTTCTTTGAATTAATGAAACCGTTTTATTGAATCATTGAAACCGTTTCTTTGAATCAATGAAACCGTTTCATTCCGAATCCATGAAACAGTTTCTCTGAATCAATGAAACAGTTTCTGTGAATCAATGAAACCGTTTCTTTGAATTAATGAAACCGTTTTATTGAAACATTGAAACCGTTTCTTTGAATCAATGAAACTGTTTCTTTGAATCAATGAAACCGTTTCTTTGAATCAATGAAACCGTTTCTGCGAATGAATGAAACCGTTTCTTTGAATTAATGAAACGTTTTATTGAATCATTGAGACCATTTGTTTGAATCAATGAAACCGTTTCTTTGAATTAATGAAACCGTTTTATTGAATCATTGAAACCGTTTCTTTGAATCAATGAAACCCTTTCTTTCCGAATCCATGAAACAGTTTCTCTGAATCAATGAAACAGTTTCTGTGAATCAATGAAACCGTTTCTTTGAATTAATGAAACCGTTTTATTGAATCATTGAAACCGTTTCTTTGAATCAATGAAACTGTTTCTTTGAATCGATGAAACCGTTTCTTTGAATCAATGAAACCATTTCTTTGAATCAATTAAACCTTTTCATTGAAAGCAGAGAAAAATGTCCTTAAAGTCAATGAAAAAAATTCAATCCACCTATTTCTTTGCAATCAATGAAAACTTTTTTTTGGTGAATGGCTAATTGTGGCAGCCTTTCCCCTAGAGAGCAATGGTGAGAAGAAAAAGTAAATAACTAGGTGTACGTTAAGCAGTAGACGAAGAAAAGATGAAAACGATAAAATCTTTTCGTGTTAATAATTATTGCATTAATTGGGGACTATTTGCATCGAAGGAGCACACATCAAGTACCAGAAAGCTGATGTTTCATGCCAAACACACGTATATGTATTTTCAGACATATATACATCAATATAGAGCCACAAGAGGCAAACAGCAATGAGCAACACGTAGACAGGAGTGTCTCGCGCATTAAGTGACGAGGGGACTAATGCGTTATGGAGACGAGGCTAGATGCAGAAAACCGGCGAACGAGAAGCGCATCTCGGTTTTCTATGATGCCGCGTGCTCGCTCACTACTGTCAGTAGCAAATCTGGACTTGGCTGCATCTTCTGTTACGGTACAGCGTTAGAAACATGTGGAAGAAGGTGCAGTAACGAGGACAGACGCTTTGGAAGTCGTCGCAGCAGACGCTTAAGAGTCTCGTGAGCCTCGCCCCAGTCACACGTGCCAGCTAAGAATTTGTCTTAAAAGACCACAGCGAGTGTGTGCGTGAAAGCGCTGAAGAAAACTCGTCACACCAACCAACATGTTTAGATCCTGTGCCAAGTCTCGTTGCTCTTTTGGAGCAAATTTGCAACCTTCGAGGATCATCACTGAAGGGACGGGATTCATTATTGTTATTATTTTTTCGGAATGCCCGGAACAAATTTTAGGCCTTCAGAATATACGGAATTATTCTGCATGAACGAATAAAAATGTTGACAGTCGTTAATCGTTTACAATTTTTGAACCTGTCTGAAATTAATTAATCAGTACTGGGCTCTCGACGTTATGAAAGTAACTTTGAATACACGGAAAAAAATCGGTTGAATAGGCTGAAAGCGACAAAATTGGTTGGGACAATAAACTAGTTGGCTACAGAAATATATCAGTTAGTTGGAGCGATAAACCAGTTGGATGACCAACAAATTAATTGGTTGGCAACTAACGAATTATGTGTCACAATATACTAGTTTATCGGTCCAACCAAAAAATTGCTGAACCATCGAACTTATTTGTCGACCCTCTGAGTACACGGAAATATTCTGCAAAGAACGAATAAAAACGTTGACAGTCGTCATTTGTTTACAATTTTTGAATATGTCTAAAATTATTTCATTGATATATTATTCATTTCAAATCAGTTATTTGGAGCAACAAACCACTTGAATGAACCAGCAAATTAATTGGTTGGCAACTAACGAATTGAGTGTCACAACCAACAAATTTCTCGGTCTAACCAAAAAATTGTTTAACCTACCCAATGGGCACACTTGTTACAATGATGTCCTATAGACGTCTTTAGGACATCATTGTAACATGTGATGTCCAAAAGACACCTTTAGGACATGATTGTGACAAGTGTGCCCATTGGGTAGTCAACTTAGTTGCTTGTATCGATTTCAGGCCCGCCAATGGTTGAGGCAACCAAATATCTCTCGCCGTGTAATTTTATAAAATTAGAAAATTAGAAATGGTTTAGAAATGGAAACCATATGACTACGAAACAATTGTAATATAATGATAGCTTCAAAAGAAAAGTAACTTGGGTAAATACCAAGTATACATATTTTCATAACTCAAATGGATTCATTATACATACTACTTCGCATGTTTTACTTGGTAATCCGTTTCAATCGGCATGAAAAAATGCTTGGTTACCATAACCAAGTACTTGGTTTTACCAACACAGTCTTCTTCTTCATACGCCTATACCCTAAGGAAAGTATTATATTTACACGGAGGTAACCTGTAGTAGAATTAATTAGCAGCGGTGAAAACATTTGAAGTTCTGAAGTATGAATAATGAAGTACGAAAGTGCAAATCGAAAAGAAACGTTATGGCGATCAACTGACTGATCTCAGCGCACTAGTTGGCGAGTAACCAGTAGATCATATCGAATGAAACGTATCATCCCCTTGATTGAAATTGGTCGTAATGCAACATACGTAATTATGTGTCTGTTGGAGAAAGAATATAACGAAACTATCAGCCTATTATGAACAAGTCTCGATGTCGGTGTAGACTGAGAGGCACCTCGCTATCGTTGTATCAATCCATATTTATACGCAGACCACACCACTATATTACAATTACTACTAATTACTAATTATGGCATCATAAATCACGATCGTTTATTGCATCTTCGCCTATCGCTGTCTTCCACAGCTCGCGCGGTTGCTTGCTCGCTCGTGCGAGATTTCGCCAGTCAGGACTCTTCCTTTTCCTTCTGTGTGCGCGCGAACATCTTATCCACGAAATACACCAAGAAAAAAGATTTTACTTATTCCAAAGAAATGGGTGGATTTACATTTTTTCATTGACTTTACGAAAATGTTTATATACTTTCAATGAAATGGTGTTTTTGCATTTCAAAGAAAAGGTTTCAGTGATTCAAAGAAACAGTTTTATTGATTCAACGAAACAGTTCCATTGATTCAAAGAAACGGTTTCATCGATTGAAAGAAACGGTTTCATTACTTCCAAGAAATGATTTCATTGATTCAAAGAAATGGTTTCATTGATTCAAAGAAACGATTTCATTGATTCAAAGAAATGGTTTCATTGATTCAAGGAACCGACTTCATTAATTCAAAGAAACGATTTCATTGTTTCAAACGGACGATTTCATTATTTCAAAGAGACGATTTCATTGATTCAAAAAAATGGTTTCATTGATTCAAGGAACCGACGTCATTGATTTAAAGAAACGGTTTCATTGATTCAAAGAAACGGTTTCATTGATTCAAAGAAACAGTTTTATTGATTCAACGAAACAGTTCCATTGATTCAAAGAAACGGTTTCATTGATTGAAAGAAACGGTTTCATTAATTCCAAGAAATGGTTTCATTGATTCAACGAAACGATTTCATTGTTTCAAAGAAATGGTTTCATTGATTCAAAGAAATGGTTGCATTGATTCATGGAACCGACTTCATTGATTTAAAGAAACGGTTTCATTGATTCAAAGAAACGATTTCATTGTTTCAAAGAAACGGTTTCATTGATTGAAAGAAATGATTTCATTGTTTCAAACGGACGATTTCATTGTTTCAAAGAGACGATTTCATTGATTCAAATAAATGGTTTCATTGATTCAAGGAACCGACGTCATTGATTCAAAGAAACGATTTCATTGATTCAAAGAAGCGGTTTCATTGATTCAAAGAAGTGGTTTCATTGATTCAAAGAAGTGATTTCATTGATTCACAGAAGTGATTTCATTGATTCACAGAAACGATTTCATTGATTCAAAGAAATTAATTCATTGATTCAAAGAAACGGTTTCATTGATTCAAAGAAACGATTTCATTGATTCAAAGAAACGAATTCATTGATTCAAAGAAACGATTTCATTGATTCAAAGAAACGATTTCATTGATTCAAAGAAACGTTTTCATTGATTCAAAGAAAAGATTTCATTGATTCAACGAAACGGTTTCATTGATTTAAAAAAAAACGAGTTTCCTTGACGTCACCCGGTCCGCCAATGGTTAGCGTGATCGCGTCAGTTGTTGGTGTTTATTGAAATAAATTATTTCTATAACCTTTTTGCATCTAGTACGGCATAGAATAAGCGACATGTCATGTTATAGGTCACGTTTTTCTTTTAGTATCTCAAAGACGATTTCCTTGAAATCAATGAAAAACGGTTGCTTGGTTCAAGGAAAATTTTCATTAATTCAATGTCACTAAATTTCATTGAATTTCTGATCATTCAAAGAAAATATAATATTAGCTCAAATATATTATTTCATTGATTTCAAAGAAATGTTTCATAGGTTGAGATTTCAATGAAATTTCTTTGAATCAAGGAAACTTTTTTTCTCGGTTTATCAAAACATGGGCACAATATTTTCTATAATTTAAAAAAATTAACGACCAAACGTTTGTACAAGAGTTATTTCGAGATTGACAAAAGGAAGAAGTCAGTGCGTACGACTTTGAACCGCGGACGAGAAACGCACAGGTTTGTATCGCACGCGGTTGCTCGATAGGAACGAGGCGCTCTTGCTGTGTCCAACTTACTTTTCTTACTACCTTCAAGCACTCTCCCGTGTCGCAGTCGACTCCCAATGTCGGCCGCAGCTCGTTAGGAAACGCGCCGTGTTTGTATATCTATACATATAGCGTAAATTCATCGGTGCATGTGTGAGTGTGAACCGTGTTTGTGTGCACTTGCGACTACGCTCACTCGCTGCGTTTCAATTATTTTAGAGGACATTAGCGAAGTCGCGGTGAGACGCGTCGACGAGGCTCGTTTGTACTCGACTCGTATGGGGGATGGGTTATACCGGTGTTGGCGCGAGTTGGTAATGTCTCGACAATCGAGAAGAGACCCGTTAACGCTGAGGGTCACGTTCCTGCGTAAGTGCGAACGACGAACCCTTTGGTGTTCACGAATAGCGAACAATTTCTGAACATCATTGGCTCTCATAAGAACTCAGTAGTCGCGTATGTCAGTTTTCTTTCGTATCTTCTTTTTCAATGCTTATTGTCAGCGGATACTGTCACTTGTAGACTCGAATGACGAGTACATCTCTAATTATCAAGGGTTTTTCGCTGACATTAACTACCATTATGTACACGGAGAAAAATAATTGGTTGTCGCAACCATTGTCATTGTTTAATACGCTTATTTTGTAAATCAATAAACAATGTATAATAAAAAACGTGTTTTAGTGCAACAAACTTTATCCCGTGCAGGTAAAACTAGAAATGAAAGTAATATGCCATTGTGAAGTGAATAAATTGTCGCTCGTATACGTAGATACAATAACATACAATTTTGTTATTTTTGTTTTGAAAGGTAATGATTTCGAAATCCGAGTTAGGCTTATAATTTCGAGAGACATGGAAACGATTTATATGCTTATATTGGATTTTATGGGATACTAAGTTTTGTCAAATGATAAGTACTTGACATCAAGGCATTACAGATATGTTACGACGTTTTAAATATATTTTATCCTTTCCTGTCACGATGTACTTAAACTTTCAAATTCATTTCCTTTTTGTCGATTAAAGGTAGCTCAAAAATCCTTGTTTTCTAAAAAACATGAGAAATCCCACGTGATACTCATTACATGAGTATTGAAAATATTTTATTTGGTCTCCAAAAATATTTCAGTACTTCAAAATATTCCATAGGATCAATCAAACTAGAATCAAAATAACATTGCATTATTTGCTTAATCTCTCAGTGTGGTTGGATACTGGATCTTAGTTCTAATTTTTTTAAAAGTTAAATCGTATTGAGAATATTTTATTTAGTCTCCAAAAATACTTCAATACTTCAAAATATTCCATAGAATCAATCAAACTTGAATGAAAATAACACTGCACTGTTTGCTTAATCTCTGAGTGTGGTTGGATATTGGATCTTAGTTCTAATTTTTTTTAAAGCAAACGTGTATTGAACATATTTTATTTGGTCTTCAAAAATACTTCAATACTTCAAAATATTCCACAGGATCAATCAAACTCGAATCAAAATAACCCTGTATTATTTGCTTAATCTTTCAGTGTGGTTGGATATTGGATCTTAGTTCTAATTTTTTTTTTAAGCAAAAGTGTATTGAGTATATTTTATTTGTTCTCCAAATATACTTCGATACTTCAAAATATTTTATAGGACCAATCAAACTTGAATCAAAATAACACTGTATTATCTGCTTAATCTCTCAGTGTGGTTGGATATTGGATCTTAGTTCTAATTTTTTTTTAATCAAAAGTGTATTGAACATATTTTATTTGGTCTCCAAAAATACTTCAATACTTCAAATATTCCATAGAATCAATCAAACTTGAATCAAAATAACACTGCATTATTTGGTTAATCTCTGAGTGTGGTTGAATATTGGATCTTAGTTATATTTTTTTTTAAGCAAAAGTGTATTGAGTATATTTCATTTGTTCTCCAAATATACTTCGATACTTCAAAATATTTTATAGAATCAATCAAACTTGAATCAAAACAAGACTGCATTATTTGCTTAATCTCTGAGTGTGGTTGGATATTGGATCTTAGTTCTATTTTTTTTTAAGCAAAAGTGTATTGAGTATATTTTATTTGTTCTCCAAATATACTTCGATACTTCAAAATATTTTATAGGACCAATCAAACTTGAATCAAAATAACACTGTATTATCTGCTTAATCTCTCAGTGTGGTTGGATATTGGATCTTAGTTATATATTTTTTTAAAGCAACAGCGTATTGAGAATATTTTATTTGGTCTCCAAATATGCGTCAATACTTTAAAATATTTTATAGGATCAATTAAACTTGAATCAAAACAACACTGCATTATTTGCTTAATCTCTCATTGTGGTTGGATATTGGATCTTAGTTCTAATTTTTTTTTAAGCAAA
Source organism: Ephialtes manifestator (assembly GCA_963970395.1). Classification (NCBI taxonomy): domain Eukaryota; kingdom Metazoa; phylum Arthropoda; class Insecta; order Hymenoptera; family Ichneumonidae; genus Ephialtes; species Ephialtes manifestator. The sequence continues at coordinate 3,881,675 of OZ019973.1, forward strand.
AGTGTATTGATAATATTTTATTTGGTCTCTAAAAATACTTCAATACTTCAAAATATTCCATAGAATCAATGAAACTTGAATCAAAACAACACTGCATTATTTGCTTAATCTCTCATTGTGGTTGGACATTGGATCTTAGTTCTAATTTTTTTTAAAGCAAAAGTGTATTGAACATATTTTATTTGGTCTCCAAAAATACTTCAATACTTCAAAATATACCATAGAATCAATCAAACTTGAATCAAAATGACACTGCATTATTTGCTTAATCTCTCATTGTGGTTGGACATTGGATCTTAGTTCTAATTTTTTTTTAAGCAAAAGTGTATTGATAATATTTTATTCGGTCTCCAAAAATACTTCAATACTTCAAAATATTCCATAGAACCAATCAAACTTGAATCAAAATAACACTGCATTATTTGCTTAATCTTTCATTGTGGTTGGATATTGGATCTTAGTTCTAATTTTTTTTTTAAGCAAAAGCGTATTAATAATATTTTATTTGGTCTCCAAAAATACTTCAATACTTCAAAATATTCCATAGAATCAATCAAACTTGAATCAAAACAACACTGCATTATTTGCTTAATCTGTCATTGTGCTTGGATATTGGATCTTAGTTCTAATTTTTTTAAAGCAAAAGTGTATTGATAATATTTTATTTGGTCTCCAAAAATACTTCAATACTTCAAAATACTCCATAGAATCAATCAAACTTGAATAAAAATAACACTGCATTATTTGCTTCATCTCTCAGTGTGGTTGGATATTGAATCTTAGTTCTAATTTTTTTTTAAAGCAAAAGTGTATTGAACATATTTTATTCGGTCTCCAAAAATACTTCAATACTTCAAAATATACCATAGAATCAATCAAACTTGAATCAAAACAACACTGCATTATTTGCTTCATCTCCCATCGTGGTTGGATATTGGATCTTAGTTCGAATTTTTTTTTAAAGCAAAAGTGTATTGAACATATTTTATTTGGTCTTCAAAAACACTTCAATACTTCAAAATATTCCACAGGATCAATCAAACTCGAATCAAAATAACCCTGTATTATTTGCTTAATCTTTCAGTGTGGTTGGATATTGGATCTTAGTTCTAATTTTTTTTTAAGCAAAAGTGTATTGAGTATATTTCATTTGTTCTCCAAATATACTTCGATACTTCAAAATATTTTATAGAATCAATCAAACTTGAATCAAAACAACACTGCATTATTTGCTTAATCTCTGAGTGTGGTTGGATATTGGATATTAGTTCTAATTTTTTTAAAGCAACAGCGTATTGAGAATATTTTATTTGGTCTCCAAATATGCGTCAATACTTTAAAATATTTTATAGGATCAATTAAACTTGAATCAAAATAACACTGTATTATTTCGCTCACTGTGTTTGGATATTGGATGTTAGTTCTAATTTTTTTAAAAACAAAAATGAGCAGTCGGCCTGCTTTCGATTTAGGTACAAAGAAAAACCGGATTTGAAAGTTCCGAGTACAGTCTCGTCTTAATTACCACTATTTGTCAACCCCGCGTGGCAACAATGTGGCCTTAAATCGTTTTGCGGACTCTGGACTCTTGATCTCTATACGAGGCCAAGGGTTGTTGTCGTGTTATAAAGGCTTGTAACGCTTTGGACACGCGCTCCCCTGGCCGTATCAAAAGAACTCATTATTGATGGCGTATTGAAACGGTATGAGCGCGGTGATAAAACGAGCTGGGCCCACGGCACCACGGAGGTCTCCACTTAACGTCCGAGATTATATATGGTGAATGCGCGCCGGGTGGGAGTAGGGATATGTATGTATATTCTATATGTATATACGTACGGTGAACGTAAGAGGCTTCAAAGCACAGCAGACGCTGTTGCTCTTCATTCTTTGGGGCCCCACACACTGGGCATAGACTCAAATATATTACCTCACGTCGACGTGAATAGCCACATTGTTTCTTTGGAATTTTCGCATAATCCCACAGCAACTCAAGTGTCCTAGGAACTGCTATTTCGATTTCGAAATTTATCGACAGGCTTTTAGAATCACCCAGTCAAATGGATTTTTTTTTTCAATCTTAACATAAAAAAATGACGTCGTTAAAATTTTGTGGAAGATTGGTAACGATCACGTTTTGAAATTTAATTTCCCACGGTATTCAATTTGAAATCATAAGCTATTTTACTTTGGTTTTCGGAAAGTGTCGCATAATCATGCAATACCCGTCTAGAAATCTTTCGGGGAGTCCTCATTTACGACCGGATTCCGATTTGAATTTGTTAGGGATTCCTCAAAAGTAGTGTCCTTGTAATAATCCAGATGGATCTCAATTTGGAAAGTAAATTTAGTTATTAGCGTAACTGGGGAAATTACAAGATATCCCGATGTAAAGTTTCCTTATAAGAATCCAAGCGAATCTCAATCTGCACGGAAAAAAAAGATTAGTTGCCATAACCAAGAAATGAGTTGACACAACCAATCGATTATTCTATTTCCCTAGCAACTCAAATGGTAATATCAACGATTCGAATGATAATACCGACGATTCGAATGATAGTCCCAACTATTCGAGTGGTAGTCCCAACGATTGGATTAGTTAACCTAACTAGCAACTCAAATGGTAATACCAACGACTCGAATGATAATACCGACGATTCGAATGGTAGTCCCAATTATTCGAGTGGTAGTCCCAACGATTGGATTAGTTAACCTAACTAGCAACACAAATGGTAATACCAACGATTCGAATCGTCGGTATTATCATTTGAATCGTTGGTATTACCATTTAAGTTGCTAGTTAGGTTAACTAATCCAATCGTTGGGACTACAATTCGAATCGTCGGTATTATCATTTGTGGCAACTACGTTTTCGATTTGCTGTACACAATGTCTAAAAAATTAGTTGCCTCAACCATATCGAATAGTAACCTCAATTATTCACGATTAATTCTCGATTGGATTAGTTAGGTTAACTAATTTCCCTAGCTAACTATTTCCCTAGCAACTCAAATGGTAATACCAACGATTCGAATGATAATAGCTAGGGAAATTAGTTAACCTAACTAATCCAATCGAGAACTAATCGTGAATAGTTGAGGTTACTATTCGATATGGTTGAGGCAACTAATTTTTTAGACATTGTGTACAGCAAATCGAAAACGTAGTTGCCACAACCAAACTTTTTTTTCCGTGTGGAAAGTAAAATCAATTATTGGTGCAACTGGGGAAATTACAAGGCAGTTCAAAGGAGTCCTTATAAGAATCCAACTGAATCCCGATTTGGACAAAAGTTACACGGAAAAAAAGATTAGTTGCCATAACCAAGAAATGAGTTGACACAATCAATCGATTATTCTATTTATCTTACAACTCAAATGGTAATACCAACGATTCGAATGGTAATACCGACGATTCGAATGATAATACCGATGATTCGAATGGTAGTCCCAACGATTGGTTTAGTTAACCTAACTAATCTCGCGAAAACTAATCGTGAATAGTTCAGGTTACTATTCAATATGGTTGAGGCAACTAATTTTTTAGACATCGTGTACAGCAAATCGAAAACGTAGTTGCCACAACCAAACATTTCTTTACGTGTAGGGAGATCGCAGGAGCATTGTAAACCGAATATTCTCATTAGAAACCAGCTAGAATCTGATTTGAATTTGAATAAGGGACATTACCGAGACTTTTAACTTGTAATAAAAATTTGTTCGAATTTTCTCAAAAAGAGGTCCTCCTAAGATTCTAGGTATACCAAGCAATATTATTTGAATGATAACATTTACTATCGGATATTTTCGATAAAATATCGAGCGTCGACGCTTCAAGCTAGCTTGCAAGTTCACGCATTCAAAAACTCGATGACATTCAGTTGGTCAAAAATTTTAACGTACATTTATTTTTTATCAAGAATTCTTCACTAATTGCCGATTATTTATTGTCAATTACTTTTTCGGTAACAAAAATCTTGGATTTGGATTGGATCCGGTCTGCAGATCAGATTGGGATCCGATCGCGTATCCCGATCAGAATCGAATTTGCGACCATTACATTCATTTTCGAATTCTGATTGGATCTCTGACTAGATCCTGGATCTCTACCACCATTTCTGCATAGGCAAAGAAAATATCCTAAAAGCTGCTATTTTGATTTCTAAATTTATCGACAAGCTCTCAGAATTCTTCAGACAAACAGATTTTCTTCTATTTTAACGTAAAAAAATGAAGTCGTTAAAATTTTGCATAAGATTGGCGACAATCTCGTTTTGAAATTCTGTCTCCCACGGTATTAAATTTCAAATCATCAATTATTTTATTTTTGTGTGCTCGCCGACAATGTCCAATACTCAAATAAAAATATTGTGTGATAAAATATCAGATAAAATATCTGTAAAATATTTCATACCGCGCTATGATAAGACGTTGAAGGATTAATTACCGACAATTCCTTTTCATCATTAAGCATAGAAATTAACAATTATTTCGCTCTCAAATAATTACTCATGGTCATGTGAACACAAGAGTAATTATTTTTTTTTTAATATTGCCCATTACGGATACACAAGTACGATAAAGGAAGATTTAGTTAGTTAGCTTGGAAAAGATACTTAGCGACTAAGTATTCCCTTGTGCTATTCTTAGTAAGAAAAAAAAACTTTTTTATTCCAAACAGAGAGATAAATTAAAAGATGAATGCTTATAGTACAGTAGAACTTAGTATGAATTCAGCGATTACTGTATACAGATGTGACTGTACACCTATAACTAGGAAACCAGGACCTGCTCTCTCACTTTCTCTCTCTCTCTCTTTCTCCTCACTCGGCAATGGTTCGTAAATTAAGCAATTTGCTAATGATATTCTCACGTGGCTCGTATTTTAGCCTCCACGTCCGGCTCTGCTTTTAATGCCGGTGCTACATCAGGCGATCCGGAGGCCTGTATCTATCTCATTCTACCTTCTGCTTCTTCCCTCCGCGCTCGCTTACCTATAACCACTGCCGTGTGCTGGACCTCCTTGCAGGCGCGCGAGACCGTTTAACTGCCGCTGTATTTCATCGTTAGGGACGCCAAACCGATATCCGAAGCTTGAGCTCTCGAACCGAGGCATCATCTCTCCGAGCGATAACGCGGTCATGTCTCTCACGGGCTACAATGTCTCCGCTCGATGCGTGGCCTAAAGACTTTTGTTGTTCTTTCACTTCGGAGATTTCTCCTTATGCCGTACTAAAACTGGAACTTGATGCTGGACTGACTTGTGTCAAAAGTTCTGGAATTATTAAGTTTAAGATTTGTATTTATTTATTTACGTTAAAAAATATAAATAAAGTCTTAGGCTTCCTGGGAAATCTTTTCCCAACCACTAGAACTGAAAAACCTTGAATATCAATCCAAACTCTATAAGTTTTTACACCGAGACAAAAAGTTTCCTTGACTCAAAGCAATTTCAGGAAAATCCCAAACTATGAAAATTTCTTTGAAATCAATGAAATATTATACTTAAGCTAATATCATATTTTCTTTGAATGATCAGAAATTCAATGAAATGTAGTGACATTGAATTAATGAAGATTTTCCTTCAACCGAAGAACCGTCATTCTATGATTTCAAAGTCATCGTCTTCGAGACAGTAAAAGAAAACCGTAACCCATACAATGACATGTCGCTAAAGGAATAAAAGCACCACAGTGGTTGCTTTAAAAAAATGTTTTTCCATGCCGTACTAGATACAAAAAGGTTATAGAAATAATTTAATTCAATAAACACCGATATCTGCCTATCCATTTTTGTCGACTTTTCGCGACTAATGACTCAACGTGACTGACGGGATCGCGCTCATCGTTGGCGACCCGGGTGCCGTCAAGGAAACTTCTTTGAATCAATGAAACCGTTTCATTGAATCAATGAAACCGTCTCTTTGAATCAATGAAACCGTCTCTTTGAATCAATAAAACCGTTTCTTTGAATCAATGAAACCGTTTCTTTGAATCAATGAAACCGTTTCTTTGAATCAATGAAACCGTTTCTTTGAATCAATGAAACCGTTTCTTTGAATCAATGAAACCGTTTCTTTGAAGCAATGAAACCTTTTCTTTGAATCAATGAAACTGTTTCTTTGAATCAATGAAACGGTTTCTTTGAATCAATGAAACCGTTTCTTTGAAACAATGAAATCGTTTAGTTGAATCAATGAAACCGTTGCTTTGAACCAATGAAACCGTTTAGTTGAATCAATGAAACCGTTGTTTTGAACCAATGAAACCGTTTCTTTGAATCAATGAAACCGTTTCTTTGAATCAATGGAACCGTCTCTTTGAATGGATGAAACCGTTTCTTTGAAACAATCAAACCGTTTAGTTGAATCAATGAAACCGTTGCTTTGAACCAATGAAACCGTTTCTTTGAATCAATGAAACCGTTGCTTTGAACCAATGAAACTGTTTCTTTGAATCAATGAAACCGTTTCTTTGAATTAATGAAACCGTCTCTTTGAATGAATGAAACCGTCTCTTTGAATCAATAAAACCGTTTCTTTGAATCAATGAAACCGTTTCTTTGAAACAATGAAACCGTTTAGTTGAATCAATGAAACCGTTTCTTTGAATCAATGAAACCGTTTCTTTGAATCAATGAAACCGTCTCTTTGAATGAATGAAACCGTTTCTTTGAATCAATGAAACCGTTTGTTTGAAACAATGAAACCGTTTCTTTGAATCAATTTCATTGAACAATTCTTTGAATCCGTTTCATTGAATCAATGAATCCGTTTCTTTAAACCAATGAAACCGTTTTGTTGATTATTATTGTTTTCTACACGGAACATCCTATAATTTGACGTTTCTTGTTTTATTGTGGACGTTTTATGTGTTTTTTCTCTACTCAATTCACTTCCCAATCTTGTCAATCGCTCATATTATAGTCTCAATAAAACTTTTCTATCAAATATAATATCATCCGTCGTGAAAACCGATAAATCCTAATTATTACAACACGTTTCTTTGAATCAATGAAATCTTTTCTTAGAAATTCAAATGCACCAGTTGATTGAATAAACATTTCCTTAAAGTCAATGAAAAAAATTCAATCCACCCATTTCTTTAGAATCAATGAAAACTTTTTTCCCGGTGTATGATGATTACTAACGATAGGTTTTATATAACCTTCGCGCACTATGCAAGCCGATATAATAATCCCACCATCAAAAGTCAGAGGTCCACATTTTCATCCTCGATAGCCTCTGTAGTATCGTTACAACTTCACTCTGTACATGTAGACTCAGCATATCCATTCCCCACAATGTTATAGTAAAACCTGGCGAGTTCGCCCTTCGACCCAGGAAAACTCCGGCGCTGGTTAACCGAGAGATAGCGAAATGAGAGGAAGAGAGAGAGAGAGAGAGATGAAAAGCGCGAGAGCTTCAGGGCTTGAGAGAAGCTCGACTACGTGCATAACCTCGGTCTCGGCAGTATAACCCGCACAGCCGCGGTCCTTCTCTCATTTTATTTCGCTGGGATTACTCCTCGTCATATTTCAGATTGGGATTTGCGAACCATCGCCCCTTTGTATTAATAACGAGTGCCCCGCTACCTCATCCCACTATCCGCCTCGTCCACCTTCTCCGCATGCTCCCTGGCTGCTGTTTCGCCTTCCCGTCGTTCCTCTCTCACTATAGCCAACCATTCTGTCGTTGCACGCCCGTGAGAGAGGCCCCTTGTTTTTGTTTAACCGGAATGAGGGTACGTTTAAATCTTAGGATTACGAAGAACGAGTGTGTCGCGCGACGCGCGGATACCGAATGCCCTCCTCTGCGTCGTCTTTGTGCGTTTGCTCAAAGAGACCCGCGGTCTCTCTGGCCTGTACGCTGTTTTTTTTTTACACTCCTTCTCGATGCTACTCGTGAAATATAAAAAAAGCGCGTTCCATCCAATCTGTCGAGCCGATCATGGAATACGAGACGATGAATATCCAATTCTCCTAATTGTTCACTTATTCCCGATGGGATAATGACATTTAATTCGCGGATATTAAGGGGTAAGACAACTGTATGATTGTGGAAACACGGACTTTTTTTGCCTTAAACAATACTTTAGGATCATAAAAACAATATGCAGTTGGTCCTATGGTGAACATTTTTTTTAAAGGTTCAATTATTGAGCAGCGGCCGTTGAATCGTTACGAAATGGAGAACCCTAGCAATCATGGCAAATGTCAAAGTGTCTTTAAAAACAACGCTCAATAGAAGTTGTTTTATGCGCAGAATAAACTTTTTGAAAATGGTCAAAACGACCTTTGAAATAACCAAACCATAAAAATCTGATAGTTACTTTTTCGTCGCTGGAACCAATAACATACCGTCAAAACAACTTTACCTCCAAAAGGTTGTTATGACAGTAAGTTATTGCTTCCAGTGACGACAAAATATATATTAGATTTTTTAGGTTTGGTTATTCGAAGGTCATTTTGATCATTTCCGTAAGTTTTTTCTATGCGAAAAACAGCTTCTATTGAGCGTTATTTTTATCGTCACTTTGACAGTTGTTTTTGGGAAAAATTAAAGTTATTATGATTCCTAGGGAAACCAAGCGTCGGAAAGGTTATCAGCAATCGATCCTGACGATTTTGAAGTGGAAGAAGAATTAGGCTACCGAATTTTGAACTTTTTAGCAGTATTTTCCGCTATATCGCAAGCTGTTGTGTGCAAAAAATGTAAATCTGACGTGACATTCACTGAATCGTGTAAGTGCTCGTAAAACTTTAAACGCGTTTTTCTCGAAACCACTTTTTTCAAACTGGGAGGACGTATTACTTCAGCACCGTTGCATGGATCGATTTGAAATTGTGATAGTAGCTTCACAATTACATTCTCTATCAAAGTAAGTAGCCATTTTTTGATTTAATGTAAACTTTTATTTTTATAAACGATTTACTGCTTATCATTTAGCAAAAAATCCATCGAGCTTTTCAAAAGCGCATCGTTTCTACAAAATCTGATTCAAAAAGAAACCCTTACGTAGTTGCATATCCAATAGTATATAGATTATAAATTTTTTTGGTTTTTTGTTTCAGGTTTTATACTTTACGAGAAAACCGTCTTCCCGTGAAGGCATTTAAAAAAAAGACGATTTTCAAGATGGTTCTGTCGCCGCCATTTTCTATCAAAAGGATAATACATTTTTTTTTCATACTTCAAATTGTATTAAATAAACCCTCTGAAAAGAAATTCTATTCCTTTTTTCATTCTCCCAAAATAAATCGTCAAATTTATTCCTTTTTTTTTTGCCGCTGCACCCAGAAAAAATATTTGGTAATATTAACTAAAATTATCTATTCAGCATTTAATTATTTCAATCAACGAAAATTTACTTTCCCTCCAACACATATGTATTTCATTCAATTTTTCAGTTTTTTTATTTCCAACATATTTATTTAGTTGAATCAATTTTCACTGTGCAGCGGCTACTAAAAAAATATTTTATTTATTGCTACTAAATACTTTCTTAATCCGGAAAAACTTTCTAATTAAAATGACCAAATACATGTATTAGATATTTTTTAATAAAATCAATTAGATCTATCTTATAATTCAATATATATTTATTTCCTTTCATCATTGGAGTTTATTGTTATCAACATGCAACATTTATCGATTTAATTACATTCTTTTCTTATATTTATAAAAAAATTATATATTCTTTAAATCGGCAGCAGTGGAGGCGCGGCCGGTGTGTGGCTTCGGTTGGAAGCAAAATAAAGCCAACAAGCGAATAGCACTAAATCACCTTGATTTTGCCACAAACAGAGATGAATTTAAGATCTCCACTGCAATACCGAAAAGAGATTTTCTAGATTTTAATAGACTAAAATTTGACAAATATTAGTGGCTCACTATAGATAGCACCTTTATGGGAGAATTTCGGAACCGTAAATTACGACATGAGTACAACATAAATAGAATAAGAAATAACAGAAACAGACATTAAAAGTAAGTAATGTTACTTACCGAAAAAGAAAGGTCCACTTCCTATTGTATTCATGTATATATGTTTATTTATTTTTAACTGCATGAACTTAGTCAAGTTGAACTTAGTTTAAGTTCAACTTAAAAAACAAGATTGTACAAAGGGTTTTTTTTCTACTCAAGTTTTTCCCATATCGTTATGGTGACAGTCAAGCACCGAGAAAGTACCGAGCAAAAAAGAAGCTCAACAAATATCATTATATAGATTCTTTTATTATTCATTATTTTTATAAAGAAAACTGCTTACCATTAAGAACTGTATGCGAGCGGGCAAAATGGTATTAATAAAAAATTATGGTTGTTTTTATATGTTTAATGAAACCATCAGTGTGAACCAATGATTGTACCAAGAACTTCAATAAACATTTTTCAAAAAAAAAAAAAGTGTGTGGCTTCGACAGTCCCCAGAGTTAAGCAGCATTATTTGCGGTCATAACTTAGATGGGTGACCGCTTAGCCGCGCACTGGTTTGCGCGCCAACTGCTGAGCGGGAGGCAGTTTCTGAGCTTCTAAGGGATAGTGAGGAATATAACGATAACATTTTTTTTTTTTTAAATCATCATTTATATAACTGCCGACCCAAATAAATATTTCTTAGATTTGAATATATTTACTATTCAACAAGTATATTAATTACAACTAAAAAATTTATTTGAGGTGAATGGAATTCTAGGAGATCAGCATCCAAAATAAGAAATTGTATTTTCGATGCGTAGATTCTAGTCCCGTTAACAAGATCTTTTCTCTGGGTATGGAGTAGTGTTACCTCTTAAGACTCAAGGGACATACAATCGGAAGGTCCGAGAGGTCTTCGGTTATTGTTCTATATGGTATTGAGAGTGCGAGGGAGATGGCGCGACTTCGGAGCGAGGTCGAAGGTGAGGGGGTTAATGAATGAATCGCCGGATATTCGGTGCAGCCGCAAAGAGGAGGCTGTACCATGAAGCAATAGCCCCCTCCTCTTCTACCTCTTCCTTAATTAATATAGATTACCTCTAATTGTATATTTATCTATTAATTCGTGGGTATGAACCGGGTACCGAGACGAATGCTTCAACAACGGCGGCTCGTTCGACCTACTGATTCTCCCTAATCGGCAAAGGGGGTTGTAAATTGATTGATCCCTTTATTTCCGACGGAAATGTCTGCGTCATCAATAATAAAATTACTCACCGTCGTCTTCAATGAATTGATAATCATTCCCTTTTAGGCGTTATATTGCTGATGCTGATGTCTGGCTTTGGACTTGACGACGATGTAATTCTATTTCAAAATATGTGCGGGATTAATACCACATCGAGAGTTAATGGAGTCTTAATCTTAGTTCATCAATGCAGTATCATATTTTTGTCAAGTATCATTCAAACACTGTAATGTAAGAACATACTTTTCTGAAAGCTCTTTATTATAAAAAATAAAGCATGATAAGGTAAATTGTAAAATTGTGTTGTTTTACAATTAAAATTTTCAATTAAGGAGGTTGGAGCTCTCCACACTAGTCAAATCAGTGCTGAACTTTTAAAAGCGTTTCTACAATTTTAGATAGTTCAATAATCTTTTCCAAGGTGTTAATCGCATAGCAGCATTAGTTCTTGATATTCAAATACATTCACAGCTGTGATATCAACAGTAAATCAATCAATATCTGCAAATTTCCGATGTTATGTTTTTTCATCCAGTTTTTTTAAAGGGTAAACCGTAATATCAGTCCGATTATGACGACCAATAGCTCATTTTGTTTACTAAAAGATATTCTATCGATTGGCCGTCTATTTTTTCAAATCGTATTAGTAGTTCAAAAGATACAACCGTTTGTTTATCCTATCATAACCTAACATCAAGTATACAAATGGCTGTAACTTTTGAACGCCTGATACTATAGAAAATCCAGACGGTCAATCGATTAAGGATCTTCTACTGATCAAAATGAGCTATGTGTACTGTAGATCTCGCGATTTTTTATTAATTCCACAGGAGTCGTAAGTTCCTGTGCGCTATGTTGCGACGAAAATTCAGCAGTACGTGTTGTAGTTAAACATTTAATTGACGACAACTGATTTCGTATGACTGATTGAAATAAATAGTCAGTATTAAGGAAAACGATAACTTGAACTATATTTTAAAAACTTCACGGTAAATATTACAAGTGTGTGTCAAACGTGTATAAGTTAAACGCTTGATGTTGACTCGGCAACAAGTCGCTGAAGACTGACTAGAAATTGATGCAGAAAAATGCACGTTTTGAGTTTTTCCTCCCTCCTTCCGATATGGAAGGAGGGAGTAAAAAGTAACGAATGTTTCAAGAATTTGTCTCGCGTATTCTCATTGGCTATTAAGGTTAGCGTCGCTCGAAGGTGAGTGCGAGGCGGAAGGCTAAGGGCTCGCGGAAAAACCCTTACGGTCAATCGACAATAAACCATCTGGTTGCCAGTGACTGACGCGTTGGTTTTCTCCCGCAATAAAAAATCTGCGTGCCAGATTGAGTTTTCCCAATAATACAACATCTGCTTGCAGGGTTGAATTTTTAAATAGCCTTTGAAAATACGCAGTGAGTACATTTTTCTGATCGCTTGAATTTTTGTATTACATTGTGTATGAATGAGTGTAAATATGCTTATTCTAAGAAAATATTTCATTTTACATATATACTCGAATATCGTCGTTGTCGACGATCCAAACTCCCCCCGTTGAGAGGATTCCGATCAACACTATTCTGTACTTTAATTGTCTTTTAAATAATTTCCTTTTTCTCAACGGGTAACGGCGCGAGTTTTCTCACGTTACGTTTAAATTCATTGTTCGCTGTTTTCACTGTCACCACTCTCACGACGCCATCCGTGCCAGGGTGGATTGCTGTAACTCGTCCCAAGGACCACTGCATAGGTGGTAGATGGTCTTCCTTCAGGAGCACTATGGCCCCTTCCTTGATTGAAGGCTCTCCCTTGGTCCATTTTGCTCTGATGTTGAGCTCGTTCAGATACTCCTTGTTCCATCTGGTCCAGAAGTCCTGTCGAATTTTTTGAAGATGCTGCCACCGAGACAGCCGATTTGTCGGCGTGGAGTCGTAGTCTGGAGTAGGCAAGCTAGTTAACGAGTCACCGATAAGGAAATGACCAGGAGTGAGCGCTATGAGGTCATTGGGATCAGTAGACAGAGGAGTTAGTGGGCGCGAATTCAGAATGGCTTCGATTTCAATTGATAAAGTATTAAACTCTTCAAACGTAAATAGTTCGTTTGTAATCACTCGTTTGAGATGGTGTTTAAACATTTTCACCGTAGCTTCCCATAAACCACCGAAGTTCGGCGAAAGTGGAGGGATGAATATCTATTTGATACCTTGTTCCCCCAAAAAAGATGTCGTATTTGATTGATGTTCTTCCGAATTGAACAATGCATACAGCTCCTTTAACTCGTTGTTTGCGCCAACGAAATTGGTACCGTTGTCAGAGCTGATAGTTTGAGGTTTTCCGCCACGAGAGATGAATCGCCTCAGAGCTCCCAGAAAACCTTCCGTCGTTAAATCGCTGACTACTTCCAAGTGAACCGCTTTGACTACTAGGCAGACGAACACCGCGACGTAAACTTTGACCTTTGTTCGGTTCCGATGTTTCTTTTCCTTGATGAAGAATGGACCGCAGTAGTCCACTCCCACGTTGGAAAAGGGTCGTGCTTGTGTGATTCGAATGCCTGGTAGGTTTCCCATTACGTAATCAATTGACGGTGGGTTTGCACGACAACATGGAATGCAGCAACGGATAATTTTGCGAACTTGACTGCGTCCATCAATCAACCAATATTTTCGCCGGATTGCGTACAATGTGGTTTGTATTCCGGAGTGATGATTCTGTTGATGGAAGTGCTTGATGATCAGATCCGTTAGATTATGTGAACGAGGAAGAATCGCTGGATGCTGCTGTTCGTATGGTAGCTGTGAGTTTTTCAACCGTCCACCGACACGAATAATTCCATTTTCATCCAAAAATGGGTCCAGCGATTTTATTTTGCTTTTGGAGTGTACTCTTCTTTGCCCATTAAGGTCTTGCATTTCATCGTGAAATGTGGCAGTTTGCACGAGCCGTACGAGTATATTTTCTGCGGCGTTCAGCTCATTGAAACGTAAAACTCCTTTGTTTTTATTCGTAAGTTTCATCCGCAAGCAATATGCAACAATGCGTCGCAGCTTGCCGAATGACGAGAATTTTTGAAGAAGGTCGCAATTGGTGGATGTTACGAAGCACGCGATCCGTTTCCTTTCAGTCATATCTTCCGGTATGTTGATGGATGTCGTTGGCCACGTTGATTCTTCGTTGATCAACCACGATGGACCGCGTTTCCAAATGGAGTTTTGTATAAACTCACTCGGAAGTTGTCCTCTGGATAGCTGATCTGCTGGATTGTCCTCGGATCGCACATGTCGCCAATCTGTTGTGTCAGTTTTCTCCTGAATTTCTGACACGCGATTTCCGACGAATGTTTTTAGTAGATGAGATGAGGTGTTGATCCAATGCAAGGTAACCATTGAGTCGCTCCATAGCACTGTCTTGTCGATTCTAATGTCGATGGCCTTTGACACTTGATGATATAGTTTGGCCAGCAATTGAGCAGCGCATAGTTCGAGTCGTGGTATTGTTATGACCTTTAATGGTGCCACGCGTGACTTTGAACATACTAATCTGCATTGAGTGTTGCCGGACAGATCACTGGACCGAATATAAATGCAGGCACCGTATCCTTTTTCGCTTGCATCGCAGAATCCATGTATCTGAATATTGTTTGCTTCTGGCCTCAGGATTCGTCTGTCACATGACCAATTGGTCAGTGCGCTCAGTTCTTCAACAAATGCAGTCCAGTCTGTGTAAATGCTGTGTGTTACTGATTCATCCCAATCGAGTTTAAGTAACCAGAGCCTCTGCATCAAACATTTCGCGTAGAGAATGATGGGGCCGAGCAAGCCGAGTGGGTCGAATATTTTTGCTATTTCCGATAGGATTTTGCGTTTGGTGACGGCGGCTTCTATTGTTATCGGCTTCACCGTGTAATTTATCACGTCCTCCTTGGCGTTCCATGATATACCCAATGTCTTCAATGTTTGCTCCTTGTCGAGCTGAAGAGAGTGACTGAGCTCATCTTCTGGAAGGTCGTCCAACACGCGCATATCGTTCGATGCCCATTGCCTTAGATGGAGGCCGCCAAATTCGAGGAGTTTGGTGATATCTGTGCGTAATTCTCGCGCCTTTTCAATCGTTGGGGCGCCAGTCAGCAGATCATCGACGTATAAATCACGTTTGAGACACCTTGCGGCTGCTGGATACTTGTGGCCCTCATCGTCTGCCAATTGGTGCAGACATCGAATTGCCAAGAAAGGAGCCGAGGCTAAACCGAACGTGACAGTGTTCAGTTCATATGCCTTGCGACCGGTTGGAGTTGGCCATAGAATCCGCTGATATTTTCTATCTTGCTTTCGAACCACGAATCGCCGATACATTTTCTCGATGTCGGTCGTTATAACGTAGTTATGTGATCGAAAGCGAAGAATCAACGAAAATATGTCGTCTTGTATCGTTGGACCAACCATTAATGCGTCGTTGAGAGAGACTCCAGAACTTGACTTCGCAGAGCCGTCGAACACTACGCGGACCTTTGTCGTATTGCTCGACTCTTTGATGACCGCGTGATGTGGCAGATAGAACCCGTCTCCGTCGTCCTTCTCGATTGCTGACATGTGACCTAGCTGTAAGTACTCCTCGATGACTGCTGCATATTTTTGATGCAACCCTTCGTCGGATTTGAATTTTCGCTGGAGAGAATTCAATCGGTTTATGGCTCGCCCCCGAGATTCCCCCAGCGCTGGATGTCCGCCTTTGAATGGTAGTGCGACCACATAGCGACCGGTTGCGTCACGACTCACATTTCTTCGGAAGTGCTCTTCGCATTCAAGTTTTTCCGGTGAGAAATGCTTGGGAGAGGTGCCTTCTTCGACCTCCCAGAATCTCGTCAAATCCTGTTGAATGTCGGAGAAAAGACATGTTGTGGCTGGAGTACGTTTGCTGTTGACGCTGCCGCCGATGACCCATCCCAGACGTGTTTTTTGCAGGATCAAATCCGTTCCTTTGTTTGACAGATCGATTTGTCCAATGCAAAGCATTGATAATGTCGGACCTGAGCCTACTAGCAGATCCGCAGACGTCGACTTGTGGAACTCAGGATCTGCTAAACGTATATTTGAGGGAATATTAATTGTTTCCCTTGCAATTGATTCCGCTGGGACAGGGTCCGAAATCCGCGGTATCGTCAAAAATATCAATGTTTTTTCGAATCCATCGTGGATCGATTTAACGGTGGCGGTGACAATATGTTTCGTCGTCGTAGCCATTGAGTTTAATGCTCCCACAGGAATGGACAATTTCTTCTTTGGTAGTTGTAATGCTGTGGCTAATTTCTCTGTAATAAAATTCGCCGTAGAGCATGTATCCAATAACGCACGACATCGAATTCGTCGGCGCTTGCAATCAAATATGTCGACCGCTGCACTTGTCATTAACTCCCGCATCGTATTTGAAGTTAATGTCATCCATCGGTCAACAATTGTTGCTTCCTGGGTTTCGTGTAGTACCTCCATTGTCAATGGACGCTTCGGCGCGTTTTTTGACAATAGGCGGAGATTTTCCACTCCTGCGGGTGCCACGAGTCAATTATGCGAAGTCGTCGCCGTGGATTCGCTTTCTTGATGGAGCAGAGTATTATGTTTTTCACTGCATTTGAGGCAGTTCCGAAATTTGCACTCCTTTGATTTATGCGAACGGAGGCAGTTCAGGCAGAGAGATGCGTCCTTGACAATTTTGATTCGACTTTGAACCGGTAATTCGCGAAATTTTGAGCACTTGTAAAGCGGATGTGCTTCTTCGGCGCAGACTGAACATTTCGTTTCGACCGTCGTTGCTAGTGCTTTGACCGATTTGTACTTGTTACCGGTTTTGCCCTTTGGCGCTGAGCTGCTTGATTGTTCGCGACTTTCTGACTCCCACTGCGCGATTCGCGACGCGGTCCTACATAAAAATTCCATGAGCTTTTCGAGCTTTGGAAAGACACCACGTTCCAGAGTTTCGTCCCATTTTTGGCGTGTCGTTCTATGCAGTTTCTCGACAATGATTTGTACGACGAGGGGTTCACCTAACTCGACGTTTAACGATTTGAGTGACAGCACGTGTTGCTGCGCTTCGTCCGCTAAACGCATCAGTCCCGCCGCGGTTTCCTTTTCTTGAATCGGCATTCGAAGGAGTAGGCTTAGATGACGCGTGATAATTATCCTCTCATCCTGGTAAGATTGCTCGAGTTGGTTCCATGCGCGCGTATAATTGTCTTCCGTAATAGTGAACAAGTTGACCTTGCGCGCTGCATCTCCCGATAATGACGCTTTTAAATATTGCAATTTTTCGACGTTGCTGAGATCACGACGGTTTCCGATCATTGCGAGGAACGAGTCTTTGAAACTGAGCCATTGCTCATATTTGCCATCGAATTTCGGAAGCGAGGCTTCTGGCAGCTTCACACGTGGGGCATATCGCATCGTATCGTTACCGTTTACCGTATCAATCGTGTTTGATGGCGTCGGATGCGACCTTGCACCGGCAAGTAAAGTTTCGGCTTCGCTTATTAAATCAAGGCCTTGTCCTTCGATAGAGAACCTCTCTGCTGAGTGATCGACTTCTTCGTCGAGTTCGTCTAATTCTTCACAAATACTGTCAAGAGCCGCGAAGGTTTCTTTAAACTTATCTAAACGCGTTTTAATCCGAATAGCATTTGTGGGCTGCCCATCTTGGTACTCCTTGAGAAACGAGGCGAAGAACGTGATTTGCGCCTTGATTGTACCGCGTTTCTTTACGAGTTGCTTAATTGTTTGAGCGTTAGCCATTCTGAATTTTTAGGATATATGTCTAGAAGGAGTGGTGACGTAGTTGTTAACGAGCTTACCGTTGTTGCGGGTCTTCGTTGTCGAACTTAGTCTCCTGTTGGTGGGCTCTGCGTTGTTGAACAGAGTCTGCTGGGCCTCTTCTCGTCCTTGCCTTGCTGAAGAGACGAGTTTCGTGTGCTATCCTTGTTGGTGCACAGCTGGAGAGGTCTTGTTGAGCACGACAGCACTTCACACACTTTGATTTTAGTTAACCGTGAGTTCGGATCGGGCTGATCCGGCTCGAAGGACCAAAAAATGTACTGTAGATCTCGCGATTTTTTATTAATTCCACAGGAGTCGTAAGTTCCTGTGCGCTATGTTGCGACGAAAATTCAGCAGTACGTGTTGTAGTTAAACATTTAATTGACGACAACTGATTTCGTATGACTGATTGAAATAAATAGTCAGTATTAAGGAAAACGATAACTTGAACTATATTTTAAAAACTTCACGGTAAATATTACAAGTGTGTGTCAAACGTGTATAAGTTAAACGCTTGATGTTGACTCGGCAACAAGTCGCTGAAGACTGACTAGAAATTGATGCAGAAAAATGCACGTTTTGAGTTTTTCCTCCCTCCTTCCGATATGGAAGGAGGGAGTAAAAAGTAACGAATGTTTCAAGAATTTGTCTCGCGTATTCTCATTGGCTATTAAGGTTAGCGTCGCTCGAAGGTGAGTGCGAGGCGGAAGGCTAAGGGCTCGCGGAAAAACCCTTACGGTCAATCGACAATAAACCATCTGGTTGCCAGTGACTGACGCGTTGGTTTTCTCCCGCAATAAAAAATCTGCGTGCCAGATTGAGTTTTCCCAATAATACAACATCTGCTTGCAGGGTTGAATTTTTAAATAGCCTTTGAAAATACGCAGTGAGTACATTTTTCTGATCGCTTGAATTTTTGTATTACATTGTGTATGAATGAGTGTAAATATGCTTATTCTAAGAAAATATTTCATTTTACATATATACTCGAATATCGTCGTTGTCGACGATCCACTATGTTTCCTCATAATTGGACTGATATTACGGTTTACCCTTTAACAAGACTGGATGAAAAAACATGACATCGGAAATTTGGATATAT
Organism: Ephialtes manifestator; assembly: GCA_963970395.1. Lineage (NCBI taxonomy): Eukaryota > Metazoa > Arthropoda > Insecta > Hymenoptera > Ichneumonidae > Ephialtes > Ephialtes manifestator. The sequence goes on from OZ019973.1 coordinate 3,900,733, forward strand.
TGATCGATTTATTATTCATATGATAGCTGTGAATGTGTTTGAATATCAAGAACTAATGCTGCTATGTGATTAACACCTTGGAACAGATTATTAAACCATCTGAAATTGTAGACACGCTTTTAAAAATTTAGCACTGATTTGACTAGTGTGGAGCGCTCCAACGTCCTTAATAGAAGCGAGTATGATTAGATTTTTTGACAATCACCAAAAATGTTGAATTCATTTATTTTGAGTACAAATCAAATCCAAAAATTACAGCCAAATTTGTCAATCTATTTTCTCGTACAAGGCGATAACTTAAATTGACATCCGTTATTTAAATCTGTACATTAACACTGGCCGAGCTGATTCTTAAAAGTTGAATTATTGGAAGCTGTAAGCATCACACGAAAAACCAATTAATACTCGTAAGTTAAACAAACAGGTAGAAAATTGACGTAAAGTAACTAAAAATGTCATGCACCAATTTGAGTAGTCAAGTTTGAATTTTACAAAAATTGCAAAACCCATGATTTTCAAATCAGTCTCTAGATCTTTACATGCCATTCTATGAGAACCACTGTGAGACAATGAAAAGTCTTGAAAAAGCCAGCGGCAACGTAATACCTATCGGTATCGGTCTTCACGAGGACTTGCCTATATCTACTCCAGAGAGCAACAAGAGAGCAAATGAAAGCTGCGACTTATCCGGATCCAGGGTTTCTGATTGAATGGCTCTGCCGGAGGCACTCGAGAGGGCTCTTCGATAGAATATCCCTCTCTACGGTCTTTGGCATCGCTCTTTCCGTTTGATTTCTCGAATCGTGCCGAGCCGTAGAGTGGCACACCAGGGGTAGACATTTGGATATCTAAAATCCCCAATATTTTTAAAAGCACGTAGCCGAGGTAGGTCGAGTCTCTTCGCGGGGTTGCGAAGGGGTGGCGTGCAGCCACCGGTAGGTGGAGAATTGTTGTGGCTATGCGGTGTGCGCTCGGCACACGGGGTGAGTGAGTGAACGATAGGGAAAGAGAATGCCGAGGGTTGAAGCGTCGAAGATGGATAGAGAAAGAGGGAAAAGAGAGAGTCGGTGGAGTCGGGGTGAGTTCTCTCTACAGAGCTTCTACCATCGCGTCGCCCGCGCGCGCCTTCAAAGGCTCGAAGCTGCTTCCACGCGGCCATTAAAATACGAATGATAATTATAAGAGCGACGGCAGAATGATCAGTCCGGGCACGCTTCAGACTCAGAGTGCGCGCGATCGTCCGTGCCAGCCAAGCCGCCCTTTATCATATACCTCTCAAAACCCCTTCACCCTCTTTACTTTTCCGTTTCTTTTTTTTTGTCTTTCTCTTTCCGCGTCTGTCCATATTCATCCCTTCATACGAGATTTTCGTTCAGAATCCAGTGCACTTGTCCATCTAAATTCAGTCGTCCGTTCATCTTTCTTTCCAGGAAAATGGAATGAAATATCATGAATCCAATGTACAGCGCTATTACTAGCCAGTTCGTAGATCATAATTCAACCCAATCTTATGAGAAATTGTCGACACACTTTCATGGAAAAAAACAGGTTAGTTGGGATTACCAAGTTAGCGGTTAAATATGTGCCAGTCGACTAATTGTTTATACCAACCATGAATTTGGTAGTTGTAATCAATGTCTGGATTGATGAAACTTATTAATCATCTGAAACATATTTAACTATCAACTTGGTTATGCCAACCGACATGTTTTTTTCCGTGTTGCAGCCTTTTCCATTCTATTATGTTTGAATTTTAGGGGAGGTTCCGCTAAAATGTGAATCGTGTTTTTCAACACATTGATTTCAAATTTATCGATATTTTTTTTAATGATTTTTTCTACTCGGTATTTACTTTCAACATCTAACAAAGTTTTAAGAACTCTTGCAATATTGACTATATTTGCGTTTGCCGATGTTAGACTACATTTTTTATCACTACAACTATAATAATCTTTTTTTCAATAATACAATCAAAATTTTATGGTGTACTAAGTAAAAATGTTATCGAACGTCCGCAAATGCTAATTTAGTCTACCAAAGAATTTTTGTCTCAGCAAGAATTTGTCACAGTAGACCATACAACTTAATCGACCGTATTCATTGAGAATTTTGGAAGCCGCAACTTTTTCAGTCTGTAACACAACTCCTTCATAATTCGCTGATCATTCATTAGCAGCAAAAGCTAAGTATTTTCCAATATTGGTTACATACATTGGGTACATGGTTTTTTGCTTCAGCGAAATTCCATTAAGAATTTTAAGTTTTAGTAATGGTACGCCTCTAAGTTAAAATTTAGACCCTCTTCGAAACCCAAAAGTGACAGTCCCGCTGAGTAAGTCGAAGATCATGAACCTCCCTAGAACCTCCGGAAATGGGAGATATTACCCACTTACAATTAGAGTGAACGGAGAAAACCTCTAAAATTTGTATGTCTGGACCTCCAATTAGGTTCTACAGAGTGAGATGAGGTTCTTAATCTTGTGAATGAATCTTTAAAAGTGTCATATTTTACCGATTATAATTCAACGAAGGGTGTTTGAAGGGTTTACATTTCAGCTCGCACCTACAAACGTGACGGCTATAAGGTTCCCAGTATCATCTAGCTAAATCTCCTCTATTACAAAAATTGAAACACTAAGTATATCTCTCTCGTGGCGGTTTATTGACCTCTCACAGGCTTAGAAACAAATTACGCTTTCAAATAGAAAGATATTCTCTACCGTAACCACAACGGTCCCGAAGTTTTGAGTGTTTCATCGAGTGTGGTGAGATATATAGAAAATAGTGAGAATACTAGGTTGACACGCTATCTGAGTTCTTCGAGTATTGTCAGCGGAGCGAATAGCAATAAACGTCAAACGCTATTGTGAAGTAATAATGGTAGATTTAACCATAATTATGTCCGGTTGAAACGGGAGGTGCCTTTAGAGGTGTCTCTCGGCACTTCGGCTCCTACACTTCACTTTAGCCCATCGCTCGGCCTATGTGACCGCCCCTCTCACGTTGGTTTACGTTTGTATTCACTCGCTGAGCGTTTGCGCTCGGGCGAGTGAACTAGCGAGAGAAGTGTCGCCCGAGCGAACGCTCTCGCGCGAGTGAACGAACGAACGAGCGTCGAGCATAGCCTGCGATTGCTCGTTAGCGTGGCCACGGCCCCGTGTCTGTCACGAAATCGCTGATTATCATCGTTCAAGGAAACCACCAGGTCTGGCTGTCGCTGGTGGTGCTTCTCTTGCTCCTCAGTTGCAATATTGCTTCGTGTCCCGTCTATTGCTCTCCTACTTCTGTACCTGCTGCTGAATCGGCCATAACTCTCTCTCTACTATAGTATAGTCGCCATCGCGACCATTACTTACTTACTTATGCTACGGCCTGCTAGGCGAGAAAAAACACAGTGACGACGAGACGGCGATCCCGCAACCAGCCTTAATGTGTCGCTCTCATACACACTTACGTTGAGTGGAGAAATGCACCTGTGCACAACGCGTAGCTCACACAATCATTTCTATGCTTACTATGTATACTTTACGATGCGAGGCTTTCTCGTGTTGTCTCGCACAGTTCCTTGGGTTCATTGATTGACAACACCATATTGATCAAATTTAGCATAAACTTTATTTGTATGTCAAGCGGAATTGCAATTTTGTGGAATATGTAAAAAATATGAAGATATGAAGTTCGGATTTAGGAATTATGTCTGCAATTCCTGGGGGGAAATTATCTTAATTTCACTATTTTTTAATAAATTGGTGGAATCTTTTAGTTTCTCTCGATTTACGTCATAGCAAAATATCAATGCATCCATAGAAAAAACGTCCTGTCTGACAAAATTTGTTGGTGTACAGATTTGTAAACGTACAACGGAAAAAGCTTTACTAACCAGTATTGTACAAAATATTACGTATGTATTATCGCACCGAGTGAAGTAATAGTATATTCTACTACAAGTGAGGGAAGTGCGTGTTTGTCGCCGAGGGTGAAGTTTTCTGCCCCAGCGAAGGGAGGGCTAAAATCACAGGAGGTGAAAAACAGCTCCCTCCCGAGTAGCATACTATACTTTTTTTCCGGCTACGTTAAAAAATGACGATATTTTTATGTCTATAATGTTATTTGAAAAAAGTACTTTTTCTCCCAACTCCGCTAAAATAACCTCATTTCGTGACCGCAATGCGGCCGGGAAATCGATATTTTTTTACGAATGACGTACGCATGCGCAGTCCGCTTTCATTACCTCCCTAGGGAGGTAATCAGCTCATTCCTGCCCGGCGGGAGTAATAAAAACCGTAATACGCATGCGTGTCGTCATTTGTTAAAAATGAGCTTATTCTTTGTTGCACACACGAAAAGTGATTATTTTTTACCGAAATCGGGAGAAAAGTATAGTACGTTACATGGGAGGGGTGCAACTTTTCATTTCCCTCCCTTGTAACGTAATGTACTAATTCCTCCCGCTGAGACTACTTTTCATTCCGCTCGTTTACTTTTCCTCCCGCTCGACTACTTTTCCTTCCGCTGGTCAAGAATCGGTAACTTTCCACCGGCGTTGCAGGCCTGGAATACGGACTTTTTAGCGTAGTGGGAGAAAAAAAGAATTTTCGAATTTCTAAACTATTTCATTAAATCATCGTAATTGACATAAAAATATAATTACAAACTTGATGCTCATATGATAGTAGATAATGGATTCCGATAGCAATTCTTTATTTTGTTACACACATTGCTTAGGTGTTAATGGCTTCGCGCGTCGTCCGTTTCCAAGCGCGCCAACACGTGCTCAGTGGACACATAAGCTAAGCACAACTATGCAGCGGACACTAAGTCGTCAGGCGCGTCAACCCGGAATCAGAACGGACGCCCGAGTGCTTATTATTTCAAGGTTCGCACATCGAGGGAAGAGACAAGAAGTGGATATCAACGAAACGAGAAAGCGAGATGGTTGTAGGGTGATGCGTTCCGCCAGATAAGGGCGTAAAATTGGCATAACGGAGGATACGCAGCATCGTCGCGAGCTGCAAGGTCCGGCCGCGTATGCTTCCGCTTGTCTCGACAATTTAATGATATCGAAAAGACTACATTATATTCTTTGAACGAATTAGAAGCAGAGTCGTTGACCGCAGGACATTGCCAAGATAGAATCGTTCCTAGTGTTCCACTTGGTCTATCTCTCGGTCACTTAATTTCCTCGTTATTTCTTTTATATCACGCTTTCGTTATGAATGTCAGGATAAAACGCACCGTTAGTTGACCATGCAGCAATAAAAAGCAAGCTTTTAATTATAGGCTCTTTGTTTTTTTTTTTTTTTTTTGCAGAAAATTATTTTTTTTATTTTACGATTTTTATTATCTAACGGGTCAGTTGTTAAATCATTAATAAATTTTCTGTATGATAAAATTCGCTCTGTTGCAGACAAAATTGGAGAATTCAATGGGTTTCATTCAATTCAATATATATAGAATAATTAATGTGGTATGTGCATTACTAAAAATATTTAGTGTAAATTTCTGTCACGAGTTTTACAGAAACTGATATATTAAATTTGATATGCAAGTAAAATGTACAATTACAATACTTTCTACTAAATCCTATGAAATTTAGGAAACTTGATATAAAAATTTGTAATTTTACTGCACTCGTGTATTAAATTTAATGTATCAGCCGGTGATTAAAATTTTCGGTTGTGTGAATTTGCAAATATTTTTAATGTGTGGCCGATGGTCAATTTATGATATGCAAACGATATAATTTAAATGCTTTAAAAAATTATCATTAAATTTGATTTAAAAATTACAAATTTTCAGTAATTACAGAAAGCTTATAAAAAAATACGAGTAATCTTTTAGTAGTTTCAATATTGTGAAAATTACAAGACAAAACCAAGAGGCTCAAGCTAATATAAATGTATGTATGCATGAATTTAAAAAAAACTAATATAAATGATTACGATTATAGAAATAAAAAAGCGAATTTAACTGCACGTTAATATGTTCGTAGAGTCAAAATTTCTTTATGCTGCGATGAATGTCACATATTAGGGCTGTTCAAAAAAACATAATTACTTTAGAATCGGTTGATCCTGAAATGCTGTATTGATTATCACAAAAAAAAATGTTTTCGCGAAAGCTGGGAGTTGTGCGATGTTATTAAGTACTGCCGCGTCAAGGCCAAAATTCATTAAAAACGGCGATTTTTAGACATTTTTTTTTTTACTTGGTGAAGCGCTCATAGAGTGTACATAGAATGTACATAGATTGTGGTTGCTTTCGATAGACTATGAAATTGTGTAAAGGCAGAAACATGTTCGATAATGTTTAGTACTACCGCATTGACATTGAAGTTAACAAAATAAAAAATGAAATCCTTTAAAACATTGAAATATTCATCTGCTAATCGACTATTTCGTGCGTTTTCAAATGACAAAATAGCTCATGAAACGGGAGTCCTGTATGATCAAATTTAGTACTGCCGCATCGATATCGCAGTTTCCCAAAATTCGAAAATCGCTTATCATCATTATGATTATGATCATACATGACTCCCGTTTCAAGAGCCATTTTTTCATTTCAAATCGCACGAAATGGTCGATGAGTAGACGCATATTTCAATGTTTTAAAGGATTTAATTTTTTGATTTTGGTAACTTCAATGTCGATGCGGCAGTACTAAACATTATCGAACATGTTTCTGCCTTTACACAATTTCATAGTCTATCGAAAGCAACCACAATCTCCATGAGCGCTTCACCACGTAAAAAAAAATTTATAAAAATCGCCGCTTTTCATGAATTTTGGCCTTGATGCGGCAGTATTTAAGGTAGTTCTGTCGCGAAGGCAATCGAAACTCATATGCATGAATTTTTGACATGTTGTAATTTAGCTATTCAATTTTACTTGCACAAAACCTTGAAGTCTATTACCGAGTATTTGAATGAACAATTAAAACTTGAAAATCGATCTTTTAACACGGTGCTTACGGGAGGGCTCGAAAAATTGATCTTTAAATCGAAAATTAACATACTTAGATCAAAGATAGAGAAAAAATAAAAAGTACTACGGATTCGCAAATCATTCAGAACTTGATGCATCATGAAAAAAGGTGAAGTCTCCGGAATAATGTTTAATTGAACCAAGGTCAAAGTGCACGATACCGGGCCAAATGACGTTTCCTAACCTAATTATCGTAAAAATGAAGTCAAAACCGCACTAAACATATCAACTATTTACAAATAATCGTTTTAATTTGATTACGACAATTTCGAAGGATTCTCGATTATTTTTGATATTATTATTGAGGCAGTCAAAGTGATGTGTATGATTATTTTTTAATGTCATATAGACTCTGAGATTTATGACTCCAGCGTACCGACAGAACTACCTTAATATCAACGCACAACTGCTAGCTTTCGCGAAAACATTTTTTTTGTGATAAACAATACAGCATTTCAGGAGCAGCCGATTATAAGAAAATTATGTTTTTTGATCAGCCCTAATGTCACATCTCAAAGAATAACAGACAAACAAAAAGGTAATTGTGGTTGTTTTTTTTATAAGAGTCTGTGGCAATAGTTGTCATAGTCACAGATCATGAATCATTTAGTGTACAGTATAAGCGAGGGACGCCCATATCGGGGCTTCGAATAACGATATCCACTACCACCCTTGTCAAAATGTCACGACGAGTCTGTGGATCTGCCCGCATATTGGCGCAGTGTCACACAGTCCGGTTCTGTCTTTCTCATTCTATCGTCTCACCCTCCATTCTCCTCTCATCGTGGCAGCCTGACAAATGTCCGGCAACACCCCTCGAACCCTGTAGCTTCTCGTGCGAGTCGTTCGCCCGGCGGCATGTCTCGAATCCAAATCCCGAAGACCGCGACCACTGTCTACTGTGAGAATAGAGAGAAGCAAGAGGAGGCAAAGAACGAAAAGGGAGAGGGAGGAAGTATAACCCCTTCGGATACTCTTAGCCACGGTCCACCTACCACGTCGCACTGGGTACCCGTCAACCGACCGTTCTCACCCTTATCCGGACTCTTACCCCCGCACTTACACCCCTTTACAAAAGCCGGGGATCTATATGCTCTGAGAAATTACATCGAAAATCTAGACGTGTCACGCAACGGTCGTACCAATAATGCGCTTCGTTCGTTCAGCCAAATGTGAAATTACCGCTTCTTTGAAATTAATATTAATTTTTCAACCGACATGACAGTAAAAATATACACAGTAAACAATTTTTGTTTGAAAATTAATATACAGTATATAAAGATCGAATGCAAATACCGTTATATTAATTTTCAGATGCATTTGTCATTGACAAATACTAATTTTTAGTAATTTTGAAATATTAGTATCGGAGAATTCTTATACTATTCTTAAATTTACTATAAAAATATATTAGTATGGAATTCGTATACTTGTTTCGTAAATCTCATATCGTTTGGTATATTAAATTCACCTGCATTTTTAACAGTGTAAATGATTTGTTTTTGAAAATTAATATATCGTATATAAAGCTCGTATGCATATACCTTATATTAATTTTAAGATGCGTTTGTCATTGACAAATACAATATTTGTATATTAAAATGAAGATTATAATACTCACGTACTGTAATTTTCAAATACTTGTATCTGAGAATTCTCATACTATTGTAAAAATGTATAATAAAAGTATTCATATACCCGTTTCGTAAATCTCATATCGTTTTGTATATTATATTCTCTTGCATTTTTAACAGTGTATGTAACTCTGTTCTTAAAATCGGATTTTAAAAAACTTGAGTATATCCTTACCAGAAATGCGAGATTGGAACCAGAAAAACGATCTATTAGACCGTAATGGATTTTAGATAATGCATATAAATTTTCTTATTTTACTCCCAATCTAATAGGACTATTTTAAATAAAATATTTTATTTCCATTGAGTAATTAACATAAAATAAATATGTTTCTAATTCTAAAAAAAATTTTCTTCATATTCACTATAAACAATGTGGAAATTAATAATTAATTAAAGAAACATCTTTTGCAGTGGGTCATTATGCAATAATATTAATATTTTCTGGATATTCGACAAGAAAAAAAGATAATCGTCCAATGACAAACTTTTTGCGTGGCAGTCTCCTAAAATTCTATTATAAATAAATATGTATTTGGTTGAATGAAAATTTTAGTTAATACAGATAAAGACAATTAAATATATTAATTTAGTCACGCTAAATATAATATTAAATATATTAATTTAGTCACGCTAAATATAATATTAAATATATTAATTTAGTCATGCTAAATATAATATTAAATATATTAATTTAGTAGACTTTTTTTCTGGATGGACCACTAATCATCAACAATTTGGAAATAACGTGACATAATATATGCTTATCGTTCTGGTAACTTTTTATTTGGATTGGACAGAAATGAGCAGAAAAATTTATTACATTATATTGCTATCGACAGCTTTCCACATCTTCCCAACTTATAGTACACTTGAATCTTCCACAGCTTATCTTCACTTATCTTACGAATGCAAGTAGTGGAGATATTTCAAGTGTCTGCATAACTTTTACCCGATTTTTTTACGTTTCCATATAAAACTCGTTTTCTTCATTTAAAAAATGTCTTTATCATAATAAAAAATAGATGGGATCAAAATTTTTTTGGACACTCTTGATGAACAAATATCAACACTTTGATACAAAAAAGGTCTTGTCACAAGAAGTCTATGAGTACTGGGAATTAAACCAGGCAGAAAAAGAATTTTTTAAAGTTCTGAAATATTAAAAATAAATAAAAATATTATTTTTAAAAAATTCGATTATTATGCAGTAATGTGGTCTGTCAACTTTAGTGTAAATAATCAGAGATTAACAATGCTAATAATGATTAAAAAAATCTTTGTTTTTTATAGTTTTTTTAAATGTTTTCACGCAAAATTTCAGAATTTTATACTACATCCTGACATGATTCGTAAGCGTTAAGGGGAGGGAGTCAGGTAAAAAAAATTGATTTTGGAAATTCAATATCATCCAAATCCTATTGCATACAAAAATGCCCATCACACTATATTGTTGGTAGTCGATGAAAGGATTTTTTACTGTCGTCTGACTTGCATATGCTTTTCAATATTATCTTAAGGAAAGTTCTTAGGGTTTCCATTCTGCGCATGATTCAGACCAAACTACTAGGCAGATTGGAATGGTTGATATCTCATTTTCTTCTTCATGAAAACATACACCGGTTAAATGGAGCAAACTATTTTTTTTTCATTCTGAAAGCAAAGTTAATGACTGATTTAGAAAATAGCATAAAATTTATTTATTAATAATTATGTCACTTAAAAAATATAACCTTTTATTAACATTTGCTCCATTTAGCCGGTGTATCTTTTCATGAAGAAGAAAATGAGACATCAACCATTCCAATCTGCCTAGTAATTTGATCTGAATCATGCGCAGAATGGAAAACCTAAGAACTTTGCTTAAGATAATATTGAAAAGCATATGCAAGTCAGACGATAGTAAAAAATCCTTTCATCGAGTACCAACAATATAGTGCATTAGGCATTTTTATATGCAATAGCATTTGGATGATATTGAATTTCCAAAATCAATTTTTTTGACCTGACAAAACAAAATCAATTTGTTTTAAGGGGAGGGATCCCCTTAAATCAAAAAACAATTATCCTTATCGATGATATCTCAAAATCTGAAGTTTAAATTTTTCTTTAAATTCCAAGTGACTATAACTTTGCTTCAGTTTCCTTAAACCAATTCAAGAATCAATTTAAAGAAACCACGCATCCTCATATTTACAATAATTGAATGTACGACTTAAAAATATGTTATTGTGATTCGTATGCGACTTTCACTAGGCCTCAACCTTTTCTCATAATTCAGTGTCCAAAAGATTAATCGAGTCTGATATGACAGAGGCAATTTAATATTAATGTCTCCTCGATGTGAATTCTAGATGAGAATTGTACTATTCAACATTCCAAACTGTAGTAAAGAATACAGCAACGGTGATCCGGACTGCTAATTCCACAACCGGAAGCTAGTACCATTGTGGGCGAAATAGAAGTCGACTTCTACAGTACATGGGATAAGGGGGAGGGGGAGCAGCGGGGAAACCGTTAAAACGCGTAAAGAACGCGAGAAGATACATCTCGTGGTAATTCCATAAATAAAAGGCAAAAAGAGAAGTCTTGTAGCTATGTCGAGCGGTACACACGGTGAGGATAATGAAGCATCGGACGGTAATTCATAGGATTATCGAGTCTTCCCATGCCCCACATCGGTCATTACTGAATAACAGTAATTATCAAGAAGCGAGAGCTTCGTATATATATATATCACCCCGGTATTGTTGAGCGCCGTTTTTCGCTCCCTCCTTTTCCTCTGTCACTCTTTTTCCACTTTTTCGCTACAGTAAAATAAAAAGAAAAAAAAGAATTCCCGTGACAAGGAGGAAAAGGGAACGACCGAGGTATTCGATGAGAGCGGATGCGGAGGGACAGTTGCGTGGTCTTACTTGTTTTCTTCCTTTCTTCTTGTTTCTCTTTCCATAGTGCACTTATATATATATTGTTGGCCTCTACACTGAACGTCCTCGCCCCGCGGTAAAAGATAAGTATACCAACTGACTGACGACTACTCATATACTATATTATACTATATAGAGAATAGTGCGGTCTACGTACAACGTGTAAGTACGTATAGGATAAGTACTTCGGGGTTAGGCCAGGTCGGGTTACCCAACTGTACAGAAATGTCAAGAGAAACCATAACGTTATAATTTATCGCCGCTAGCTCCCATTGTGGTCGGCATACGTATTTTACGGGGGCGGTGTGACGGATCGGGAAGCGAGTGAAAACACTCGCGACTTTCCGTACGTACGTGCATTACCGTTCGAAAGCCCCTCCAACCCCCCCGGATGCAAGACTATGGTATCCCATAACCAGCACTCGATTTGGATTGTATCTCATTTTGCTGTGCTGCTATGACTTCGTGAAGCAAAGATAACGTCTTTGGAATACCATAAATTATTGCAAGCATATATGTGACTGAAAATTCATAAAATTATCATTGCCTTTCTCATATTCATTTATAAATCAATTTGACAAACTCATAAATATAATGGAACACGTACACGGGAAAAATGACTTGTTTACATGGAAAGAAAAGATCAGCTGCCATAACCAAAAATTAGTTGACACAACCAATCGATCAAGAGTCGCGGTAGCGACTCGACGCCAAGTTAAAAAAGAAATTAATGTTGCCTTTACATCATTCTATTTCCCTTACAACTCAAATGGTAGGACCAACGATTCGAATGATAGTCCCAAAAATTCAAATGTAAGGCCTAGTCATTGGATTGGTTTGGCTGAATAATCTTGCGAAAACTAATCGTGATTGGTAGAGATGACTATTCGATATGGTTAGGACAACTAATTTTTGAGGACTTATGTACACGGAAAAAAAGGCTTGGTTGGAACAACTAAGTGCCTTGGTTATATATGCGCGAGACAATTAGTTGGTTAGACCAACCAAGTTATTTGTTAGGCTACCAATTTCTTGGTTGGTCCAACCAAGTCACGTGGTTAGCTTACCAAGTGACTTGGTTAGTCTAATCAATTAATTGTCTGGCGCATATATAACCAAGACATTTGGTTGTTCCAACCAAGCCTTTTTTTCCGTGCAGCAAATTGAAAACGTAGTTGTCACAACCAAACAATTCTTTCCATGTAAATGTACCAATTTTTTATTAGTTAAAAAAAGAAAGTTCATTGTAACCACTATATTCATAGTTGCCAGTATATAAATAGTTGTCGTTACCAAGAAATTGTAGTTAAAGTGGTCTTAAAGAACCAACCACGAGAATTGGTTCCCATGACTTCTGGTGCGACCAAGTTTTAGATAGAATTGAAGACTACCAATTTTATTGGCAGGTACATCAAACTTTTTTCGTTAGTATCATCACCAGCCGTTAGTCGCGTAATCACGTCAGGAAGAACCTCGACGCGTGCTTTGGCAATACAAACCGGGTGCGTGCGTTTGTCGTCTTTAGTTTGTTTAAACGAAGTGTCAGTTCGAGTCGGAGACGAGACTTTTGTGGCCTCCCTCCTGGAGACTTGGGGATAAGCAGGCCTCGTCCCCATATTTCAGACCTGTGTTTCAATACACGGACAAAGATAATTGCTTGAATAGGCTCCAAGCTACCAAATTGGTTGGGACAATGAATTAGTTGGTTACAGAAACAAATCAATTTGTTGGGGCGACAAACCAGTTGGATGGTCTAGCAAATTAATTTACTAGAATACGAATTGGATCTTACAACCAACGAGTTTGTCGGACCGACCAAAAAATTTGTTACCTAGGCAACTTAGTCGCTTGGAGCGTATGTAGCCATGCGAATGGTTGTGACAACCAATTATTTCTCTCAGTGTATACTCAGTGTTTGGTAATATAAACTGGATTGAACGCGAACGCCACGGATTAGCTTTTGCAACCAAGTGAATTTGTCTTTTCAGCTTAGAAAATTGGTTGATCCAGCCAAGTGGATTGGTTGATCCAGCCAAATGGATTGGTTGTTCCAACTAAGAAAATTGGTTCATCCAGCCAAAAGAATTGGTTATTCTAGCCAAGTACATTGGTTAGTCTAGTCAAGTTAATTGGTTAAATTGGCCCAGTGAAATGGTTTCTCCACCCAAAGAAATTGGTTATTCTAATTATTGAATCACAGTTGGCTCGATCAATAACTTGGTTCCTTAACTAATCTAATCTTACCAAGTTCCATTGGTTGATGCAACCAGAAAATCGTCTGGCGCATATATAACCATGACAATTGGTTGGAGGCAATCAATTTATTTGTTGCGCCAACCAAGTCTTTTTTTGCGTGTACACGGAAAAAAAGACTTGGTTAGAACAACCAAGTGCCGTGGTTATATATGTGCCAGACGATTAATTGGTTCGACCAACCAAGTAATTTGTTAGGCTACCAATTTCTTGGTTGGACTAACCAATTAATCGTCTGCTGCATATATAACTAAGGCACTTGGTTGTTCCAACCAAGCCTTTTTTTTCCGCGTAACATAAAGTTAATTAGGGGTGCCGCCAATCAGATCAATCCTGCGAGGTTTCAGAATTTCTGTTAGAAAATATTAATATCCTGCATCGATACTCTCTAGCGGTATAATACCGTGTGTTTAATTGAAGAAACGGATCAGATTTTTTTCTTTTTCTTCACATTTCTGAATAAAATGCAATAAAACATAAAAAAGCGGACTGAGAAATACGAAGAGTTGCGCATAGGACGACACCTATGTAGTTGCAGCAATCTAACATAAATGGCTGAATAACCAATTCTCAACGATGATTGATTATTTTTTAAATTAACCGTTTTAAGAAAGTTCGCGAATGTTCGCGAATTCTAAATTCGGCACGCTTCGACGTTTTATTTTTATTTTTTTTTCCGACTCACAGTTCAACAACTCTCTTGATTGCTCTGCCTGAAGTCTCTCACGTTGGAAGAATTTGATTGGTGCGATCATCAACATGATGTTTGTAGAATCCACATAATCGGTGCTATGAAAATCAAACATTTAAACACTAGAAAGTAGAAAAAGAAAAGACTATAAATATTAATATTAATATTTTCATTTTTCCTGTAATATACTATTTTCAATATTAATATTGCGCGTCTTTAAATAAATAACCCTTTATACGTCTGTGGAAATATTTAAGTTCCGACTTTCCTTTGCATTTTACACTTATCCCTGAAAAAAAGGAATTAAAAATAAAATAAAAAACGGGAAAAATTTAATTAATTCAATGATTTTTTTCAGTATATCACATTATTTAATGCAATAATTTATAAGATATGTACATTTGTTAAATTGTATTTTTGTTGTGCGATATCTTCGTTTCCAATTTATAAATGGTTAAAGAAAAAATATATCTTCAAAACCACTGGAAATCGATAATAATTTAATTCCTCAATTCATTAGAAAAAAATTCTGAAAAAACTGACAAAAACTGTTCTTAACTAGGCAATAATATTTCTTGACTCCACTGACGAAGAATGCTTGATACTTTAATAGATGAGACAATAAGGCCGATTTCAAATCCGTTAAAAAGCGGAATACATTATCAATAAAATACTCAAACTAATGAATCCACCAGAAAAAATATTTGCTCTTCGGTACCTGAAATGTTCCGGTCGGCTGCATTGATAAAACGCGGGGAGAATAAATGAAGTGGCCTGACATTCCTGTGGCAGAACGCACATACCCGTCATAGTCATATGCACGGGTTATTGGAGGACGCCTGAACCATAACGACCATAGCCAAACCGCATACAGTTATGGCGAAAGAACAAACGCGGCGTCATGCGTGCATGTGCATCCCATGGGCGGGCGAGTATACATGAAAAGTACTTTGTACTGTGTACGAAGTAAAACTGTGCCTATATCTTGCGGTAACTTTGCAATAAGTCACGCGCGCCTGGGGTGGCGGAATTTGCACTTTTCTTCGGATTTAACATTTTTTAAAGTTAACAACCACTATATTTATTCGGGCCGTGAAAAATGCATCATTTTTTTGTTGATCTGATCACCAAAATATTTGTTAGCAAGCGCAAAAAAAATTACTTAGCTGTTTCAACCTTAAATCATTTTTTAACAAGTAAGTAATAAAATCATACAAAAAAATAGAAAAAGGATTTAAGAC